>JXTC01000382.1:226949-312596 GCA_002914845.1 Trema orientale | reverse complement strand
TTTTGCAAAAAACTAAAGTTATGGTTTAAGAAAGAGTAACACTCCCTAGTTTGACCTGCGTAGTCATAGGGTTAGGCGAAGGGGGCGTTACAGTTTGTAGGAATAAGGACACAATGGATTGTATCCATTCAGAATTTTCAGGTTCTTCTCATTATTTGTCTGTGAGTGGTTCTTGTTATTTTCTGACATTTAATGATGACTATAGTATAAAATTTTGTGAGAGTCAATTCTACAAAGAGGAAAAAATAGTGAAACACCGGACTATTTGGAAGACACTTCAACGATTTTTGGTTATAGAATGTTTAAATTAGACTCTTCTGGGGAAAGTTTGTTGCTTGCTTTCTGTTGTTTGTATACCGAAAGGTATTTAGATTGAAGCTTTTAGATATACATGCTATTTGGTCAGAAAATCTCCTTCAACTGTATTTTGTTTGAAGACTCCGTTTGAGGTATGGCCTGGTTATTCTGCTATCTTTAATTTGAAATTATTTGGTTGTTCTACTTATGCTCTTGTGAATGATGGTAAACTCGAGCGATTGACAATAATCTTCCATAGATTTGAGTTTAAGGTAAACGGCTTTTAGTTGCGATTTATTGACCCATTGTCACCAAGTTTGTTAGTTAGCAGAGTTCTTGAATTTGATAAGTTGGCCATCATATTTGATATAGGGGAGTTATTATGTGCAGATAAAGATTCCAGTGTTTGTAAGTAGGTGGATCTTCAAGTTGAAACTTCTGTCAAAAGCTTTGATTCTACTATTTTGTGTGTTGTTAGTAGAGAGAGTGGTTTGCCTCATTGGTTTAGTTTTGAAGAATTAGTTTCTTTTGTATTAGCTATGACAAATATAGTGACCAAGTCGGGTGCCGTTTGGAAGTTCAAGCACTGCTTGAACTTATTTGGTGTTGCAGATTGTGATTAGCCTTCTGGGTTTTGGAGGAGATGACAAAGAAGTTTCACTATTTTTGGACTTAGCTTAATTTTGCGCCAAGGTAGAGATTGTTAGAATTATGGCTTTCAATTAAGCCAAGGAAAAAGTTTGGATAAGGCCCAAATAGAACTTGAAAGTTACCCTTTTTTTTTTATTACTCAGTTTATGTGAGTATATATATATATATATATATGAACGTGAAGAAAAAAATAGTTGCAGTCATATGAAGTCTTTCGCAGCTATTTGTTATTTTTGGTCTCTTAATATACAATTATTTCTCTATTAGTTTATTAGAATTTGGTACAAACAAGCTTTGGGTTTAGGTTTCTTTGTAGCTTGTTTATTTGTTATTTCTTTTGATATTGGCATCAAGATTGTTAGCAAAGCATCTTCTTTGCAGTCTTGGTTGCTTTTGTGAGAGAGAGAGATTTGGGTGTATTTGAGATTTGGGTGAGAGGAAATTTTGTCAGACCATTGTAATCTCCTTTGATTATAGTGGAATTCTTCGCCGTCTCCGACATGGACGTAGGCTATATTTTATAGTTGAACTACGATAAATCCTTGTATCACTTGTGATTTTCTGTTATTTATATTTTGTCATAAATCCCTATAATTTGACGTTTGTCTAACTAGTTTGGTGTTTGTACTTTCGTTGGCACAACATATATAGCAGACTTTAAGGTTCCTTATTGTAACGGATCTACAATCAGTCACGAGCAGTTGGAGTTGATTATTATAGTGTTAATATAATCTTACATGTAAATCATATTTGTCTGCTTAGATTCCGGGATTCCATCTGTGAGTCTGTTAAAGCTCAAGTCTCTGAAATGTAAAACGTGGACTGTAAACAATTCGGGACTTTTGGTCAAGGATGATATTACTTTTAAAATACAAACGAGCGGATCAGATACGTTAATATTATCGGCCAGAAAGCATATAACTAAGAATACGAAACAAACCAGTTTGGAGCAGTAGTAATATTTATGATTTTACAGAATCCGACTTCGCAAAAAAAAAGAAGGCTTTATTTGCTGAAGATAGCAAATTATTAGCACGTGTTTAAGGATTATAAATTAGCAATGCCATAACAGAACTCCTTTTCCCTTGGCTTGCAGAGCACAATAATATATCATGAAATTACAGGTATGTTAATGGTGTAAAGTCATGAGCAATGTAGTTGGGAATTGAACCAATGATCGAGCAGTTCCTCAGTACCCTGTACAAGGAAAAGTCAGGAAAGATTAATTAACAGTTTTTTTTTAATCATTAGAAATAAAAATTGACATTTCTAATTTAGGGAGATGACTGAATTTTTAAAATCAATAAAAAAGATAACAATTTTAATCAATATTATATTATTTAATGTTTCGGTATATTGACTGATCAATGAAAATAACAATAATAATAAAAAGACGGAAATTTTTTATCTAGCAATTTGATTACAGGCTTGAGTAGTTGCAGCACTATTGCGAGCAGAGATCGAAAGACTGCTTAAGATAATGCTAGCACTAATATTGGGCTTCAATGATTATAAAATATCAAACAACTGCATAATCTCTGTTCTCTGCAAATTATTTGAATCAACTCACAACGTATATTGTTATGCGATCTTAAATCCATATCAGTTAACGACGAAAAAGGAAAGTCAACAGTCGATTTTGCACCAGATCGAATACGTCTTCTTTTGATTACAAATGCGACCACTTCCAGATATAATAGATGCGACCAGTATAAAAAGGAAATCATATCGAGTGTCTTGAAAGGGATAATCAACATAGAAAACGAAACAAGCTTCAGAATAGAGATCGAATAATCTCTTTGTTTAATTGAAGATATTACCCGATTCTATGTTTACCTAAAATTATATCTTCTGATTATACATTTACTCGCTTATGTAATTAGGAAATTTTAAGCCATCTTGATCTATATAAAGATGGCTTAATCTCATTGTAAGGGACGGAGACAGTCTCTTCACAAAAAACCTTTCGATATTCTGTAATTCTCATTGCTCTCACCTTGAGGCAGGGAAACCCTTGTAATTCTCCAGAAAATAGTGAAGAACAGTGGACGTAGGCTCATCTTTTTTGGGGCTGAACCACTATAAAATTCTTGTCTCCTTATTTGCTTTACTTTATCAACCCTTTTCACATACAAGCCACATCTCGTAATTTCCTAAATTCATTGTTGACAAAATCTCCGTCAACAATTAGCGCTAGAAGGAGGGCTATTCCAGCAAAGAGTCATTCTTACTTTTTTAACAATGACAAATACCAGAAACACCACCAGAAACGCTGGACTTAGCCAAAATCAGCCCCAAAGTACTGTGGCTACACAGAACAATCCTGTTCAGGATCAACTTGCTGCGACCGCACCAGAGAACATCGCCCAAAGACAGGATCGAATGGAGGATGCACTGGTGAACCTTCAACAAATCGCCAGCCAAATTAATGATTCTCTGTGATGACTCACTGAAAGACAGATGGTCACTCCACCACAGCAGGAATGCCCCAGAAATCGTCCTGCTCGACAACCTGAAAAAGGAATCCAGATCCGAGAAGCAGGAAATCACGACTAACCCAGAACCCAATCGGAGCGTCATGCTGATCGCACCTCCAAAGGAAAAGGCAAAGTTGCAGACCTACCACAGGAATCTGAAACTGGGAGTTCGAGCACTGATCGTGGTCTTAGACAAACTTCCAGAAGAGCAACCGTCAGTCGTGATTATCAAAGCAGTGAGCGAAATCGTCAATCGAGGAGTGTCTTCGAAAGAATCAGCAGGGAGCCCAAGCAGAATCCTGTAGATCTGCGACAACACTTAGAACAGCGACGTAGTCGAGAGAAATCTACATCGCATCGTCAAAACCAGAGTCGGTCTCGTCGCACAATTACAATCGAGTCTTCGCAGAAATCATAGCAGACCCCGCCTAACTAATCCGCAGCTGAACAACGCAACGCCAATCAAAGACTGCTCCAGCCACAAATCAATGCTCTTCTTCCGAATATTGATGTTCATAATCTGAGAATTGCATTAGAAACAATTGCTGACTGGGATAATGAGCTCGTGGATGGGTATCGTCAATCGTCATTCAACGAGGAAGTTCGAGTTGCTGCCTTACTTGTTGGATTTAAACTTCCCACTATAAATACTTTTGATGAAAAAACTGATCCACAGGACCATATGGACCACTTCAGCGACCTGATGGAGCTACATCGAGTCGACGACCTCGCGTGATGTAGATGTTTCGCTGTAACCCTCACCGGAGCAGCGAAGAAGTGGTTCCGAGGACTTCAGCCTGGATCAATCTCATCTTGGCAACAATTACAAACTACTTTCTCAAGACAGTTTCAGGCTGCCAAAAACTTTACAGTCCCATTGATCAGTCTATCAGCCATTCGACAAGGTCCAGAGGAGACTCTGCGATCTTACATTAATCACTTTACATCAGAGTTGGCAAAAGTTAGCAACCCACCTGAAGGAGGAGTCTTAACTCTATTGATGGCCGGGGTGCAAGCTGAAACCAAACTCTGGGAGGAACTGCTCTAACGGGAATGCAGAACTCTCGAAGACTTCTACAGATGGTTGGACATCATCTAAGAGTCGAATCTTCACGCGAGAATCTTCACAAAACAAAAGGAGGAAAAGATTCGACAAAAGATACGACCACGACCAACGACAATAAGAAGTCGAACAAGAGGAAAAACGAGCAACCGTCTGAGAAGCAGCCCGAATTAAAAAGGCAGATAGTTCCAAAGGCTCCCATAAGGTTTAATAACTACACTGAACTGAATGTACCCATAGATCATATCTATGCGGTTACAAATCAGCACGAACGATATCATCAACCGGAGCCAATTAAAAGGGATAGAGCAAAACGCGATCCCAACAAGTTTTGCCGGTACCGTAATGATAATGGACATGATACAAACAACTGCTATATCCTAAAAGATGAGATCGAGAGATTAATTAAAGAAGGGCGACTACGGCAATATACCCGGCAAAACAATGAAAGGAGAGAAGAAAACCAACAGCGACCTCTTGAATTGCAACGCGAAGTGCGAACTATTTTCGGAGGACCGCATGAGGGTACAAGATAGATACGCAAGAGAAGCTCGACATCAGCCATTGACTAATGTCATGCATCTTGAGCGGCGACCACAAAAGCTTCAGCGAATACCGGATATGGATATCACCTTCACAGAGCAGGATGCAAGAGAAGTCCATTACCAGCATAACGACACTCTAGTCATTAAAATCAACTGTGGAAGCACTCAGTTATGGCGAGTACTGGTCGACAATAGAAGTGCTGTAGATATCTTATACTACGATGCCTTCAAGAAGATGGGGTTGAGTGACGGTGATTTGAAACCTACCATCACTCCACTCTACGGATTTACTGGAGATAGTATAATGCCTAAGGGCATGATTGAGCTAATGGTTAATGTTGGAACTTATCTAAGAGTTTCAACAATAATGACTCAATTTTTAGTTGTAGACTGCCCTTCTGCATTTAATGCTGTCTTGGGAAAACCCACTCTCAGGGAACTTTGAGCTGTCACCTCTATTTATCATCTCGCTATGAAGTTCCCAACGTAGCATAGAGTGGGTGAGGTGCGAGGAAACCAATATGACGCACGTACGTGTTATAACAATTCATTAAAGTTTGCTTCAAAAGATACTCCACCTCGCATAATGATGGTCCAACTATAAGAAGAAGCGTCGATTAAAGCGTCAACCGAAGACCTCGATCCTCGAGAAATCGATGAAGAGGTCAAAACTAGACCCATAGAAAACTTGGAAGATCTGTCAATCGACAAATCTTCGAAGATCCTTAAAATTGGGGTAAAGCTTTAGGAAACCATACAAACTGAAATGATCGCTTTTCTAGAATCGAATTTAGATATCTTCGCATGGCAACATTCAGATATGGTGGGGATTGATCCGAATATCATGTGCCATCGCCTTAACATTGATACAACAAAAAGACTAGTTCGACAGAAAAGAAGGGCGATGGATCCAGAACGCTACGTCGCATTAAAGGAAGAGGTGGACAAGCTGCTCGAAATTGGGTTTATTAGGAAATCTTTTTATCCAAACTGGCTTGCAAACCCAGTTTTGGTAAAGAAACCCAACGGGAAGTGGAGAACTTGTATCGACTTCACTGATCTTAATAAGGCCTGCCCGAAGGACAATTTTTCACTCCCAAGAATTGATCAGCTTATGGATGCGACATCAGGGCACGAACTCCTGAGCTTTATGGACGCATACTCTGGGTACAACCAAATCCCCATGTATGAACTGGATGAAGAGCATCTTCGTTCATCACTGATCGAGATTTGTACTGTTATAAGAAGATGCCCTTCGGACTAATCAACGCAGGAGCAACTTACCAACGTCTTGTCAATATGATGTTTTCAAAACAAATTAGCAAGACAATGGAAGTATACGTCGATGATATGCTAGTAAAATCAAAGAAAGCAGAAGATCACATCAGACATCTCGATGAGATGTTCAAAATTCTTTAAAAATATCAAATGAAGCTGAATCCCCAGAAATGTGCGTTTGGAGTAAGATCCGAAAAATTTCTGGGATTCATGGTCAATCAGCGAGGATTTGAAGCTAATCCGCAAAAGATTCAAGCATTAATCGATATGCAGTCACCTCGCAAACCAAAAGACGTGCAGAGCCTGGCGGGGAGAGTCGCCGCACTCAGTCGATTTGTGTCCAGATCCACTGACAAATGTCAACCATTCTTCGAAGTGCTGAAAGGATCGAAGAAATTTGAGTAGACCGATAAGTGTGAGCAGGCGTTCCAAGAACTGAAGAAATACTTGGGTTCTCCCCCACTCTTGTCAAAACAAAAACTGGGGGCAAAACTGTACTTATATCTCGCAGTTTCTAAATATGCGACAAGTGCTGCATTAATTCGAGAGGAAGAAAGTATACAGTGACCCGTCTATTATGTAAACAAGAGATTGCTTGATGCAGAAACAAGATATCCAGAAATGGAGAAGCTGGCATTAGCACTTGTTGTTGCGTCCAGGAAACTTCACCTTATTTTCACGCTCACTCCATTGAAATTTTCACGAATTACCCATTAAAGCAGGTCTTACAAAAACCAGAAGCGTCAGAGCGACTACTCAAGTGGGCTGTCGAGTTGAGCCAATTCAACATTAATTTTTGACCACGCGTTGCGATCAAAGGTCAGGCTCTTGCAGACTTTATTGCAGAGTTCACTTACGATGTCAATCTTCCCAACGAATTAGTCGAAAAACCTGTTTTAGACTCATCAAGGTTGTGGAGGCTTTATGTCGATGGGTCGTCTAATGAGAGTGGAGCAGGTGCGGGCCTAGTCCTAGTTAGTCCAGAAGAACATAGCATTCATTGTGCGCTTCATTTTGGATTTCCAGCCTCAAACAACGAGGCGGAATACGAAGCACTGATAGCTGGACTTAAGCTCGCACAAGAGATGAAGGTCGAGATAATCGAGGTATTTAGTGATTCCCAGTTGATGGTTTATCAAGTGATTGGCGACTATCAAGCAAAAGGAGGAAGAATGCAAGCTTATTTGCAAGAGGTGCAATAATTGTTTTCAACATTCACTGCTTATAGTATTCAACTTCTACCTCGGGCAAAAAATACTCAGGCAGATACTTTGGCCAAGCTTGCCTCGACAAAAAACGCAGAATTGCTGAATGTAGTACTGGTTGAATTCTTCGCAAAGCCAAGCATTGAAGCAGAACCTCAAGTAACCATGCCAATTCATCAGAGACCTACATGGATGGATCCTATAATGGAGTATTTACAAAATGGCGACCTTTCCGAAAACAAAGATGATGCAAAGCCACTTCGGATGAAGGCAGCTCGTTATATTATATATGACGACAAACTTTATCGAAGGAGTTTCAGTTTGCCATTATTACTGTGCATTGACGACGAACAGGCATACTACATTATGAAGGAAATTCATGAGGGGATATGCGGGAATCACTCTGGGGGGCAGGCACTTGCAAATAAAGCCCTAAGGCAAGGTTACTTTTGGCCTACTATGAAGAAGGATGCGATGGAGTTCGCTCGGAAATGCGATAAATGCTAGAGATTCGCGACCATTCCTCCAATGCCACCTGTCCCTTTAACTTCTATGACTAGTCCCTGGCCGTTTGCAGTTTGGGGAATAGATATCATTGGAACTCTCCCATTGGCACGAGGTGGATTAAAGTATGCAGTGGTCACAGTTGATTACTTTACTAAATGAACAGAAGCGGAAGCTTTAATTACTGTTTCTGCGAAAAAGATGATAGATTTTGTTTACAAGTCTATAATCTGTCGATATGGCATCTCGCACACAATAATTTCTGATAACGGAAAACAATTCGACTGCGATGAATTTCGCAACTTCTGCGATAACTTAGGTATCAAGAAAATCTTCTCCGCAGTCGTCCATCCACAAGCCAATGTCAAGTTGAAGCTATTAACAAGATTCTTAAACAAAACTTGAAAACAAAGCTAGAAGAACATAAGGGAGCCTGACCAGAAGTACTTCCTGAAGTATTATGGGCTTATCACACCACCCAACGCACTAATACTGGAGAAAGTCCGTTCTCCTTGGCTTATGGCAACGAAGCCATGATCCCAGTTGAAATTGGTGCAAGTTCCCTACGACGGTCCACTTATGAGCATGATCAGAATAATGCTTTGATGAGAATTGAGCTCGATCTTTTGGAAGAAAGGCGCGAGCAATCCCAACTACGAGTAGCATCATACCAACAGCGAACTGCTCGATATTATAATTCCAAAGTCAAAGCTAGGGAATTTGGAGTTGGTGACCTTGTTCTTCGACAAGTTTTGCCAAACACCAAAGAGCAAGGTGCTGGTGTATTTGGACCTTCTTGGGAAGAACCATACGTTATTGATGCCGTCATTCGACCGGGAACTTATAAGCTTGCTCGTACTAAAGGACAAAAGATCGAACATGCATGGAATACAGAGCAACTTCGTCAATATTATCAATAAATCTTCATATGTATCTTCATTTTATCTTCGGTAGTACCTGGATATCACCAGAATTCTTCAATAAAGAAATAACTTCATTTGATCTTCGTTGTACATGATGGTTTTTGCGCGACTATTAAGTTTTATGGCAGTCCTCGAATACCATAAAACTTGGGGGGTAGTAGGATTAGATCGTCATCTCCTACTCGCTTCCTAAGGAACTATGCAAAACGTTCATTCAGAGGGGTTGGAATTTTAGATCGCCGAATGTCTAAAGTTTCTTAAAATCTTAGGATTTTCTCCTCGTTTCATGCTATAGCATGTCGTATTACACAATTTCCCTCCTCAAACAGCAAAGTAACTAAGCAAAACGTTCATTGTTCGATGTGATACCTTGCTATAAACCCTTTTTAACATGGAACTTTTGAAAAACAACTTGAGTTAGCGTCACTCACGTTCGTTGTTATTATCTTAAGCGACCTAACCTATCCTACTACTTAAACCCCGGTTTAAGTTATTGGATTCGAATCACAATAGCGTACCAATCAGTCACTTAGTGATTGACTACTTGGTTAAATTATGCACATTTATATGATTATGCGATACTAAATTTGTCTTTTTTGCAGGAAAGAATATTTCGACGAATAGAAATTTAAAACATTAAAAGCTCACACTTATGTGCGAGTAAAGTACATGCCAAATAAAAACGGGACATGCCCGTATTTGTCTTAATATTACAGCAAATAAATCTATTTAGCTGAAGAAGTAAAAGGAGAAGAAGGGGACAAGAAAGGAGAAAAAGTCCTCCTTAATAACCTAGTACTAGCTGCTAACATACTATCAAGGGTATATTAGTCTTCACAATCAATATTTTACTAAAAAGATATAACTACACAAAAATTATGAAAGTGGGTGTACTTTCTTAAAACCACTTTCTGCAGAGGGTATTTTGCAAAGGAGCCCTATAAATTTTGAAGACAACTTCATATATATACCATTTGCATATTGTTCTATGCATATAATCTTATTTAGTGTGTTTTTTGTTTTATGACCTCCAATATTCTAATTAATCAACTTTAAATACCAAAAATATATACTTACAAAGATTCGATTTTGAACCATTTTTAAGGTACTTAGGTAACGGACCCGATAATTCATTAGCAGAAACTTCACTGCATTGGTTTATACCGTATTGAAAAAATTTATATTTGTATGATCAAAGCTCGATTAGATTATTATCAAGACAAACGTTAAAGTAAGACACTTACAACCAGCGGAGATTTACTAATTAATTCCTCATAAGTCTTTGGCAACACTCCGGTGAAATAATTGGATGGCATCCAGCTACAACAACAGAGAGTGATCAATAAAAGAAAGTTGATATATGTTCGTAATTTTCACTATTCTCACCAGTACCAGCTCATACTTGTTCTCCACTTTTTGAATAAATTATATGAATGTGTTATGATTATTACAAAGACTTACAATGATATAAGAGAGGTCAAATTTCCAAGTGTGGAAGTGGAAGGAATATTACCAGATAGTCTATTTTCAGCAATGGTCCTTCAATCAAAATATGAGGGACTAACGTAAAAACCACTATGCTATGACAAAAAATAAATGACAAGTTGTTCGGGGTCGGAGTTGTACTCTGGATTAATTAGTATGACCTGTACTTAATTAAGATAAAACAGAAGATAATTGGGTTATACCATTAGAATGCACAGCAGAAAGGATCATCACAACACTTCCACGTGTCGAAAAATGATAGGCGGTCGAAATAGAAACAACTCTTCCTACGTATCTCGACAAGATTGGCGGTTGCAAGGATGACTCACTTAGTGTGCATGATAATAAGCAGAATAAAAATAATATTAAAAGTTGACGGAGGCGAATAAACCGACCATATTGTCAACTGAGAGCTAGAAGTAATATAATAATATAGTAAATAAATAGACAGGAATTTAAATATTACTAGTTGACTGAGGCGAATATACCGACCATGGTGTCAACTAGAAGTTAGCAACAGAAATAAATTACAGAAAAATAAATAGTTAGAAACTGACGAAGGCGATATCGTCCATATACCAGTTTTAGTTAATTAGAGGGGTTAGGATTACGAGGCGGAAAATCCATCCATATCATCGTAAATAATAATAAGTAACTGAAATTAAAGTGCTGAAATTTAAATAAAGCGGTGTGACCGGTTGCAAGGGAAAACAACACAGATCACTAAATAAATGCGCACAATAATTAAAAAGGGGAGCAAAGCAATCGATCGCACTTAAAACAGCAATACTGATTACTTTACAGGGACGGGGGAGCGTAGTAACTGATTGCACTTAGAGCAGCATTACAAATTACTCACCAAAGTAGAGATATATATATAAATATAAATATATAATATAGAGAGCACAAAACCTCGAACTTGTGCTACAGGTCAAGCACGAGAGTGTGGAGAGTAGCTCGGTACCCAAAGATCACTGAAGTACACAAGTTAGAAACTGGATATTGGATTCTGCAACTCCATTAGTGATTGTTTGAGCTGCTTGCATCATTATACTAAACCCCATAAATAAGAAACTCCAAAAATACGAACGAATTGGTGAAAAGTGGCGAGTTTGAAGGAACACCCAGATACCCAAAATGGAAAATAAATATAAAAAGCTAACAAAGATTATGAATTGAGGAAAGCGATGAATATGATAGGACTATTAAGGCTCTTGAATCTTGCTGTACTATATCTTCTACTCTAAAACATGAATATTTGCATTGATAAGATAGAGAAGAAGAAGAATGTTGTCGGTTTTGGAGCAAATAAGTCAAACAAAAGAATTGATAAGGCTTCGGTCAATAAAGCAAGGAAAAGAAAAGGCCAACGTTATATATGATGGTGTATGATAAGGACAAAAAATTGAGTGGATTAAAGCAAGAAGAAAGAAAGCTTTTGCAAGAGTGAATTGACTACACGATGATTACTTTGCAAAGTAAAGTTCACGGTTTTGAAAGAAAGACAAGAGGAAGGACAAGGACAAAAGAAAGTAAGACCAGGTGTGAACGTGAAGTGGGAGGTGGTTGTATAGCTTAGGTTTAATAATAAAGAAATAGGAGTATCACATGCAAGAGAAAAGCATCAACCAGGTGGTTAACATAAAGAAACAAGAGAGCAAAAATGAGAAATACACACGGCAGAGAGTCATAAGATGAGGGAGGAAGATTGTATTTAGAGTAAAAGAAAAAAGAACCGGCCTCCCCGTACAAGTGATTTAAACAAGCATATATAAAAGATTGTATTTAGAGTAAAAGAAAAAAGAACCGGCCTCCCCGTACAAGTGATTTAAACAAGCATATATATAGGCATATGTGGTGCCTTTGCCGACTTCAAATACGGCTTGCATAGGTCCAATGTTTTGACACCTCACTATGCCGCGTGTCATGTGCTTGTTAAGCAAATTTAAAGGTTGACACATGTATTGCTAGGTGTCGTGTAAAGCTTTTGACATATGTAGTAAATGGGTCAAATAATTGCTTGATACATGGCATGGTATTGGTTGCTCCAACATTAGTTGCCTAATTGTTCCAATTCAGTGTTGACAAGTGGTCGAAAAATTCTTCCAATTAGATGTTGACAACTCATCATAAATGAGTCTTCAAATGGTCTTTTATGTCTTGTTGACGTGGCATAAATTTGGTAATTTTTCAATAAAAAATTGACACGTCCAATCTTCTTAATTGACCCCATATTGCACAATTATCACATTATTTGTGACTTAATATTTTTAGTTAGTGACAAATTATAAAAAATTGTCACACCCCAAAACACAAGTATTATTATAAGTAGAGCGAGTACTAAAATTAAGGATATTAACTTTTAGCTTCTGAAGCTTGGAGAGGGATCCCAATTCATCGGGGATTGACCATGATAGCATATTGATATTAGGATTTATGCCCTAAAAGTAAATATATTTTGGATATTTGATGAATTAATAAAATAATATTTTTCTATTTGAATTTGTGCATAATTTGTATGTCTTTAAATATTAGAAAATCTCTAGTTTATTTATGTGACCACAAATTTAATATATAAGTGTTATATGCATGAGATTAAATTTATGAATAATAAACTAAATAAGTCCGTAATAATTAATTAAATATTATTAGTATGGTTTATTAACATTGAGAATGTAATAGTTTTATCCAGACTATTGAATCTCACAATTCAATTATATAGTTTGAGATCTTTATATAATTCGATTATATAGTTTGAGATCTTTATATAATTCGATTATATAGGACTGGATCAGACATGATTTGAATCTCACATAAATTCTATTAATTATTAAGAGCTCAAATAATGTCACTAGATGATCATATGTAGATCAATCTTAATCCTGAGTAGTTGCAGACTCCTATTTATAACATTATATTCCTTAACATACTTATTAAATGTTCGTTTCCTAAACAGACCGAGATACTTATATCTTGGGAGGATGATGAGATGAGTAATTGGAAATGTAGCTTACAGATACGGAATCCGTTCCTTCCATTAGAAAGCTAGAAAGATGATTCCCTTTTGTATTGATTCAGGACTTGAACAGTTTGAGTACTCAATTTATAATAGATTTATAAATAAATTATTCATTAGAGAATCAATGGTACACAAGGATAAAGATGTAATTAGAGATATAAATGGAACATGACCTAGCTCCAATTATGAATTATCTATGGAGGATTGAATTACATGTAATGATTAAATCGATGGACTGCTCGCTATATCCTAAGTAAATTAATTCTGTACTTCAAGAGTGCAATTCTAGATTTTTAGTGGAGTAATATTGGAATTAATAAATTAGACAAATTAATTAAATATTTTAAGTAATTGCCATAATTTATTGGAGCTTGAATTACAGGTTCATAGGTCCCAATTGCACCTCTTACAAACACTGCAATAGAAAATACATTATTTCTGTTACTGCACACTTTATCTAGATAAATTATTTGTCTACAATAATTAATAATTGTTATTAACTAGTTAATTAATTAATTCAAATTTATAGAGAGATAAGTTTCTTAATTTGTTTAAATTTTGAATTTAAAAATATCTAATTATCAAATAATTAGATAAATAGAAATTAGCAAACTGATTGAAAGTGAAACACTCTTCCTTAATGAGGTGAGTTATCTGCTAGTTTATATATGGGCACCAATCCAGTAGGTATTTTTTTCTTTACCTATGCATAGGTATCAATTGGGCCAATAAAAAAAAATTTTGCATATTTTTTTATTATAAAAAAGTAGAAGAGAGAAATAGCATTAATGATGCACGTCTTTTTATGTACTTAATTATAGCCGTTGGATCACCATTAGATGATAATCCAATGGCTAAAAAAAAATACCTACATATAGGTAAAAAAAAAATACCTACTGGATTGGCAACCTTTATATATATATATATATATATATATATATATATATATATATATATATATCTTAATTAATTAGATTAAGTAGATATATATATATATATATAAGTTTACGCTTTTTTTAATAAAACTAGTCACTTGTTTTTATAAAGTTATATATATATATGTATATATTAATTTAATTAATATATTATTTATTAAATAGTTTAATAAATATATACATATATATAAGGTAAAACCCTAGTAGAATACACTACTACGCATTATTTTCCTACAGAGCCTCCATAACCTAGAGAGAAAAAGAAGAGAATCTTCCTATTCTCTCTAGAACAAACTCTTGTAATCTCATGTGTTGAGAATATTGTAAGGGCCTAAAGTGTGAGTTCAAGAAATTATACGTAATGCCCACACGTTCATCTAGTTATGCTTGAGGCTTGGATTGGAAGATCGTAGTTCAGAAGGTAGAAAAGCTAGGATCTGCTGATAAGCTACAAGAGATATTAAATCTATTCTCTTTGTATGTTTCTATTTGCTCTGAATTAATACTATACACTCATATAGTCAATTATTTTTGAAAATTTTTTGAATATTTCTGGGCCAATCTTCCATTACAAAAATTGTTTTAAAACCAACAATTGATACCAGAGCGGTTATATGAGTATATAGTATTAATTACTTGTATGCATGAGTGGGTATTGCATTATTTTTTATATGTATTTAATGATGAATGGATGACTTATCATATGATGGATGTATGGTTGGTATTTGGTCGTTAATTATATGGTTCCGTAGATTTTAAATTTTTACAATTTATTTTGATTGGATTAAAATATGTAAACCCTAATTTTAGGGCATAGGAATTTTTGTATTTTTCTTTCCTTTTCCTTGTAATGTACAAAGAAAATGATGAAAAAGTTTCTGCAAGAGTCCACTCCACGCATTAAAGAATCCATGCAACAAGATACGTAAATTGTTTTATTAAAATACATTAATTATATTATATACATATGATATATATTATATAATATATAAATTAAACAATTGCTTGGCTAAGAGCCAAGCATTAAAGTAAGTATAAAGCGCCTGACTTCATGGCCGGTGCATGAACTAGGCCTAAACTGCCAGGCCTAATGGCCTGGTAGTAATGCTTATGTTGATAAGCATACGGGTTGGGCCAACGTAGCCCAGCCTATTAGGTAGTTTACAAAATAAGTGGACCTGGTATTTTTTCAGCCAGGCCCACTTTAGCCCATTTATTATTTTAAAAATTAATGGGCCAGTTTTACGAAACTATTTACAATAATATCACTTTTACAAATTTAATTTGTAAAAATACCGAAAGAAGAAAGGAGACCCAAGTTGACCAGCGGATAGCTTTTGGGCTTGCCTGCCTTTAATTTTTTATAATTTTATTATTTTATTGTGTTGTAATTTTCTAAAGGACCCGACCACGTATCCTTTTTTTTTGTTATATTATATGTGATATGCATAACATGACCATGGATTATAATATGTTATTCATTATACCCACTCATAGTCATTTATGAATGTCATGCATACGTGTCATATTCATGCAAAAATAGTTTAGGTAGAATATGACGAATTTAATTGGATTAAATTACTAAATAGGAATAAAAAATTGAATAACGTGATTTAAGTTTAATATTTAAATTTTAGTAATATCACACTTATTTAATTTAGGCTATCCTTATTAATTAGATTAATTAGTTTAGCCAAATTATTCCTATAATAATAAATTTAGATTTTTAGAAAATCTAGTAATTTATTTAGGACCAATAAGATTGGACTAATAGTTTAACTTAGAAAATTATATTAGATATAACAACTAGGTTAAATAAAATACTAGATGTTTATTATTAAAAACACGTAAGATTTTACAATAATGAGTGGGAGAGGGTTATATGATAATATATCTCACAGTATCCATTATTAATTAAGTACCGTGAGATTTAATTGGCATCTAGAAATACTTAGATTTCATCCTCTCTACGGAGAGTGTCCATTTAAATTAATAGCAAGATTTAATTTCTAAGAGATATGATTTTAGAATGCATTTCAAAATTGACCTATCATATGGTGACAATTTTGAGTTAAGTTGTTAGAATCTGAAATAATAGGTCACACTCATGAGGATACAATTAAACGGTTAATAGTATATTGACCATAAAACGGAAGTTAATAAATAAAAAAAATATGAGATATTTTGATGTTTTATTTACTAACTGAGAATGTCTCAATTCAATTAATAATCACATGACCTATCCTACGATGGCATCTAATTAGAAGAGATTGAATTACCGTGGAATTAGTAATTAAGTTTATGTATTTACTTACTTGCATCATGCATCACGTTTACTATTCCAAATTCTTCGTGATATTTATTTTCAAGTATGGATTTTAACCTAACAGTGTCTACTGCATTGGGTTAGCTATGAAAAATAGTCACTACCTCTTCAAATTCTCTAATATGCAAATATAAATTTTCACTATCTAGGCCATGGAAGATGGGTAAAAGCTGGATCATGCCAGGTTTAAAATCCAATTGCGATGGATTTTGTGGAAAAATGATGAATGAAGATGTGGTTGTGCTGTTTGAGTGTAGGTAATTATTTGAAGTCCTAGTAATATTATTCTCAATTTGATTCATGGTGGCTGGTAAAAGTATTTCTGATGAATTTGTACCTGACCAAGAGTCAGATAAATCTTCTTCAAAATCAAGTCTTCTACTAAGTCTTCCTGATTTGTCTCTATGACAAGATATACACCCAAATTTTTTTTTTTTTTTCAAAAAAAGAAAGTTGTGAAGTAAACTCAAAAAGTATACACTAAGAATGTTCCCATATCGATTAGAAAGGGTGCAAAAGGTCCTAATAAAACCCAACGTTTCTAGACAGAACTCCCCGAGGTTCTCAGGTGAGTTGGAGAGGTCACGATTGCAGCCCTTATTATTCTATAACCAATCTTTTTTAGGCAATGTCTTTGTGACAGAACAATCCCAGTTTCTACTAGTCACACAAACAACACAATTTGTTTATTGAAAAAATAATAATAATTGTGAGAGGAAAAAAAACTAATTAAAAACCTAAATTTTTTATAAAAAAATTAATAAACCTAATTAATAGAAATAAAAATAAAAACTAAACTAAAAAAATCTAAAAATAAAAGAAACTAAAACTATAATAAAAAATATTTTTACTAAAATCTAAAAAAAAAAGAATGAAAGAATTGTGTACCTTTTTCGTTGATTTGGCTTCCCCGGCAACAACGCCAAATTTTGTTTATGCACAAAATATATTAGCAGCTATCGCAGTATAGATTAAGGTATTGATCCCACAGATAAGTAAATGAACAATAAAAGGGTAACGAGAAATAAAAAGTAACATTAAAAATAAATAATTAACTAAGCAATAAATTAAAATAATCACAGAAATATAAACGAAAATACCAATATGAGAAAAAACAAGCTTCAATATTCACTTAATTATTCATTTAGCTGTCACTAACTTTGATTTCTATTATTTACTCAATTATATGTTTCACATCCTAAACACGTAACCAGAAAATATAGCATTTAAGAATAAATATTAATCTAAAGTATTAAATATGAGAAACTCTTCCAAATTAACACAAAAAAATAATTTATCTTACTAGTTATCTAAGATCGACAATATATCACAGAGACAATACTGCAGTAAAAGATCGACTAATAAAACAAATAAAATTATAATCTTGTTTAAATCATCAAATAAAGAAAGCATGACTGAATTTATATGAGAAACTAGAAAATAATATATTGAAAATAAAAATATTGAAGAATTTAACAAATCAAATATATAAGCGTTGGAGCATTCTCAGGAATCAAAGCTGGAAAACAGAAAAACTACACAGCTAAGATAATCTCTCTAGCCTCTCTAAAAACTAGTCTAACCCTGAACTCATCTCACACTCTCTCCAAAAAAAGTAGAATTTTCTCTTTCAAAATTAGTGTGTGTTTTTCTCCTCACGTTCTGGCTATTCATAGCTGAGTTTAGTATGCTGTGCAAGTCTTCATATTTCTAAAGGTGCAATCTGATTGGTCATATGATTTGTCAATCTCCCACAATTCTCTCTTTCTTCTCTTTCTCTCTTTTCCTCTTATTCACGTGTCTGGGCTGTGGGGAATAATCCCGTGCGGACGAAACAAGTGAGCTCGTCACTTTCCTTATCTCAGATTGGGCGATAGATAATGTTGACTTTAAAGGCCTACGTGGCATCGTTTAAATGGACGGACGATCGGTTGCACAGAGGCTCGCAGAACACCAGATCTGGCACGGTTTGGAGATGCTGCAGCATGCGAGCCCACAAGTCTCCTGGCTTTGGACATGCCAGCTAATCTGCGTGTACGGCACGCACGCATCCTATGGCTGGGTTCATGTTCCGATGGCTGGAACAACGCCTTGCTCTTTACTTCACACTCGCGCCCGTTTGGAGTTCCATTTTCCGAATTTTTTTCTTTTTATTTTATCTAAATAAAATCAAATTTATCTTAATCAAATTAAATTAGAAATCTAAAGCAAATAAATTTAATACATGATCAAATTAAAATTAAAATTAAAATTTAATCATTAAAATTCAAAAATAATTAGATAAATAAATTACTAATATAAAACTAAATTTAAAATAAACTAAAATTCAATAAAATTAAATCTAAATAATTAAACTAAATTAAAAATAAAATTACTTAAATTATCTAAAAACTAAATTAAAATTACTCAAAATGCATAAAATTAATAAGTAAAAGAATACAAACAACTCTATTTTCATAGAGTTATCAGGCTGCCACTAAACGGGATTGTGTAATTTTTCAAAATTGCACTATAGTTCCAGATTCCAAAAGCCTTGCAATTTCGTCTCTCTAAATTGACCTCTGATTTTGAAAAGTTCTTTCAGTCAAACTGAAGTTTGAATTTAGTCAAACCTACTATTATTTTATTCTGAAAATGTGAAAAAATATCCAAATTGCCCTTGAAAAACTTGGGGTTTTACAAAATGTATTCAGGAAAACCATCCGTTATACACGACTTTGGAGAATGTTGAAAGAATTGACCATGAAAAAATAAAAATAAACAAGATGTATTCATGAAAATCATCCATACGCTTAATAATGTAAAAACGATTTATCGGACATATCTTACACATAAAGGTCATGTTTGGTACACTATATACGAACTCTGTATTGTATTAATTAAACGTAATACTGTGTTTGGTTGTGCCTTTGTATTGTATTATTTAATAAGACATTAAAATTTAATATAATACGGAGAGTATTATCTAATACAGAATAAAATGTCTATATTATACTATATTACATAATTTTAACTTTAATGTAGTATTATACAATGCTCACTCTCCTCACTTTTTCTGTTCTTCATTTCTCTCTTATCACTTTCTCTCTCACGTCGCTTTATCCTTTTCAAAAGTTGTATTTTTCTAAATAAATTTTTAAAAATGGTATTTTTCTAAATTTATATCTAAAAAGTGATTTTTTCGTAAATAAATTTTTTTAAAAGTGGTAATCTTACAAGTGGTATTGTACTAAATATTTTTTTAAAATAGTATTTTTCTAAATAAAGTCTTAAAAATAGTATTTTTCAAAATTAACTTTTTAATACTACATATTAATACAAATGCAACACCAAATATAATACTGTAATAGAATAATATAATACAATATAATCCAATATAATACAATATAATATAATACGGCACAACAAACGTGACCAAAGTTCTCAAGTTCATGCATACTGTAACACCACTAATTAAGGAATAATTGTCACATATATATAAAACACACAAGAAAATGTTTCATCGTCCCCAGTCAAGCTAGGATGTCAGATCCTGCTAAGGGTGGTTTCATACATTTTAAAGTTGATGATCAATTTTAATTAATTTGATGCCCTTCAGACTATGGATCTATCACCTCCTTTGAGGTAGACGTTGGAGGCTGAGTGATAGTATCAGTGATCGTGAGGGTTTTATCATCATCAAGATCACGCAAAACATCGGATATAGTTGGTCTCACGCTTTGGGTTGAACTAGTGCACTTCACTGCTATATTCAACAGGGAGAGGGCTTGTCTTGCATCATACTTGCCATTCAAATTTTTATCCACCAATTCGATGAGCCTATCTTTTCTATGATAATCATGGCCCTGCATTTCGCGACATAAACATATGTGAGTTAGAAATAAGTATACAAATTCATCCCTTGTGAAGCACACCATGTTCCGGTTTTGGATTGAGAATTATGACATTCCAAAATACTTTACCGTGTCTTGAAGATACTCTGTTCCATGAGCTCCTTTGTCTACTTCACTTCTCCTTCCACTAATGATAACTAGTACAACTATCCCAAAACTGAAAACATCAGTCTTATCTGATACAAGTCCTTGAAAATACTCAAGCGGGTGAAATCCTCTGCTTCAAAGGGAAACAACAATTAGTTAAGTTGCATTTCACTGCTATATATAGAATTAGTTTAAAGGAATTAAGTACAGGAATAAGAGAGAGAGAGAGAGAGAGAGAGAGAGTGTGTGTGTGTTATTCTATGTGCTTGATCTTGTTACTTACTTTGGCGCTTCTTTTTTTATTTGCAAAATTCTATTTTCATCAGTATAAACACCAGCCAATCCATAGTCTGACAGCTTGGGCTCTTTCCTTGCGTCAAGAAGAATATTAGTCATCTTAATATTGCCGTGAACGACGGATCTCTCATCCTTATGTAGTCGCTTCAAACCCCTTCCTATTCCCAGGCAAATGTTATATCTAGTAGGCCAATCAAGTTGCCATTTGGGGAAAGTACTTGAGCCTGAAAAATCAGTATTGATCAAATTAAGGGAATGAGAATCACGAGTAAATGTTGCAACACCTCTTTATTAAATCAATTCATCAAAGCAATGCAAATGGATAACAATATCCAAAATAAACAGACGTATATATATTACTATGATATTGGTAACAAAAAACGGTGTAAGTAATAAGCCGTGGTTTACCAAAGAAGATGTCCTCCAGGGATTTGTTTTGCATATATTCGTAAATGAGCAATTGGTGGCGTTTTCCAACGTGAACATCCAACACGTTTAGGAGGTTATTGTCCTTCAAAGATGTCATGTGAAGTATTTCAGCTCTTAATTCATGGATTCTTTCTCTGAAGTCAGATGATAGTCTCTTCACGGCCACTTTGTGATCTTTTCCTACTTCCGCCTTCAATGATAGCAAAAATCGAGGAATGTAGACGTAGTTAGATCAATTTCACTTAAAGAGGGATAGAGTAAAAGAAATAGAAGTTCACCAGATAAACTTTTCCCAAACTCCCACTTCCAATAAAATTTGCGGTGCTGAAATTATTAGTTGCCTTTATTATGTCTCCGAGCTTGGCCTTTTTGTTATTGCCTATATCTTTTTCGTCTGACCAAAGAGAAAACACCAGAATTTGGCTTTAGTTTACAAAGCAATGATTTATAAACTTGAGTATCACTAGATTCTTCAAATAGGAATCCACATTATTCTAATTCCGATAAACCTATAGGCCTCCTCTCACCTTGCAACTCTGCGCTTTCCAGCCACCCCAATCCCCACGCTAAGGCCAATAACAGCAGCGCAGCCATTATGATTGATGCTATAGAAATCAACGCTTTTTGCCAGGGAGTTAGTCCACCACCAACCTTGAACTCTGAATATCAACGGTAACGATGGAAGAGAACAAAAAGCAAGGAAGAAAGAAAAATGGTTTAACTTATTTCGCAAGGAGAAGAAAAACTTCAAAACGGAAAATAAAAAACAAATTTTACCTGGTGTCACTGAAATAGCTGATATGAGAGGTCCATTGAAAACAGGGGGGTTGTGGTTAGAACCTTTTCCGGTCCAGTACAAGTGAATATCCAATAGCCCGTTTTCCACTCTAATCTTCGGAAACGTTCTATCGATTGCTCTATCAGGACCCTCTGCCTGATCTCTAATGTTGAAATCCTTCAATACATTCTCACCCTGAAATGAACCCAACCATTTGTTGGAATATGTACTATAATACTCCCAAGATTGGACAAGCTTGCTAAAGAAATTACGTCCACACAACACACCTGAATGTATACATCAAATATTCGTTTCCTTAGACGATTATACTCTGCGTTGTCCGAGTATACGATTTCGGCAAAGTGAAGTGTCACAGTATAATTTTTCTCTCTGCGTAAATTCAACGCATAATAGTGGAGAGAAACGGGGGAAAGACGAGCTTCTTCATATAAGGACGCCTCAGAACTGGGTATTTCGCAGGGCACTCTTTTCGTGTAATCACTAGAATTTACGGTTGCCGTAAGGAAATCCCCTGAAGAACTGTAAGCCCAGTTTTGCTTCGAACTTATATGCCAACCTGATGTGCCATTATCCGCATCGTAGAGTATCCCATTGTCGGTTGTTTGCTCACCTCCAGAATTTATAAACAAGGAGTAAACTGCAGGGAATCATATAAAATAATCTTCAGTATTTAGCCTGGACAAAGTTTTTCCAAGAAAATTACGGTGTCAATACTTGGGAACCTGAATCCTCATTTTAATTTAGGATGGTTAAAAATATTGCTGTGATTATTAATTTAGTGTAGAAATGTGAGGACAAAAGGTCATGAAAGTAGAAAACATCAATTTGTAGTGGTCCTGGGCAGAGATGTCCATTCATACGAAAATGCCAAACTTTGAAAAAGAAACTCACACTTGGGTTTTCCTCGAGGAAAATAAGTTTTCATCATTTGAAGGGGTTGAAGCCTAAAAAGTAAAAACCCAATTAGTGAGAAATGATTCTGAGGTTTGCTAATAACATAACAGAGAAAAAATTAACCACGATTACATATATGGCCGTATAGTTGACGAGTTCTGGCAGCAGCAACAGGCAAACAGGTTCCTGAGAAAATTTGGCCCGATCAAAATTCTGTTTCTGCAACAAGTATATGCACTGACCATAACGGGAAGTATATATTTAGTTAAGGCCAATTCTCACAGATTTAGGTCCGATGGCACCGGGGCAGGAATGTCTGTGAAATTATTGTATGAAAGATCCCTGAAACATGAAAACGTATTTTTAATATATGGTTGATCCTGGAGGCTTAGGCCTTGAAAAAAAATGATGTTTCACCTATAAACAATGTAATTACGATATTTAAAAGAACGAAGTACTGATCTTATTCCTATAATGCTTCAAAATAATGTTCGTATCACAATCTTTTCTCTTCTCCAATACTATAGTACCATTTGAAAATGTCTAATCTAACCTGAGTAACTTTGTTACTTGACCGGCCCGCCAGCACTTAATACCCAACCCTGGTCTCATTCACTTAACCTGGCGTAGTGTCTTTCTCTCTTGATCTCTTATTGCTATATATACACATACAAAATTACTTCAAAAGACAAAAGTGTATACACCAAAGCTCCACTTCGAGGACTAGAATCTCTTTTCATTGCCAGAGTTCTTCCAAATCTATTAGTTGACTGCACACCCCCAAAATCAAAGATATGTTGTTCACACTAAGTGGAATAAGTCAAGCCAACTAAAAAGCGAATGTACCACGCGTCTAGGTAACACTTCGATCATATTGCCCAACTACTGAAATCTATAACAGAGATTTTATAAGCAGTACACGCCAAATATGTATTGGAAATTCTGAAATCCCAACAGAACTAAAATCAATTAATGACTATGATAAAGTAAGCTGCTGTACCTACTTGGCACCTCGTGATATTGTAATAACTTCCTTTATTAGTTATCACATAGTTAAAGGTTTCCAACTAATTAATATAAAACCATAACTATAACTCGTAGTTTATTAGAACATATAGCTAGCAGAGGCAGAATGTACAAGTTTTTGAGTGTGAAAACGTACATCCGAGTTCGACTTGCTTGAAAAATCCAGGTAGGAATTGTTCCAGAAAGATTATTTCTCGCAAAAGACCTATATGAAATTGGAAGCTTAAAATATGTCATTGACTGTAAACTTTAATTTCCTCCATTTTAAGAGTACTCAGGAGAGAACGCTGGATTGATTTTATACAATGTTAATTATAGTCTTACATGTAAATTAGATTTGGTTTCCAAGACTCTGGAATTCCACCTGTTAAGTTGTTGAAGCTCAAGTCTCTGCAATCCAAAACGTGGAACTTCAAAACTTTCGGAGTTTGGTCAAGAAATTGAGGTTTCTAGTTTAACAGTAGAAACATCTGGGAAATCCATTAAATATGCTTCTGAACGACTCAAATTTAAAGATTATGCCTCTTAAAATGTTTCTCCGAAAAATATGCTTCTTGGACTAAAATATCCTCTTCCTTAGAAATATCAGCGTAATCCACCATATTAAATTCACGGAAACGCATTAAAAAATTAAAAATCAGCGAAATCATTAAGGGCATTTTGATCTTTTTATGTACCAAAAAATATATATTATACAGTTTTATAAGAGGAGCAATGATCTCAAATTTGAGTTCTTAATTACTAAGCATATTTAAGAGAACTTCTCAAACAATAATTATGGAAGAGAAGAACTAACAGGTATTTTAATGATGAAGCTTGGCTTATGTACTCGGGGATTGAACCTTTGATTGAGCAGTTCCTCAGTACTCTGGAGAAGCAGAGAGTAGAGAAAAAGAAAAAGAAAAAAAAAATCAATTCAATTTTTGATTCGCAATTAAGAACAAAAATTTTAATTAAGCAAATTTAACAAATTAAAACGACGTACAGACTATAAATGTTAGGAATGTTTGCTTCCGATTCCGATGGCAATTTGAATGGGGAGGCATTTAGGTCACTTACCAACCTGAAGAAATTTACAACCAACAGATATTCTCGTTCTAAGAAAACAAACAGATATTTTTATTTGAATAAATGAAAAAAAAAAAAAGTATATTTTTAGGAATTATATTATTAACAAACTAAACATGTGGGTGACTTCAAAAATTAAGCAAAGTATTTGCACTCAAGAAAATAGTATTAATAATAAACAAAGTAAAGAAGGGCCTTGCTACACACTTACAGATACTCAAGAGTTGACAAATTGAAAAACTGTCGTGGTATCGTCCCCACAAAATTATTCCCCACGAATGAACTGAAAGAGCAGGTGCCAGAATGGCAAATGGTGAGTGGTAAGTACGGATCTATGGACTAGGATGAATAATGCACCGTTTTAAATCAACATGTACATCAGTGTTGGCAAAAATAAGTGGGTATTACTACTTTTGGATGTCTTTAAAAAGTATTTCGCACCAAATTTTCACATATCAATCTTTTTACAAATGGTTAAAAAAATGCAAGACAGTCATCAAGACCACTTTTCCCAATGTCGGGGCAATGTGAGACTATTCGAGCCATTTTTGGATTAAAAAAAAACTATTAGTGTCATTTATTTAAGACAAAGTGTAACACATGGCAATAAGTAACGGGTAAGGGGCAATTTTTCCTATAATTAAAGTCGTAAATGTCTCGTCATCAGAAAGTTCTAAATCTATTAGCAATTTGATCATCTATGTTCATATTCGAGAAACTGGGGTAATGATAGGTCGAAGTCTAAGAATGGAAGAAGTAAGTCCATTTTCGAGAGAAAAGTCAAGTATTGGAATTTTGATAAGACCGAACATATAAAGAATAATTATAGAACACCGAAGAAAGATGAGAATAAAAAGGATGGTGCCAATGCTGCGACTGAAGAAATACATGATGCCTTACTTTTGTCCATCAATAATCCCATCGGCTATGAGAATAATTAAGAATTATGTTGTTGGAATTATAAAAATATTTATCTATTTGATGGAGAACCTTTGGAAATAGTTGTCATTAGTGAATTCACTTGAAGATGGTAAACAGGTCCGTGTAGAAAATCCATAAAATAATGTGGAATATGATCTCAAGGAAATAGCTTGATGATGGAGGACATAATGTGACCTTTATCAATGGTATATGAAAAGTCATCAAAAGTGCCATTGTTGGTGCTCAAGAAAGCAAAATTAGAACTCTCTATATGACTTCTAGTTGTAGGGATATAGTGGCAGCTATTGATGCTAGTATTAATTCAAATTATGACATTGTGAACATGTGAGTGAGAAATGAATGAAAATACTTCTGTCAAATAAAAAGCCATCTGAGTTGAAGTATGGTGAGTGCAACTTGTGTGAAAGCTATATTTTTTTGTAAATAGAAAAGGGTTAGTTTTTTTCTAAAGGTGGAAAGAATATTTTTTTACAAATAGAAAAGGGTTAGTTTTTGTCCTAAAGGTGGAAGGAAACTAAAAATAGAGAAACTAGAATTGGTTCATACTGATGCGTAAAGGTCTTTTCTTGTGACATCCTTGGAGGCTCAAGGTATTACTTGATATTAATTTATCGATGACTTGAGGAAAGAGGTGTGGGTTTATTTTTCAAAGAATAAATCGGATGTTTATGCCATTTTTAAGAAGTGAAAATGCGAGATGAGAAAAATCTGAAAGTAAAGTGCTAGCGAGTCTGTCAATAAAAGAGAATATGATGATTATGATGATGACTTCAAGCAATATTATGATACTAATAAGATCAAGATAGAGAGAAGCATTCTAGACAAACCCCAACAGAATATTGTAGCTAGAAGGATGAGCAGAATATTGAATGAATATACCAAGAACACAAGATTGTACTTTAGGATTAGCAAAGATGTTCTTGGGTGTGACACACTTAGCATTGCTAGGTACCAGATTAATAGAGGACCTTTAATACCATTGGATTGAATATAACCAAAGGAGGTTAAGAGAGATAAAGAGGTAAATATTTCTTTGATGAATGTGTTTGGTTATGTTTCATATATTCGTATTGATTTTGCTGCTAGAAATAAACTTGAGCTGAAATCCAAAAAGTGCTTTTTATTGGTTCTAATGATATTGAGTTTGGTTATCATTTATAGGATGACCAAAATTAGAAGATCATTAGGAGTAGGGATGTTATCTTCAGTAAACAAGTGATGTAGAAGGATAGGCTGGGCATAGAAATGGAAAATTTTTTTGTTCTACATTTAAGAAAAAAGGTGTGGTAAAGTTGAAAGATATCTAAATTAATGATTTATAGAGTACTGACTAAGAACATCAAGAATATGTAACTTTGGAGATAGAGCCACATATCCTCAAAATTAAACCTAGAGGACTAAGTTTTGAGAATAATTAGATAACGTAGAGAGATACTCTCTTTCACTTTACTGCATTTTGATGACTGATAGATGCGAATCAGAGGTCTACGAGGAAATGGATGGAGGTTGATAAATCAATTAAGTGGGATTTAGCCATGAATAATAAGATAGATTTGCTGTCATTTAATTAGATATGGAAGTTGATATAGATAATGAAAAAGAAGAAGAAATCATAGAACAAATGAGTTTACCAGTTAAAAAAAGAACATGATGGCAATAATAGGTATAAAGCAAGACTCGTTATACAATAATTTCAACAAAAAGAAGATGTTGACTATACTAATATTTTTTTCTCTAATTATGAAGTTGACTATAATTATAACTATGCTTGGATTAGTAGAAAACGAAAACTTACACGTAGAGCAGTTAAATGTAAAAACAATTTTTTTTCATAAAGATTTGGAGGAAAAAATTTACATACAGCAGTCATAAGGATCTTTGAAGCACATGGAAATAAGATATTGGTGTGAAACGTTTAGAAGAGTCTATATGGTCTAAAGCAAGCTCCCAAACAATGGAGCAAGAAGTTTGACAGATTTATGAGTTGGTGTTAGGTGGATCATTACTGTTATATGCATGAAGATGTTTAATAACTTAATATTATTATTCTGCTTTATGTAGATGAGACTGCCAGTACTTGCATTGAGGAGATTAACAAGTTGGAACAAGAGTCGTTGAAGGAATTTTCAACGAATGGCTTAGGGACTATAAAGTAAATCCTTAGGATGAGGACTATAAGAGACATGGTAAATAGAGTTTTGAAACTATCACGAGAGGAGTATACATGAAGAAAGTACTTAGCAGGTTCAACATGTAATGAGCAAAGCCCATGAGTATTTATTTGACTAGTCACCTCAAACTATATATATAAGGAGCAGTTACCCTTAACAGAGCAAGAACATGCCTATATAGCCAAAGTGTCTTGTGCATCTACTACTGACAGCCTTATATATACAATCTAGACCAGATATAATCATATTAATCCTATTAATTTGTATTTATAAGATTTGATCAAATCTTAATTGTAAATGGTAGGTCCAAAAGGAACTCAAATTATATGTCCAATTTTTGTGTTATAACTATATATGTCCTATAAATGAATTAATGATATCATTTAATCTTTTAAACTACTTATATTAAGAATTTAGAATTTGTCACTCAATCAATAATTAGATATAAATTGGAACACCAAAATTTAAATTTACCTTCAAATTTTATGTATCCATAAATTGTAACTTCAAATTTTATGTATCCATTAATTGTAATGAAAGTAGAAATGACCTTTTATTGCTAAATGAAAAAAGATTATAGGATTAGAGGGTGGTGGACCCATTCACATCAATTAATAGATACCCAAGACCTTTAGTCGAGGAAGCGAGTTCCTTACCATCCTATCTGTTAGCACAGTAATAAAAATAGAAATGACTACTAATGCTAGTATACTGCCATGCACACTCTTTTTATTTTTTTTTAGGGAAAAAAAAAGAAGAACACACTTACAGAACTTGGATTTGTTGCCATTCATTTACGTATTCAGGTAACTTGCCAGATATATTATTCCCAGCAACAGAACTACATTAAAGATAAAATTAAATTAATTTCTTGACTAAGAATAATAAAAATTGTGGTCACCCTATATTTTACTATTATATCTCATTGTTAGACATGTGGATTACATTGAAAAATCTCACATTTTTATGATATTATAAAGCATAATGGAATCCACATCTCAAATATTAAAACAAGAGAATAAGGAAAAAAATGATTTTTGTACTCTACAAATAGTAATTAATCTTTTCAAGCTATCTATACGGCATCAAATTTAAGAACACTTACAACGATTTCATATTTACTAGAGCGCGATAACTATCCGACAAGTTCCCGATCAAATAATTGGATGGAACCCAACTATATAACAAAATTAGGAATATTTAATGTCAAACAATTGTTATTTTACTAACTGTTGTATCCGGGAGACAAAATATATAAAAATTAGGGAAACTAGACTCTTCCCTTTAAAAGTGCTTACAAAGTTATAAGCTCGGTCATATTTCCAAGTGAAGAAGGAAGAATACCAGATAGTTTATTTTCAGCTAGATTCCTTCATGATAAGTTGAGATAAAAGGCAATTGTTAGTGCTATTACATTAATTCATGGGATTTAAATTAATTAAACAACACGAGTAAAGACATTACATACAGACGCGTAAGTTGAAGGAGAGATCCCAATTCGTCGGGAATTGAGCCTGATAACTTATTGTAGTTCAGATACCTGAAAAATAAATAAATTCACAAAAAATTAGAAGTATATGAAATGTTGAGAGTGCTTACTTATACGATTCTATAAGAGTATATATATATATATAAAAAACAAAAAATATGGTCGAGAAAAGTGGAATAAAAAAGAAAGTACTTACAAGTCTAGCAGATTCTCTAATTCACCCAAAGATGATGGTATACTACCCTCCAAGAAGTTATTCTGAAGATACCTATGGTGGCAATGGAGTATTTGTGAAGTAACAGCTGAATTAAATATGTAGAAAACTAATAGTTCTATGCCATCATTACCCTTGACAAAATATCAAAATTGAAGAGAGATTGTGAGAAAATGGAGGATAAATAAAAAAAATAGAATTTCACCAATAAAAAATGCTATAACATTAACATTAAAAATAGATTTTTAAAGATTAAATTCAAACCCAATAAGTGACTCTACTTATTTCTTATTTTATTTCGGTCTTTTTACCAGCCAAGACTGAAAGCCCTAATATTCAGGCTCATCCCCACAATCCTAGTACATGTATTTCAATGATAACAATACCAATATATTAGTAAAAGAAGGACAATTATAATTGAAATGAGATCGGCTGTCCCAACTTTTCTAATCTTATTCCTATCCCAATACCTCAAATGATGCCACATAATAACATTACGTGCTCAGAGAGTGACTCACTTAAGGATTAATTTGGCTTTCTTTTTTCATTTTTTTTTTCTCTATCGAGTTTAAAAACCACAGCATCGCTAGCTGTTGTAATTAGTTATTTCTACAACAGTTCACATCTCTAGAGAATCAAACACGAAGGCATCTCATTAAAAGTTCCAATGGCTGGGTAACAAAGCGATGAAAACTTTGTATCCCTTTTTTCTATGTTTCCTTTAATTTTAATTAGTATATCATCAATTCTTACAAAGTTTGTTAAATTCATGTTCATCTGATCACACTTTCAATTTCCAGTGTGCCTGCGCAGTTCAAAAATCAAATTAATTCAAAAATCAAATTAAGGGTTTTCAACAAAATAAAATGGGGCAAAATAGAATCAGTAGTTTTTATATTGATTAAAAATAAAAGAAGAAAACCTAAATGTCATAATCTTGCTCAGATTGAATTGATATGCAAGAGGATTTTTTAGTAAACTGACTTTCTCAAGTGATGAGAATAGTCTAAAGAATTATCCATATATTTATATGCAGAATACAAGGCTAATAACTTGATCTAATAGACTCTTGATGAGTCAGACACAGTTGAACAATCTCAACTATTTCTACAAACGGTTACTACAATAGATCTAACTTAGCTCTGACTCAGCTAGATATCAGAAAGCTTCAGAAGCGTTCTAGAAGTTGATGACGTGTCTTCGATCTCCTTATTCTGCTCAACAGCCTCCTTCAAACGAAAAGGAGATACTTCCACTTGAAGTTTGGATCATTCAAGGAGTCTTTCAATGGGCTGATTCAAGGCATTTGGACTGAGATAAATTCTTAGAAGCCCAAGGATGATGTTATACATGGTCCACAAGGTTGGATTTCCATTATTTAAGCTTTGGAATATTCTAGAAAAGGCTCTCCAAGGGGAACTGTTCAAGGGGTGCGTGAATTACAAGCTTACAAGCTTACTTTCCAATTTTGTTACTAGTTTCCCAAAACGATTTAATTACTTATTTTTCTTTTCTTTATTAGCATGTAATTGGCTGATTAGTGGTTTGTAAAGTCAGATTTGACTTTCTTTTAATTAGGGACGAATTTAGCATAGTTTTTAGGATTATTTTCCTACTTTCCTTTTCTAGTTTGGGTAAGTTCCTTTAGGTGTTTTGTTTAGGCGTTCATCCTTGATTGTGGCGTTCTATCCCTTAACTTATCAATCGAGTTTTCCATCCTTGATTGTGGCGTCTATCCTTATACCAAGGTTCACATCTCTTTATAGGTGTTGGGTCGAGGTTTCCCATCCGAATCTGATTGTAGAACGGTCCTAGGTATCTCTTTTGTTTCGGATTTCGTCACAAGTTGGCGGAGTTCGTATCATTTGGTATCAGAGCCGGATTCTAGTCTCATCCCTTAACTTATCAGATTTCTCTGTGGCGTTCATCCCTTAACTTATCAATCAAGTTTTCCATCCTTGATTGTGGCGTCTATCCTTATACCAAGGTTCACATCTCTTTATAGGTGTTGGGTCGAGGTTTCCCATCCGAATCTGATTGTAGAACGGTCCTAGGTATCTTTTTTGTTTCGGGTTTCGTCACAAGTTGGTGGAGTTCGTATCATTTGGTATCAGAGCCGGATTCTAGTCTCAGGTTTATTCTATCCTTTTTTTTAAAAAAATTGAATAAACTGGGCCGTAGATGCAGGCTTGGTAAATACATCCACCACTTGATCACTAATAGGAACAAAACGAATTTCTAACTCTCTATTTAGAACTTTATCTCAAACAAAATGAATGTCAATTTCAATATTTTTAGTTCTTTGGTGAAACACAGGATTAGCAGCTAGAGCTACTGTACCTTGATTATCACACCAGATAATAGGCTTTTGTAAAGAAGAGCAGCCTAACTTAACTAGCAAAGACTTCAACCAAGTGAGTTCAGCAACAATGTAAGCAAGTGCTCGATACTCTGCTTCAGTACTTGAACGACCTATGACTTGTTGTTTCTTAGAACTCCATGAGACTAGATTCCCTCCAAGATAAGTACAATAGCCACTAGTCGATCTTCTGTCATCGGGGCAGTTGGCCTAATCTGCATCAGAAAAGCCAACAAGACTCAAAGATTTAGTAGCCTTAAGATGGATCCCATGATGAACTGTACCCTTCAGATAACGAAGAACTCGCTTACAGGCTTGCCAATGAGCATTTGTAGGTGTTTGGAGAAATTGACTCAATTTACTGACTATATAAGAGATATCAGGTCTGGTAACAGTCATTTACTGAAGTGCACCAACTGTCCTACGATATAAAGCAGGATCTGTCATAGCATCTCCATCTTGTTTAGACAAGATCTTATGTGAAATAACAGGAGTTGGTAAAGGTTTAGCAGTATCCATGTGTACTTTCATTAGCAAATCAGCAATATACTTTGATTGTGACAAGTACAAACCAGACTGATCTTTGTAAGCCTCTATACCTAAGAAATAATGCAATGACCCCAAATCTTTAAGTGCAAAACTGGTATTGAGATCCTTGACTAGTTTAAAAATTACTGTTGAGTTATTACCAGTAATAATAATATCATCTACATAGACCAATAACAGCAACACAACCTGTTGAGTCTTGTAAATAAACAGGCTAATATCAGATGTTGAGTTTGTGAAATCCTATTACTGCAAAGTTGACTACAACCTTTCAAACCAAGCTCTAAGAGCTTGTTTGAGACCATAAAGAGCCTTTTTTAACTTGCATACATGTGTTGGAGTTGTTGAGTTAATAAACCCTTTAGGCTGAATCATATAGACATCTTCTTGTAAAACGCCATTAAGAAAAACATTATTTATGTCCAATTGCCGCAGATCCCATCCTTGAGTGACAACTAGAGTTAGTACACCGCAAACAGTGGTTGGTTTCACTACCGGACTATAGGTCCCAGAAAAATCAACTCCAGGATTTTGATGAAATTCTTTGGCTACTAAACGAGCCTTATATCTATTAATTGTGCCATCATGATTAAATTTAAGTTTAAAAACCCACTTATTACCTACAACATTATAGCTGGAATGAAAAGGAACTAGTTCCCAAGTATGATTTCTATGAAGAGCTTGGAACTCATCTTAGCCATGGTTGCCAATTGGGATTAGCTAGAGCTTGTTGGACTGATGTAGGCTCAACAGGTCCTGTGTGCACGCTAAGAGGATGCTTTGTGGTAGCAAGTACTTTGGGCTTATGAATATCATTTTTACTTCGGGTAAGCATAGGATGGACAGAAATAGTTGGAGCAAGTGGTGACATAGTAGAAATAACGGCATCAACATCAACTGGTGCACCTGAAGATTGTGCATTGTCATTGCCTAGCGTACTTGGCTGATCTAACATCACAGGAACAGTATCTATATTTGTAGCTGTTGTACATAGATCTAAAACAAAATCAATGGTGCTGGTATATGGTACAGTACCAAACTAGATATCACAAAGAGGACCTATGTTAAGTAGAAAAAATAGAGGTGGACAAATCGGAAACACTTGACTCATTAAAAAGAAATAAACTGGAATATGGGAAATCTAATTCATTGAACACCATGTTATTAGATATGTAGACTCGACCAGAGGAATGAAGACAAAGATAACCCTTGTGATCAGCACTATACCCAATGAACAAACACTTTGAGGATCTAAATTCTAATTTGTGAGAGTTATATAGTTGAAGATGAGGGTAGCAGGCACATCCAAACACTTTAATAAAATTATAGTTAGGCTTTTGACCAAATAATCTTTCAAGTGGAGATTTATGAGAAATTACAACAGATGGTTGTCTATTAATAAGATAAGTTGTAGTGAAAAATGCTTCCCACTAGAAACTCAAAGACATAGAAGCTTGAGCTAAAAGGGTTACCCCATCTCAATAATATACCGATGTTTTCTCTCGGCTCTACCATTATTGGTGTTCATGAGGACATGGATGTCTAAAGGCTATTCCATTTTCAACTTAAAATTGCTTAAAAAGTCTATACTCACCGCCCTTTTCAGTCTGTACACACAAAATCCAATGGTTAAGACTCTTCTCTGCTAGAACTTGAAACTGTTTAAACACTCCCAATGCTTCATATTTGAGTTTTAAGGGGTAAATCCAAGTAAATCTTGAGTAGTAATCAATAAAGTGAATATAGTATCGATAACCTTGCCTAGATACAGTAGGGGCAGGGCCCCATATGTCAGAGTATACAAGTTCCAAAGTTTTGGAGGCCTGAAAGTTTGACAAGGGAAAAGATAAAGCATGACTCTTTCCATATTGACAAGCTGAACAGAAATTTGGAATTTTATAAGTACAAGAGTTAAGAACAGATTGTAAAGTCTTTGCAGATAGGTGGCCAAGTCGTTTGTACCACAAATTATACTCAGTCTTCACATTTCCAAACAGTACAGAAGTATTAGAGCCTAAATCATTAGGACTATACTTATTGGCATATTTACAATTTGAAATAACAGAAACTGCATGAGCTGCACTACAATCATTTGAAAGAGGACAAGTAGAGTGACACACATCAGAATTGAGACTGGACTTATGGAAAGGTACTACAGAAGTCTTGACTGGATTATTGAACACATAGAGACTATCCTTAAGCATCCCTTTGAGGAGCACATTCCTTGTATTTTTTTTCCTTTATAAGACAAACATTAGAGTGAAATTCAACAAAAATATTATTATCTGCTGTTAATTTTGAGATGCTAATTAGGCTTTTAGCTATTTTAGGCACTCGGAGGGCATTCTTAAAATGTAATTGTGAGTTCAAAACAGTAGGTAATAAAGAATAACCAACATGTGAGATAATTAGTCTCTTGCCATTGCCAACCATCAATTTTTCTTGACCACCATATTCTGTCTTCAAGGTCAGATTATCAAAATCTGCTGTCACGTGGTTGGTAGCTCCACTATGGACATACTAGCTAGGATCCATGACTCCTTCAGGTGTTGCCATGTAAGCAGTAGCATCAGTAGATTTAGTAGTTCCAGTAGAGCTTGATGAAGCTTGAAAACTCTCATCCATGTGATACCAACAATTGAGAGCAATGTGACCTTGCTTACCATAGATCTGACAGATTGGTTTATTGTTGCCATCATTGCTTCAACCAAAGTTCCCATTCCTTCCATGACCTCGACCGCGTGAGGTGTAATTTCCACATCCATGGCCTCAATTACCAGATTGAGTGCCAATGCTATTTTTGGCAGTGTAGTTTGCTGATAGATTATTGATTACCATAGCAGTATTATGTTGCTCAATTCTAGCTTCTTGATTCAGCAGCAGAGAGTACACTTCTTTGAGTGAAAGCTTCGTATCTGAATGATGAGTAGTGATGCTGCATACAATTGGATCATATTCCAATTCGGATCATATTCCAATTCAAGACCTGCAAGAGCATGCATGACTAAATCTTCATCTTCAAGGAGATATTTAGCTGTAGCACGTTGATCAGCCAGATTCTCAAGTTTGGTGAAGTAGTCAGCTATGGATAAGTTTCCTTTCTTCAAAGCTTGAAGCTCCATCTTCAGTTGAAGCAATTTTGCATGAGATCGAGTGGTGAAGAGATGTTCCAGAGTACTCCAAACTTCAGCTGAAGTAGCACATCTGATCACATGGCTAAGAATGGCTGGAGACAGAGAAGATAGAATCCAACTCATTAAGAGCTGATCTTCTCTGTTCCGTCGCTCAAACTCAGGATTAGATACTCGAATTATCTTCCCATTGATATCATGCTTTTCTAGAAATTCAGCAGGACACGGCTTTGTTCTGAGCAAGTAACCAGAGACGCCATGGCCTAGAACAACTGGGATCACTTGAGATTTCCACATGAGATAGTTGCTTCGATCAAGCTTTACTGAAGGAGCAGTACTCAGTGTTGTGGCGAAGGGAGAACAGGGATTCATTTTCTGCATATTATTAAGAAAAAAACCGGATGAGGAAGATGCACCATTGTGTCCAGATAAGGAAGATGCACAATTGATCGCCATTGATGAACCTCTGAAGCTCTGATACCAAGATTGAATTGATATGCAAGAGGATCTTTTAGTAAACTGACTTTCTCAAGTGATGGGAATAGTCTGAAGAATTATCCATATATTTATATGCAGAATACAAGGCTAATAACTTGATCTAACAGACTCCTGATGAGTCGGACACAGTTGAACAGCCTCAACTGTTTCTACAAACGGTTACTACACTAGAGCTGACTTAACTCTGACTCAGCTAGATATCAGAAAGCTTCAGAAGCGTTCTAGAAGTTGACGATATATCTTCTATCTCCTCATTCTGCTCAACAGGCCCAAACACATCTATTAATTTGCACTTCTTTAATGAGAGGAAAATTTTCTAGTGTCCATATACTTTTAAGAGAAGATGATGAAGTTGCACAATTAGATGGCCACTTTTGGAATGGTAAAAAAAATTAAAAAAAGTATAAATAAAGCATATAAAAATGGGTACAAACAAACCGTCAATGCTTATTAATTCACGGACACAAGACATAAGAGTGTTATTACCGAGCATTATGTATCAGCGTCTATTTAAGCTATGGGATAGAAAAATTAAGACAGATGATTCTAGTCTATTACAATAAATATCAACTCACATGAGTAAATTGGTGTACACAATTGACATAATTCAACTTAATTGGTAAGTACACGAACTTTCTTAATATACATAGATTAAGGAGAATAAACTATAGACAAATTCTTTCCGAACGAAAAATTGCAGACCCCACCCAGCTTCGACTTACGTGCACGGAGAAATACTAAATGACCTTTAAATTCAATATTTGTTAACAATTTTTCTTTTATAGAAGGATCTACAGTAGGGGCGTCCCTATATAAGGCCCCTCCTTATACACCGTCTGATGGGAATATGTGGGAATCTGTTTATATACAGATTCTCATCAAACGGTGTATAACAGGGGCCTTACGTAGGGGCATCCCTACTATAGACACACCCTTCTTTTATTAATCAGTTGTAGCACTCAACATAAAATTACTCTTTGTAATTTTGTTTTCTTTTTTGGGTGCAAAAGATAAATATTGGGTCTACATGGACAGACCTCTTTAACCCCAAATTTATTAACTAGTTGTGGAGCCGTGCAACAACACAAGCAGGGGCGGAGAGCCCCACTCGCCTCCACTGAAAAATTTTCCGAAAAATTTAAACTATACCCGCACTTAAAAATTAAAATTTTGATAAATACACATTTGTCCCCTATCAATCTTTAAGTTTTTTAGTTTTATATATAAAAATTTTAGAAAACTCAGGCCCTTGATAATTGAAATTTTACTAGGAAATCTAATTAATTAGTTATGGAATAATTACAATAATTGATAAAATTATTCTGTTTATAAATTCTATAAACTTTTTTTACCTAAAGTAATTTTAAGAACTCCACTAAATTCATTTAGAAAGAATAATACATAAAAAAATATGCGGTGTATAAACAGGGGCCTTACGTAGGGGCGCCCTTACTATAGCCGCCTCTAAAAAATATTATTAAAAAAAAGAGTTCAAGGGAAAAATAAAGTTTTTGGCCATAATTTATGTCCCACACAAAAAAAAGAAAAAAAAAAATTCGACTCCGCCACTGAATATAAGTTACCTTGCTCATAATGGGTTGTGACCACTTCTACAGTTTTTGATCAGAGGAGACAACTTTACCAAGCCCAGTCGTTGTTTTGGTGGTATTAATCTTGTAATTAGATTAGACTAACCATGCATGATGTGAATTAATTAAACAGCAAGTAATAGATCTCTAAATATTAAGAATGACTAGACTTACAGCCATTGAAGATTTTCCAATGCTCCTAAGCTTGGAGGTATCATCCCTGTCAGTTGATTGTTTGAAAGATCCCTGAATGTTATCAGTCCAGAAAATCTCGATCAATAATTTGATATATAGGGACCAGAAAACTGGTACCAAAGGAAAGTCTCAAAAGATCAATTATCTACTTTGTGGTTGAGCATACACTTACAAGGTCTCGAGGTCTCGCAAATTCCCCAAGCTAGTAGGTATTGTGCCTTGAAGTTTATTATTTGATAGAACTCTGTGTTGTGAGGATGTGTGTCATTCATATTCATACAAATGTAAAAATATAACAGAAGGACTTGAAAGAAATTACAGTTTTCTTAGGTATTGAAGATCACCAATTGCTTCATCTATGGTTCCACTCAAACCCAAGTCACTCAACATGCTGCCACGTATATAAAATATCTAGTTAGCACTGAGAAAAACTAGTTTTAATTAAAGATGGTATCAGATTTTGTTTTTTTCCGGTCAGTGTCAGATATTTAAGTAACGAACTAAATATTAATCCAGCTAAATAAAAATACCAAACTATTTTATTACTAAAATGAAATTAGAAATTCGCTGTTTTAAACTGTCTAAGGATCATTAATTTTATTAAAAGCACTTTACAAATTTGTACTCTGGATTCTAGCCTATTTTGAAAACCTGACGTGAATTACTACTGGAAACGATGAAGTCTTTTAATATTATAATCTCATCCTTAGTCTTGCCCAATAAATGAGAAAATATGCCTTAATTGATCATTCATTTGTCGGAAGAATAATACAATGGGTCATGCGCACTTGCAGTGTTTAATATATAAAGGCCCGTATTAATTAATTGCTAAGCACCAAATTACTCTTAATTTAACGATTTCTCAAATTTAAAATTAGGAGTTCAATGATTATTAGTCTTGATGCTAAAAACTTGTAATGCCCATATAAATTGCACAATTAAGGAAAAATAGTCCAAAAATTTTCTCTTTAATCAATTTGGTCTTGATATTTTTCTTCCATATATACATACATTTCAATGATATGGCAAACCGTCCTGTTGTCGCCGCCTTTACAGTCGTCGCAGTTGATGGCGTAACCATAATTTGACACTGCTTGCTGACAATACGAGCGAGAACTAGGTAGCACTACCACTTTTGACTTGAATTCGTCGGCAACGGAACTCAAAGCAGAGGCTACAAAATGTTGTTTCCAGATGTGATCAGCACCGAAGTTAAGTTCTTCTCTAGTTACAACAAATTTAAGAAAACAAATATAATGATAGGCCTTAATTTCTATTAAAGGAAAGAGATACAGAGTTCTAGAACATGAAAATTTATAATAGACCAAACTACGTCAAAGTCCACTTGGAATAAGAACGTATGTTCAACTATTTGTTCAAAACGAAGGAGAAAACTAAAGTAAATTACAAAGAAGTGATCGAACCGAGATGATTAACTTCGTTTCAATAATTAGGAGCATAAATGCGTATATATTCATAATTGAGTCATTGAGACTACATATATGTTTTGGTTTATGATCGATATATAATTTCATATATACACTTCTGTTATCGGGATTGACAACTGAAATATTTAAAATTTATCTGTTTGAAATCCGCCGGAGAAAAAAAAAATCGGCAGATTTACTTTCCCGTCCGTACTGCTAATGTTAATATTCAAGGATCCAAACACCTGATTGCCATTGGTTCAGGCAGTCTCAGTCACAGTCAGTCAGATGACTTTGAGGAGGCAGAAACTATTGACTATTTGAAAGTCAGAGGTGAAATACTGGGTTAGAAGCTACAGACTACACAGTACTATCTTTACATCTTAGCTAGAGGTAATATCTCTATATATTGTCATGTATGATTGTAAGGTTTAATTATCTTGATCAGTAATTTCCCGGTTCTAATTCCGTGTGTACATATATATTCAGCCTAATTAACTTCTTACCCATGATACTAATTTATCATGATGTATGTCAGGAATCAACACAAGGAAAGGGGCTATTAACATTATTATATATAGCTAGCTAGCTAGTAGTATGAGAAATTATGTATGGAAGTTGATAAAATGTATAATATACCTTCATCAGGAGGCAAGTATCCATTATAAGTGTCACCCTGACATCTGAGGTACTCGAAACCGAGCCAAAAGAAGTTCAAGTAGATAATACGCCTAACAGAAAGAAGAGAAGGCTTACTCATCTTCCTCTCCTCTGAGCTCAGGTATGCTGGAATATATAATTAATCTACCGCATGATCCATATACTATATATATATATACAGGACTAACTTTTTAATATATTTATTCCTCTCAATTTGTCTCTTGAATTACGACGAAAAATTTGGTTAAATATGCATGATAACCACTCAAATTTGATTTGAGACTCCGAAAAAAAACCTCTGAAAAACGTACATATTAACGATAATATTTTTAAAAATAAACATAGTTTTGAGAAACCTCTTCTCTTTTCTTAAATTTGTTCAAATCTTCAAAAGCTTTTGAAAACTAAATTTAAAAGTAACCGGTATAGTTTAAAATAACTTATTACGAAATTTTGAGATGCTGTTGAGATAATTTATGTGTTTAAAAAAATCCTTTTTGAGTAAATTTTTGCAAGTTTTCACAAAAAATTGCAAAAAATCGCGATAATTGTCGAACTTTTTAGACGATTTTTTGTAGTTTTTGATGAAAGTTGTATTCTCAATAAAATATCTTTGAAACTAGTATTTTCAATGTAATTTGGATGGTAATATTTTCATAGAATTTCGATGGAAGTAGTATTTGTGATGAAATTTCGATGTAAGTACTATTTTCAATACTTTTTGATGATATTTCAATAAGTGGTCTTTTGATAATATTTCGATGAAAGCGGTATTTTCGATAATTTTCGATATGATTTTGATAATATTTCGATGAAGTAATGTTTTTCGATATTATTTTGATAATTTTCAACAGTTTCGCGAATTATTCTGAAAGGAGAAAAAATAAACTCAAATTTAATTTTTTAACACAAAATTACTTTAGAATATCTCAAAACTTGATAATAAATTATTTTAAAGTATACACATTGCATTTAAACAAAGAATTTTAGATCATAACTTATATTTGAGAAACAAAACATTTCTCAAAACTTTTAAGACACAGAGAGATATGATAACATTAGCGGTGTGGTTTGGTCTTTTGGGATGGATATATGCATATATTACAAATATTTGTTGAGATGAGCACATATGCCTCAAATTTGGTATACTATCATGCATATTTAGCCAAATTTCTCCTTATTAGTCTCATCCAACTTGCCTTTTAAACTTTGTGGCATATTTACTTATCCACAATGGAGAAGAAAAAGGATGGGAAAAAGAATTAAAGTTTTTCCTTTTATGTGTTTATATATAAAGGGCATCAATTCAGTAGGTATTTTTTTCTTTAATCTATGCATCAATTTTGGCTAATAAAAATTTACCATGTATATTTTTTATAATAGAAAATAAGAGAGAGAAATAGTATTACTAATGCACGTTTTTTTATGTAACTGTTAGATCACCATTACATGATGATCTAATGACTAAAAAAAAAAACTACACATATGTAAAAAAAAAAAAATACCTACTAAATTGACAACCATATATAAATTAGTTATACATAAAAAAATAAAAAATCATAGATTATTCCACTTATTATTTCTTATTCTCCTCTGTTCATTTTTCATCCATTCGTTTACAGATTAATAAACGTTGACTAAAATTATCAACTAATCAGTTATGTTGACTGTGTATTTGGTATGTCAGTATGCAGTATAACATTAAACGCGGTAACGAGTTGCACATTAACTACTGTTGGAGTTCACGCCGCTCAAGTCTTGGTTTTTGTTCTTTTGTTTGTTGCTAGAGACAACCCTTAGACCCTTTTACCGATATTTCTAATTAGTCTCTGTTGTTCTTTTTTAACTATATTTTCAGATTGTACAGAAGGCCGTAAATAATATGTAGATCCTGACGAGAAAAGTGGTGATTATTAAGTATTAACCAAGGGACTTTTTTTTAGCCGAAACAAATTTAAGATTAGAAGCATACAGCAAATATACCAACCAAATAAACATGCTGGATGGAAATATAATAATATTATATGTTACTTTGTGAGATAATTGTGTGAGAATTTTTACATTTATGTTGTCATATTTGCTTGAGCTTGGTAGATCTTTCGGATTTGGGGTCAATATATCAATTATACGTGATGATTTGGTGTAAGTCTTATAGGGTTTCTTAAGAGGGTAAAATCTCTATATAAGGATTATTATAGACTAAGTCCATTTATTTCTCTATATATACAACTTAGACACACTTATCTATTAATAATTATCTTAACTCTAAGGTTGAAAAACATCTAAGCCTATGCGCATTTATGTGTGTCACGTTGTTTTCTATTTTGCAAGATTAAGATTCAAGGCTTTCTTGTTGTAGTAATATCTTGGATTTAATAGGTATTGTTCTACAGATTTGTGTTCCATATAATTAAAACAATTTATCTTAAAGTTGATTACATATATTTTTGTCAGGAATTATTCTATACATTAAAAATATATAATAAAAATCAAAAAGAAATTATACTTAATCAGGTAAGTGGTGAGGCATCTAATTGCCATATATATTTATATTTTGAGATCAAAATTTCAAGAACAATGTGAATATAATTATGTATTTATATTTTGCTAAATCGAGTACTAGATGTGAATATATATTGAACGCAGTAGTTGACATGCTGAGAAATGAGAGCACGACATCATGTGGACTTAAGGGGTATTAAATGCTTTCATTTCGTAGCCCGTGACCATTGTACGCCGAAGTAAGGACAAAATTAGTTTTGGTAGGAAGACGCATTCGGCACTATTTTGGTGACCAACGTAATATGAAAAAAGTGCCGATTCTGCCGAGCATAACGAGCTTTTAATCATGCAAGGATAATATTAATATTAAAAATATCTAAAACCACTTTAACGTGTCTCCAACCCGGCAATTAAAGGAGAATCTTTAATTACAGGATTAAAGCCACTACTTTGAAGAATCTTGGTATTTAAAAAGTTTAGACTAGGCCTCCTTTACGAAAAACAAAACAAAAAAAAAAACAAAAAAAAAAAAACAGAAGTCTAGACTATAGGCCGCTTTGCTTTGGAATAATTTTCTTCCAAAACTTGCATTAATAATCAAATACTAACTTTGCTTTCAAAAAAACCAAAATCAAATACTAACAATATAATGTTTTATTCTAGTTATATTTAACTACATACATGTCCTGAAACTCTTGCAATTTGAAAAATTTTGCAATAAGATAATTCGTATAATTCAACAGAAGAAAATTGTAGTGTGTTAATTAAGCACCTTTTGAAGATGGTTTTCTTTTTATGTTGAACCCCATAGTAGTCAGATATAAAAGACACGAATTAAATTTGTGAGCAAATATTGAGCAGAATGAATAGATCGAACATGCATATATATAATTTGTTGGAAACAGATAAATTAAAGCTTTTTATTTATGTTAATATTCACTATGATAGACAGGTTAAATAAAATGATTCATTAGAAAAGTACTTAGCTATTTGCTCATACTTCTGTTTAAATTAGAGGGAAAAAAGAAACAAAATAAGTTTATCGTAGTAATTTTTTTCCCCCCTTAAAACTAATATTACCGCTGAAACTTTATTTTAATATCAATCCTTCCATACTTGCAATTAGCAACCCACCCACTTTAGGGGGGATCAAATTGAAACCGCAAAAACCAAATGCACTTTTATGATTCTATCCCTTGCTGATCTAGTTGCATTTATGTTAATTCTGTCAACAGTTCTCTCTCTATGCAAATAATGTTTACAATCATGATCACTGGGAGTTTCCTTTTCAAAATAATTAATATCTAATCATCATGATTTCTAACTCATTAATCTTTGACCCCTAGCAAGTGTTCGTTATAATCATGAGAGGATTCGAATATAGAGTTTGAGTACGTGCTTCGAGGAATTATTGTTCCTCAATCATCTTTTTCCCTTGTCCAGAAATGCAATACTTGATTGACGAAAGCTCCACCGATTCTTAGATTGAATTCATTTGATAACACAATACGAATAAAATATAGGGTTAATTGTTAAAAAAGAACACCGAGTATAGTTTTTCTATAGTTTTAACCATATTTTTTTGGTTTATGCAAAACTATATACTTCTATATTTGAAATTACGATCTCAATAAATTTCTACCTTCTGTGTACAATTGGGTGATATATGTCAACTATTTTTAAGTTATTTTTAATAGATATTAGCAATTTGTTAGCAAAAATGAAATATCTTTAATTCGATTTTTGTATTTAGTACAAAATTTTTAGTCAATTTAGACACGAATAATAGATATTTATAGAAATTTTAAATATAAAAATGTAATTTTATACCTGTTAAAAAAATTAAAATTACAAAAAGTTCATAATTCAAAATATTTTATGAAGTTATCCCTAAAATATATCATGTGTAACTCTTGGAAATATCACTTCTCCACTAATCGTTGTTGCTGAAACTTAGAGGCATTTCTAGCCCCCACCCTTCAACTTCAAGGAATATTAAAGACTAATGATATTCGCTTCACGTATTAGTACTTCTTATCAGAGACGGACCTAGAGTAGCTGGGCGAGTGCGGGTATATGCCCTCAACTTTTGAAAGTTCTTTTTTGAGAAATTATTACTAAAAAACTATTTGTTTTAAAAAGTGTGAAAAAAACTTTATGTTGTTAGAAATTCAAAATAATATCTTCTATTTAACGAAAATTATCACTAAAATACCTCATGTTTAAAAAAAATGTAAAAAAAAATCCTTGTATTATTAAAAATTCAAAATAAATACATTCTATTTAAATTATCATATCATTTGCTAACTTTAAGTGGTAAAACAGAATTAGTAAAATTAACATTTTATTTATACTATATTATTTTAATATACACACTATACTTGAAAATAAAGAGAGAGAGAGAGAATATACATGATCTAAAACATCTTTAAAAAAAAAAAAAAAAACTCTTCTCTCTATTATTATGGCACAAATCTAAAAAAGAAAAAGAATCTAAAATTTTTGAAAATTTTGAAAGTGACAAAAATTTCTAAAAATTTCAAATTTTTTTTCTTTCTTAAATTTGTGTTGCAACTATGGAGTGAAGATTTTTTTTAGACCATAAGTATTCTCTATTCCTTTATTTTCAAATGTAATATATGCCTTAAATTAATATAATAAAGAGTAAAATATTAATTTTACTAAATTTTTTTTAAGCCTTTGACTGGTCAATTGTAGTAAATTATATGATAATTCAAATACAATATATTTATTTTGAATTTTCAATAATACAAGGATTTTTTTTTTATACTTTTTTAAAATAGAGTATTTTAGGGATAATTTTCGTTAAATAGAATGCACTTATTCTGAATTTCCAAAAACGAAAGGTATTTTTCATATTTTTTAGAAACAAAGAGTATTTTAGTGATAATTTCTTTTCTTCTTTTATTCTAAATACTAATAGATTGTTTTCTCTATATTATCCCTCACATGTTCCCAAATTGCCTTTTTTTTTTATCCCGATACATTTATTTTCTTTTTAGGATGTCCTAACTTAGTACTTAGCTACTCGCTACTTTTTTTCATTCTCGAAATTCTAAGTTTCATTAGATTCTCTTATATCTTCTCACTTCATTATTCTATAATTTTAACTTTATAATATTCTTTTTATAAAAAAATTTGCTTGTTCTCAAAGATTTATAGGTTTCAAGAAACTTCATAAGATGTCATCTTAATTTATAGTTATTAAATCTTGTGTTATAGTAGAATAAGTTGTATTAAATCATTAAGGAGAGATAAAGAAATTTGAAAAAAAAAAAAAAGAAAAAAGAAAAAGAAACAATGAAGTAACCAAACAGGCATGTCGAAGAAGGCCCGCATCCGAAGTTTATCCGCGTTTCCATAGTATACCATAGATTTTAGCAGGGGAGCCGCATTAAAAATGAAAAATAGTCAGTTACACACATCAGTGTGCAGTACATTTCAGAGACCTGTTTTTCATTGGCTTTTGATAAAGCTGATATATATTGTAACTAAAGCAGCTTTTTTAAAGTATAAAAAACAAATTTTCGAAAATAATTGGGGGAAAACGTTGAACTTCTAAAGCAGCTTTAGCAGCTTTAGACTAATAATTTGGCTAATAATTGGGGGGAAACGTCAACTTCTAAAGTAGCTGTAGACTAATAATTGGGGAAAACGTTAACTTCTAAAGCAGCTTTAGATTAATAATTGGGGGAAAACGTTAAACTTCATACTGAGAAAATAATCTAAAGTTGTTTGTGCTATATATGAGTTTTCTGTCTCATATGCCCAAAGAAAATTGCTGCAAATTCGCAAGTGTAGCACTAGCACACTTATATTTCTTACTTATTTGGTCTAAGGTTTGAGAAGTTAGAGGTATGTGTGTAAATTTGAAGAATTAAGGTTCAAATTTTAGTAATAACGGATGTATAAATTGTTATTATTATTTTTTTGTAACAAGCGGTAATCAGTAATTAAGCTCTATTTAATATATATATATATGTTGCCGATCTAATAGGTTTTTTTTTGTTTTTTTATCTATGGGTAGGTTTTTTTTTTTTTAGCCGTTGGATCATCATCTAATGGTGATCTAAAGGCTATAATGAAATGCATGAAAAAACGTGCATTATTAATGCTCTTTCTCTCTCTTATTTTTTATAATAAAAAAATATACATGTTAAATTTTCATTGGCCAAATTAATATCTATGCATAGGTAAAAAAAAAATACCTACTGGATTGGTGCCCATATATATATATATATATATACACTATTGGTATCTACGGGCTAAGTAAAATATGTATATAGTTATATTTATTCTAGCTTACGTTATGCCACAGCCTAAACATGAAGCATAATATATGGTAGGGTGGATTTATTATCATCCTTCCGTCTATTCTGTTCACATTTTTTTAATAGTTTTTTTTATTCTCAAAAGAATATTTTAGAAAATTTCATTTTAGTATATTTCTTTTTTTTTTAAATATTCTTTTCACACACATTTGTTTTAAGAACACACATCTGTTTAAACATTAAGAAGTTTTTTGTTACATTTATGCTTACACTTAGTAGTGGCCCTGCCATATTTAGAGAAACCCACTGCATAGTTTGTGTTTTTCCAATTTGGGCTCCCTTGTTGGCTTTAATGTTTCCTTAAGTCTAAAAAATATCTCAGAATGTGTATATTTCTTTAGAATTAAGAGATTGCATTCACACCCCTTAATTTAATTCATAAAAATAAGATTTATTGAGTAAATAGAAACAAAAATGACATAAGGATGGATGATTTTGCTCTTTTGTTCTCAAAGTTTTTAAATTTATATGTTAAAAATATAATTGAGAGATTTAAAAAAAAAATAAATAAATAAGATGAGCCTTCCATTTATCAAGATGTAATGGGATTTTCTTTTAAAATATTTCCCGGATTGTAACAGGTGATCAACAAGTATTGGAGAGAGATTCCCTTTGAAAATATAACCTCTCATTGTATTCGGTAATTGACAAGCACTGGAGATAAAAAATTAGGAGAAGAGATGAGAGTTGATATTAACAAGGAGATGAAATAAAAAGATACTTGAAATTAGAAAAAAAAAAAAAAAAAGGATTTAACATATTAATTTTTGAATTTTTTCGTTTCATTATAGCTCCACATTCTTATAGCGTATCGAATTTATATAATTTGAACATTCCAACTAGATTAGTACTGACATGTAGAATCATCTCTTATACCCAGAAAACCCAAATTATCAATATAAGTAAGGCTATGACTAAGTCAAGATTGATCCTTTAATTCCACTCTAAAAAAATATAATTTTGAACAAATAAATTCAGTTGGAAAATTAACAAAATAAACTATTAGTTCGTTTGTTTTAGTCAATAGATGAGGCTAGCTCAATTGGTCTAGGATTCTTGAGAATGTGTGTGAATACGAATTATCTTAATAGACCAATTTTTGTATAAATTCAGGGGGAAAAAAAAAAAAAACCATTAGGACCTGAAAGAAATATCTTGAGTGGTTAGCTTTTTAAGTGTTGGAATCCAACTTGGGTGTCCTTCAAACGTTAAGGGGGAATTAAAATGGAATAAATACCTGGTGAGTATATGCATATATGGTAAAAGTATATGCGTAGAATTAGGGCAAGTGATTTGACTTCGAAGAACTTTAGTGTTTGTTCGGTTGAAGAACTAAGTAGAGAAGAAGAGGAAAAAAGGAGAAAAGATGGGTGGCTTGAATAGAGAAAGATGAGAAAGAGGGGCTGGGAGCAATTGCGACGGGGGAGTAGGTGTAAAAAAGGAAAAGTCAATTGTGTCGAGGGTGATCTAGCTTGGAATAAATTAGGGTATAATGGTGGATTTATTATCATTCTTCCGTCTATTCTGTCCACATTTTTTTAATAATTTTTTTATTCCTAAAATGAATATTTTAGAAAATTACATTTTAGTATATTTCCTTTTTGTTATAAAAAAAATAGGGTATAAAAGCTAGTATATTAATTAGGCGCGCGTCCACAGTAGGGGCGCCCCTACGTAGGGCCGCCCCTACGTAGGGCCCTGTCTATTCACCGTTGGATGGGAATCTGTATATAAATAGATTCTCCACAGATTCCCGTTATTCCCCACAGATTCTCATCCAACGATAATTAAGGCATGCCCCCTACGCCCCTACGTAGGGCCACCCCTACGTAGGGCCCTGTCTATTCACCGTTGGATGGGAATCTGTATATAAATAGATTCTCCACAGATTCCCGTTATTCCCGATTCCCATCCAACAATAATTAAGGCATGACCCTACGTAGGGACGCCCCTACCGTAGCCATCCCTATATTAATTTTATATCTTAATGGAATTAGTCATGAATCTGTCAAAAATTCATCAAGAATATGTCAAAAATTTCTCAATAATCTATCAAGATCACCATCGACATAAAGAATATATCTATCAAGATTCTCAAGAATCCGTCAAGAACTCGTCGAAATTGCCACTGATGTCAAGAATCTTTCAAGATCATCATTAATTCATCATAACTTTATCAAGAATCCGTCAAGATTGTTGCCGACGTCAAGAATCTTTCAAGAATTCATCAAGATCGTCAAGAATTCATTTTTTTAAAAAAATAGTATGATGTTAGATTTAATTAATAAAGAAAAAAAAATGACTTACATCTAATTTATTATAGAACTAAAGCCTTTGATTCTCAATCCCCGACGAAACAGTAAGAGTAATCATAAACTCTTCTATCAAATCAACTTTTAGAGAAATTTTCTTAAAATTATCAACTTGGTTATTATTTATCTTAATTTATTGGGGAGGGCTACAGTAGGGGCGCCCCTACGTAGGCCCCCTTATATACCATTTGGTGGGAATCTGTGGAGAATCTGTTTATACACAGATTCTCATCAAACGGTGTATAGACAAGGCCCTACGTAGGGATGCCCCTACTGTAGACGCGCTCTTATTTATTATTATCATGATTTGATATTTTCATTTATAATTTGGTATAAAATTAATGGGGGTTCTTGATAAAATACACTTTTTTGTAAAATATGTTCTAGGAAATACAACAATGACGGAGCTAAAAAAACTTTTTTAGGGAGCATACACTGAATTTTTTTTTGTGCTAATTTTAAAACACATTAGTTAATATAGAACAATATGAAATTAAAAAAAATATGATTTACTGATTATCATTATAATAGATTCTATATATGTAACCTGATATATTGTTATAATTTTTTATTTGAGTTTAAGAAAACTTGTTTCCTTCGAACCGGAAAAAATATATTTATTCCTTAATACTTTTAAAGTGCTTATCGGTTACGAACAAATTTCTAAAAATTACACAGAATCCTTTAGTTTTCTTTTCTTTTCTTTACTTTCGTTTCGTTTCCGATTCCCCTTAAGTAACAATAAAATCTTGAAATTCCAGTTTAATTCAGACAGCTTTTACAAATTACATTCATATATCTGCCTATATATACATCCACCCAGACCTGATCTCTGCTTGGGTGTTTTTAGGCCGTACGTAATATTTATTCTTGGGTGGATATGGGGAGACCCCCGACTCTCGACTGAAATTAATAAACGGCGCCGTGAGACAGTAGTTCCGTAGCTATTAAAGGTTGGTAAGTTCACTGACTCTAACTGGTATGTTTACCATGCATGGTAAAATTATTAATCATCTCTTGATTATGTGTGTATATATACATATATATAGATATGTAGATATTTTTGTTACTGATCAGAAATTCTTTATTGTGAGTCCTACAAAATTCTCAATAGCTAGTTCTTTCGCAATCTAGGAGTCTATTGGTATTCTCAATCTTGTCATTATTAATGTTGATAGGAAATAAGTTGATCTTGAAATTCTTCCCTTAAAAATTTGGTTAATTTGCTGTTTATCCATTGTACTGTTGTTTTAATTTATAATTGGAACATATGCTTAATTATCGTTTGCTTTTAAATACCATGGAGTTTTTACTTTTGTTTGGGAAGATAACTTACTTATTTGTTGTTTTTTTCCTTCTTTTTTTTTTTTTTTTTTGCAGTCGAGTAGTTAAAACAGATTTAATGGAGCATTTTGCACTGTGAAAAATAATTTGAGCCTTAAAAATTTATCGTGAATGCATAACATGGTATATAATTAAATAACTTCTTTAAGAGGATGTAATTAATTAAACAATTAAAGGAGAAAAAACGGTGACATATTTTTTCAAATAATAAATAAACAAAAACCGATAACATATGTAATCAGGTATATAATAGATGAAATGATCTTTTTACAACCGATGAAGTGTGTATATATATATATATATAATCAATTATATAATAGATGATTACAATTCTAATTAAGAAATATATGTTGCTAAATTAATTTATTATTCATTGAAACTAGTCAGGGTAATATCCATGTTCTGTTCAAATAAGATAATTATTTAATTTATTATTGTGAGATTATAACTAATAAACTGAATTCCACGGGTCTTAACTAGTGTTTAGCTTAGTTCTACAGTAATAAATTGACACCCAGTGTTAGACATTTAAGGTGCATACAGTATTACTCTTTTAATAATAACACGTATAATGTTTGCAGACTGGCCAGGAAACTATTACCAATCGTGAATTTTTCTTGAATAGGCCGTATTGGTCAAACACACAGCAAACATAGGAGAGTGCGAGTGCAAGTACAGGGAAACTGGGAACGTACTAGCTTCGGTCCTAATTACAGTAAAACGTACGTAATAGCTGCTTTTCTTACTTTTGTTTTGTGTATTATTCTTTAGAGGACAACTGCCAAAAGATAAAAAACCATGAACTAAGATTTTTTTTTTCGTAATTTTAAGCATGTCTTTTAGTTTGTGCAAAATAATATCATCACATTTTAAATCTATGCAAATTTTAATCTTTTGGTTTCATTTGTTACGCAAGATAGAATAAAATATGATAACGTTGGACTATTTTAAAAGATTAGATTTGATAGGATAAAATAAAATTATAATCTAATTTTATCTCATGTTTCGTGTGCTATTTTTTGTAAGGATAGAATTAACATGTGTATTTCGTAGTTTTAACAAAAATATCAAATTTTGAGATTTAATTATTTAGAAAAGTATAACTTTTAAAAATTAATTTAGTAAAATACCATTTTTAAAATTTAATTTTGTAAAAATATCATTTTTTAAAAACTTATTTACAAAATACCACTTTTAAAAAAAATATTTTGAAACATACGATTTTTAAAACTTATTTTGAAAAAATATCATTTTTCATAAAATTATTTGCAAAAATATACTTATAAAAAATACCATTTTTAAAAATTAATTTCGAAAGTACCATTTTTACTACTTAAAAAATGTTCGATTGTTTTTATTCAAATTCTTAATTTCTCCCAATCCCAGATTCTCAAGAGGATAAAATTATCTCTTTCTAAGAGTATTATTTTTAAAGTGGATTAATTTAATCTAATCTAATCTCTCTCATATACATGTACCAAATATGAGATTAATTTAATCTAATCTAATTTCATCCTTATTCTACATTCCAAACGTGGCCTTCGTGTATAAATTTGATCATTTATACTAATTATTTTACGTTATTTTCAATAAATTTTTGTATTAGTCAACGGAAATAAAATATCTTCAATTCAAATTTCATATTTAATAAGAAATTTATTAGTCAATTTATATATAAAAAGTAAAGGTTTGTCAAAAGATATAGTTAAATTTGTAGAAAAACTATATTTCAGGGTTTTTTTTTTTTTACAAATAACCTTTCCTTATATTTAAGTTTCTTTAATTTTAATGTAGAAAAAAAAATATTAGTACTAATAAATATCTCAATTTAATTACTCTAATTTGACTCAATTTTTTTTTTAAAAAAAAAAGAAAAATTCATTCAACTAACTCATTGCTACACCAATGAGAATTGGAACAAAAAGATTTCCTATAAAATTGGAGTGGAACGTAAAGAAAGTGAATTTCACTTGCTATTACAAGTTATTTTAAACTTGTTAAAGTACCCCTCCCGTTAAAATTAAAATACCCACTAAAAAGTCCCCTATATATATAGGTATTTTTTTTAGCCATTAGATCATCATCTAATCGTGATCCAATGGCTATAATAATGTGCATAAAAAGACGTGTATTATTAATACTATTTCTCTCTCTTACTTTTTAATATAAAAAAATGTGCAAAAAAAAAATTTTATTGGCCGAATTGATACTTATGCATAGGTTAAAAAAAAAAACTATTGGTTTGGCAACCTATATATAGGTTGCCAATCTAATAGGTTTTTTTTTTTTTAACTATGAGTAGGTATTTTTTTTTTAGCCGTTGGATCATCATCTAATGGTGATCCAACGGTTATAATGAAGTGTATAAAAAGATGTGCATCATTAATGCTCTTTCCCTCTCTTATTTTTTACAATAAAAAAAATGTGCATGCTAAATTTTCATTGGCCAAATTGATACCTACGCATAGATAAAAAGAAAAAATACTACCTACTGGATTGGTGCCCATATATATATATACGCTTAAAGATAATTAATTAATTAGTAATAATAGGGATACTAAAATCTTACACCAAATACTCACACCAAATGATGTGCCGTGCATTTCAATCATTTTTTATTTTAGAATGGACGGCACTATTAAGACATCACTATAGTAATTTTCTGGTATCTCTGTTATTACTCTCGTTTAATAATATTTTCTCGTAATTTTCCATAACAAACCAAGCGGATTAATTAGAAATTTGACAGGGAGCGATGGAGTTGGCAGCAGTAGCGATTCAGACCATAACTCAGGCAATATCTAAAGTCGTAGAAGATGAAGTTGAATATGCACGAGGCTTCAGGAGTCAGTTTCGAATTATGAAGGACAAGCTAGAACTCACCAGGGCATTACTCGTGGACAAAGGAAGTGTTGAAAACAAGAATGAAACTCTCAGAAAAGCTTTGACTCATCTCAGGGAGGTCATTTACGAAGCCGACGACGTACTCATAGATTGCCTAATCAGAGATGAGTACGTGAAAAACGCTACTTGCTCTGGTTGCTTTCTTCGATACGATCCCTTCTTCTTGAATCAGACAGGCAAGAGATTGAGAGAGATTAACGCCCAAATGAAAGAAAAACTGGACACGCTAACCAGTCTCGGTTTAAAACCGATGGCGTCTCAGTTTAAAGATGATGAAGATTCTTCATCCCAGGGTAGGAAAATTATGTCTCAAGATTACGACCCTGAAGTAGTTGGACTGGAAAAAGACCTTGAGACAATCAAAGGGTGGATTCTTGACCCCGAAAGGGCGCTTCACCGCATTGCAATTGTGGGAATGGGGGGATTAGGCAAAACCACCATTGCCCAGAAGATCTATCATGACCCGGATGTTTTCTCTCGCTTTAAGAAGGTAGTTTGGATTACAGTTTCGCAGAAATTCAACGAAGAAAAGATCTTAAGGTCCTTATTGGAAAGGCTAGGAGGAATTAACAATAATTTTCAGAATGATACGAGTGGTTTGATGAGTGCACTTCAGGAAACACTTAGAGGAAATTCCTGCCTAATTGTCATGGATGATGTTTGGGGAATAAACAATGTTGCCTGGTTGTCCGACTTGGGTTCCTTTTTAAGTACGACCGTCAGCAGCTGCGTCATTATTACTACAAGAAATCAAACTCTCCCAGCTAACATGGGAGTGGAAGACAAAAGAATTCATAAGCCCAAGCCACTAGATGAAGATAATAGCTGGTCTTTATTCTCCAAATTCGCATTTTTGTGGAGCGAAGGAAAATGCCCAGATTCCGATTTTGATAATGTAGGCAGAAAGATTGTGAAGAAATGTGGGGGGCTTCCTCTGGCAATCAAGGTAATCGGAGGGTTATTGCAATCAAAGAGCAAAAACCTTGCTGCGTGGGAAGAGGTATCGAATTCGTTTCTTGATCAATCGCAAACAACAGAGGATGAGGTTATGGCTAATCTGAGATTGAGCTATAATGACCTCCCTGCTCATCTAAAGCAATGCCTATTGTGCTTGTCAATTTATCCTGAAGACTCTGAGATTTGGGCTGAACAGCTAATCCGGTGGTGGATTGCAGAGGGCCTTATCAAGGAAAAGAGCGCAAAAACAGCAATCGAATCGGGTTACCAATATCTTTTGGAACTGATCAATCGATCCCTGGTTGAAATTGCCGAGCACCGGCACTATGATGGGAGAGTCTATAAATGCAAGGTACATGATCTGATTCGGGAATTGATAATGAAGATCGCTGAAGAAGAAGGTTTTTGTCGCTTTAAAGAAAATGGCACGTGTTATTGGTCAGGTCTCATTGATGAAACGGATAAAGAGTGGCTCTCAAACAATTTAAAGCTGAGGGCACTGTTTGTACTCACGCCGAGGTGTCCAGACTTTGACAGAAACTCAGTCTCCCTACTCTCCCTCAGGGTGTTGGATTTCTCTGGTACTGGAAATCTCGACGAGCAACGAGTCAAAAATCTCTTGGATTGGATTGGTTCCCTCAAACGTCTAGCTTGTTTGAACCTGAGTAAAGCCGAAGGTCTTCTAGAACTACCGTCTACAATCTGTAAACTCTTCAATCTTCAGTTTCTGGTCCTCAGAGAATGTTACAATTTAAACAAGATACACCCATCAATCATAAATTTGAAGAATCTCATTGTGTTGGACATGGCAAGTTGTCGCCTTGAGTATTTCCCTGGAGGTTTAGGTAGCCTTTCCCATCTTCAGGAACTCTCGGGATTCAGAGTTGTTATAGGTTCAACAAAAAGCAATGGTCACGGGCTTGGAGAGCTAAGAAGTCTGACTCGACTTAGAGTGCTGGGCATCGTTATAAGTACAACTGTTCCTGACGCTAAAATCTCAGAGAAAGAATTTAACATCCTATCTGCCATGGCAAAACTTGAGGTTCTAGCTGTTAATACTGATAGATGCAAGCAAAAACGTGTGTTGGAAACGGTGGAGCGTAGCCTCATCCCTCCTCCAAGCCTGCGAGAGCTGTATCTTAAAAAGTACTGCTTTGAAACTATGCCAAGTTGGTTTGATCCTAAAACACTTCGTAATCTCCAATATCTTTGTATCGAGGATGCAGACATTGAAAGTCTGATTCCTCGACGGGAGACCGACACGCCCGAATACAAGTGGTATGTCAAAGGTTTGTGTTTGAAGTCTCTATGCAATTTGGAAGTAGAGTGGGAGGAGTTGGAAAAGGTCATGCGACTGCAGTCCTTAGAGGTTAGTAAGTGTTCTGAGTTGAAATTGAAAAGGTTCCCCTGCTCCGTTAACGAGGCTGGGCATTGGACAAGGAAACAAGATTAAGAGGAAGGACTTATTAATGTGTGTTGAAAGAGATTGAATTTGCTCTTCTTGTTTTTTCTGATTATGGTATGATATGGTATGAAACCTGTGTGTCTACTTACTTTTGTGTATATACTTTATGGTTGGACTGCAATATAGCTGTGTGATGCATGCATTGCGTAGCCATACATGTGTAGTATGTCTGTGATGATTAATGATATGAAAATATTAGGCACAACGTTGGGATGTAGTTTGACTACAACCAGTAGCTCTTAATTGAGGAAAATTGTCCTACGTTTTCCACTTCTTTTTCTTTTTTCCTTTCAGAAAAATTCCGTGTAGGATTTGGTAGTATACCATAGTGAAAATGGAATTATCTTAGACCTCTGACCCCTCAAAGTAAGATTAAGGTTATATGGTATTTCTCGTAAGGTATGAACAGCAAAGATTCATTATCTATGATTGCAGTTAAAACAAGTGAACTGGACCGCCTTTTAGGGGACCAAAACGTCTTAGATCATTCTCATATCCACAAACTGTGTACCGCACACGGTCTCTCCCAAACAACTTTAATTTAATTTTGTTAGTCTCTGATGAAATATCATGAATAAGTTCGACCTAAAGTACTCTACAATTTTGTCAAAAATATGTAATGCAAAATAGAATATCTAATTGAATATGTTTCGAACGATTGGATATTGCAATCACACAATTAGATTATAAACAGAAAATTACCACCAAAAACGAAGTGAACAATTGAATATACTAACATAAAAGTGCATGCTGACCTAATAAGTATAAACCATATATATTGTTGCATGCTAGACCGTACACTGATGCTCTGTTCTAAACTTGTAATGAAGCTTTCGAATTTGCCAGTTTTTTCAGTTGGTCCTTCCATCCCAAGAACCAAACCAGGGGCTAAAATCAAGCGATCACCTAACTTGTCTCTGTTTTTTCAACAGAGTTCTAGTTTTGAAGCATTGAAGTGATAGATAGATGGAGGAGGTGGGAGTTCATCACCTATATCCATGCCCAATTTAATTGATAGATTAAGCAAAGAATGTGGTGGCTTTGAAAGCGTTACCATATAAAAATTTTGGTATTTAGAACTAAGGCCTTCTACCAGTATATGGACTTTTTCGGTGTCTGAAACTCGTTTGTTGATGGCAGCTAGTGTGTAACATATGGCTTTGTATAGTTGAATATATTTTTCAATGAATGAGTATGTTTCTTTAAGCAAGCCACACAGTCATTCAAAAATTCCTTTGTTTCTGTTTGGGAAGTCATTGTTGTTCTCCAAACTACTCCAAATTTGATGTTATTGCTCCCATAATCATGCTAAATATATCCTAGTCATGATACCGAGGAGCCATGAAACAGGTATCCCATCATTGTTGAGCGATTGCATGTATTGAGGGTCAGTAACCTTTTTGCCATCTTTCTTCTGCTGATATATTATGTGTAAGAATTATGTGAGGGGCTATATCAAGACTTAATCAAGGGCAATACCTGCGATTTCCAGAGAAGGAAGTCGAAAGATTTTAAGTTTATAGAGACAAGCTAGCCACACTGGTGAAGATTTGTATTGTGAGGTTGGGTTCTGTAAAGACAAGCCTTGCCATTTGCTCCTTATCCTAAAGATTTTTGGAATAAAATTATGGCAAGAAAGCAAATGATGCAAGAACATTGGTATATATACAAGAAATACAAGAAGGCCATTTAATTGTGTATAGTGGAAAAAATAAATCAGTTTATTAATAGCAGAATTACACCTCATGTGGTAGTACTGCTCATTCTAGAAAAAGAAAATCCTTTAGATATTGCAAATTGCTATATTTGTTTCCAATGGCTTGCTACGTTATGAAATTTTTGGACTGTTGTGAATCAATTGCTCCCTTGCTTTGAATCTCATGATTTCTTTATTTTTGCTAAATGAATCATAGACTTTATCACGAGAAAAGACAAGAAAATGGAATTAAATTTTTGAAACTTTCGTGAGAGATCTTACGGGTCGGGACCAGAGAAAAAAGAAACGAGGCTTAAAAACTCTAAGTGAAGTCACCTGAAGCAGTGCTTGTGTCTCTCCATCTACCCTGAAGATTATGTATGATACAAGCTGAACCGCTAAACCATTGGCATAGTCCAAGGATCATCATCATTACAGGAAACTGGTGTTATGGAGTTGGGATAACAAATGCCTTGAGCAACTCATCAGTAGAGGCCTAATTGAAGTAGAGCAAAAATAACACTACGACAGGAGAGTCATCTCCTTCAAGGTACAAGACATGGTTAGCGTTTAGCAAGCTGATCATCAGGATTGCGGAAGACAAGGCTCTCTGCAGCTTCAATAAGCAAAGGTGCACGTACATGGAGAAAAGATTCTTACTGGTTGGGCTTCAGTGATGAAATGGACGAGAAGTCACTCAGAGACAGGTCGAAACTGCGGGCACTAGTGTTTTTGAACAGAAATCGATCGATCAAAGACTTGGACAAGAACTCAGGCTTGCTATAATGCTATTGTCCCTCAGGGTGTTGGATTTCTCTGGTGGTAGCATTACTGATCTGGATGACAAACACGCTTAGAATCTCTTGGATTGCATTGCTGGCCTTAAACGCCTTTCATATTTAAACCTAAGTGAAGTCAAAGCTGTGAAGGAACTTCCATCTACAGTTTTTAAACTCGTCAATCTTCAGATGCTGGTGCCAAGTGAATGCACCTGGTTAAAGAAAATACACGATCAATCAATGGCTTGAAGAGGGTAGTAGTCTTGAACCTGGTGAGTTGTCCCCTCCAATATTTAGACATTTCTTGTCTCCAAGAACTCTCGGGATTTAGAGTGATTATGGGCAAGGCATAACCAAAGAGTTGCAGGCTTGGTGAGCTAAAAAATCTAATCCAACCAAGAGCATTAAGCATCGTTATAATGACCACTATCGATGACACGGCCGAGACTTCTCAACATGAGTTAGACAATGGTATCTTTTCTGGCCTCAAAAACCTCAACTTTCTAGCCATTGAGTCGGATGAATGAAAGGAAAAAACACGTTTTGGAAATGATGAACAGCCTCAACCTTCCACCAATCATGAATGAGCTGTGAACTACTATTTCCAAAATATGCCAAACTGGTTTCACCCCAGGATGCTTAGTAGTCTCCAGTATCTCTGTATCGAGATAGCAGACATTGTTAACTTGATTACTGAAGTTGGTGAGTCAACCGGTTGGAAAATCAAAGGTTTGTCTTTGAAGTTTCTATGGAAGTTGAGACTAGACTGTGACGACTTGAAAAAGGGTCACGCCACTTCGGTACGGGGAGGTTAGTCATTGTGGTCAGATGTTGACAAACTTCCCTTGCTCCATTTACAACACCGGGCACTGGACAATAAATTAATGTTAATTGCAATACTAGTTTAATTTTCTTGGCATGTTATATTTTCCATAAATTGGAATTTTTTGGAGTGGAGTGTAATGGATATTCAATCAATGTGATTAGTTTGGACTGATTTGGTACACCAGCCTATGTCCTTTCAAGCAAAGCTCAGGTAAACCGATTTAGAAGTGAACTAATAATGACCGTTTCATGTTCTCCATGATGGGTTTTCGTTTTCTTTCTATTTTTTCTCCTTTCTATATTTGGTTATACATATTCTATAATGGAAAGTCGAATCATGTTCCTACACAATGAAGTTTGTAACCACTAAATTACATACAGAAAAATGTTGAAGAAAGTAGAGTAAAATTTTTGTTTTTCTTTCATTTCCTTGAATACTTTGTTTTAAGTGGACTATACATATAAATATTGACTACTATATATTACCAAAATAAAAAATAATAATAATGAAAAAAACTCAAAAAAATAGCGTTCTCCTTGAACGCGCTAATAACTATTACAAACACAGGGTTGCTCTGTTTTTTAAGACTTCCAAAGCAGTTGAATTTGTTTGTCCGTTCCAAATACATAAGCTCCTGCACAAGCCAAAATTCACTAATCACGTACAAACATACAACAATATAATTCTCTTTTCACTCGTCTACATAAAAAAATAGTAACTTACCAAGCGAGGGCATCAAAAGAGACAGGACAGCAATGCCAACAATCTTAAGCGGCAAGCCTGTCTTGATCATGTCTGACATTTCGATGTGGCCGGTCGCAAAGCCGACGATATTGGAAGGCGTTCCGGTGGGAAGCAAGAAGGAGAACTGGGCCCCAATGGCTCCAGGAACCATGAGAAGAAGAGGGTGAACATGCATGGATTTGGCTATCTGAATGAGGAGAGGAACTACAAGTGTGGTAGTGGCATTATTGGACGTGAACTCGGTGATGATGCTACTTATGAGGCACACAGCCGGGGCAATGGCCAAGTAAGGTGTTTCCTCCAAGAAGTCCAAGGCTTTCGATAAAATGTCGGCAAGGCCGCTAGTCCTGACGCCGTCGGCGATGGCGAAACCGGCTCCTAATAAAAGTATGATGTTCCATGGAAGCTTCTTGCATTTGTTCCAGTCCATTAACTTCTCTCCCGGTTGCTTCTTGTTTGGGATTATGAATAACAATGTGGCCATCATTACCTACATATAATAAAAGAACAGGAGTGCTTTTAGTGTTATTTGTCTTTCTGAATTTTGTTTTCTGGTTTTTTTTTTTGAATTTTTTTCTAAAAGAGAAATTACTCACGCTGACAGTTCCATCACCAGCGCGCCCTTTAAAGAGAGCTCCCCAACCGGGAATGTCATCTGTTAGGCTTCTTGTCATCCACAAAACTACTAGCATCTGCACTTTAAACTCTGCTTTTATTAATTTATGTAAACTATATATATACAGTCCGCATAGTCAAATATTCATTATAATACCATTAAGCAAATGACTTAGCAACGCACCGAAAATACAGATAATACCATCTTCTCAGCAAAAGACATCGGACCTGTAAAAGGATTATTAAAAAGGTTACAAACTTTCTCCAACGTGATTAAAGTTCTTTTTTGGTATATTTAGGGGTACATACTTTTATTTTGAATGGAGTTTAAAGATATATTTAGATACACGTAGTGATCAAAAGCAATAAAGTGTACTAAAGATATAATATTACGTCACAAACTAACATGTGGGTAGACCTAATCTCTATTAGTGTTATAAGTACTAGTAGCACAAGTGTCGCATGATTTTGTTAAACATAAAAGCTTAGGGCAACGTTATTTATCTTAATTGAGACAAAAAAACCACTCACATCACATGTCAGCATTACTTCCGATAGTTATTGACTAATTTAATGAGACCCACCATTCTCTCCATCTTCCCAGAATTGTCAACAAAAATTAATCGACACTGAGTCATGCTTGTAGTTCTTTCCATAAATAGTTAGTTACTAATGCCTAATATTGTAAGAGACATAAGTAGCCTTACCCAATACTTGGAGCTCCCTCTTTAAATGGGCTTTGTCCAAATAAGCAGAAAGGGCCTGGGCCGAACCCCTCTTGATGTACAAGCAGCAGAGTATACCCCACAAGGCAAAGAATATCAATACAGCCAAAGGGAAGCCGAAGAAGAACCACGTGTTAAAGCTGATGGGATTCTCTTCAGGAAAATAGCTCTTCCACATCCCCACCAATATCAGGTTGACACCTGTACCAGTGAGGGTGCTCATTCCTCCAACGGCGGCACCGTATATAACCCCAAGAACCACTGCACGGCAAAACTTGTTCACCTGATCGGATTGGGCCGGGCCCACCGGAAAACGCTGAAGTATGCCCGTGGCGACGGGCATCATGAGTAGGGCAGCTGCCACGTTGTGCATCCACATGCTGACGAATGCTGTCGTGGCACATATCCCCAGTAGTAACAGTGGTGGCTTTACAGGGTCTCCACAGAACAGCAGTGTTATCTATATATATTCCAAGTCAAACAAAAAATAAAAATAAAATAATTAATAATAATAAGATAAACGTTTATGCAGTTGTGGTCCAAAATCCCACATGGCACGATTGAATGATTCACATTACTCTTTTGTTTTTTTGTGTATGATTCACGAGGCGGATGCATTTAATCATAATGATAACCACAATAAAGACCGTATGTTAAACAGCTTCTGAAACGTAGATTAAAAGAGAGCAAAGGTGACTTTGACGTCCTTTCATTATTCAAAGTTGAAAATTACAGTAGACATGAGACATCTTTGTTAATTACGTGTGTTATATGTACACTAATCATGCAGTAAATAGGTCGACAAAATAAATAAAATACTGAACAATGATAATCCGAAATTAACTCATCTTAATTGGAATTAATGAGCTAGATGAGGGGGGGAAATCAATTATTAAAAGTGATGAGTAGTTAAGTCGAGTTAATTACTTACGTTGAGGGCTAATCTTCTGTGAATGTTGTAATGCTCGACCGCAAGAGCGAGTACGAAGCTCCCGAGGACGAGGGCGATGACATCGTCCATGTAGGAGTGCGCCACGTCATCGGCGGAGGCGATACCAAAGAGCGGGAAGAGGAAGAGCGGCGCCATGGAGGTGATGGGCATGGGGACCGCCTCCGTCATCCACCACTCGAAGACCCACGCCATCACCGCCAGCATGTTCCGGCTACTGGTGGGCCCCTCCAGCTTCACGCACAGGCATATCACCAGGCACAGCAGCGGCCCCAATAGGATGAACACGTTGTTCGGGGTTAGAATCGATCTCAGAAAGGATTGCTGCTGGATACTTTCTGGCCGTTCGATCGGATGATCACTGACTGGGAGAAGTGGGGATTTGAGGTCATCGTGATGATGATCAACGGTGATTGGAATATTAGCCATTTTTTTTCCTCTAATTTTTCATTCAGTTTGGAATAAGGAAATAAAGAAAAAAAACTATTGGGTACTTTAAGCTTAGCGGTTGTGAAAAATGGAGGTTGTGGAGGGTGGTACGCTTTTTATCGTTGAATTTGGAGAGAGAAACTATAGCTAGTGGACAAATTCAATTTTTCCTATAGTTTTTTTTTTTTTTTCACATATGCATTATTTAATTGTTTTGGTAATACTACCCAGTAAAGGTCAATTATTTATTTTGATGGGGGCCTAAGGGCTGCCAAAAGAGGGGAAAACATAATAAAAAGAGAGGAGACATCATTAGTTGATATAAGAAAAATGATTAGGCTTTAAGACATTATTTTGTATAATATAAGGAGTTAATTTCTATCCAATTTCATGGGGCCCAACAGCCTATGGGAGAGATCCACTTGTCTGTCTAAGGATAACAGATAACCACAGGTGAACAGTCGATAATGCTTGGCCATACAAATTATGAATATTGTAATCATGGAACACTGTAATATGACAATAATGGCCTTTGATACAGTGGGGTCCCTGGAAAGTGGACGTGGTAAATGCAAATGCTTATTGTCTTTTCAATGTCATAGACGATGAAGAAGCTGAGTCATACTCTCCATATGTGCATCTAGCATTTTTATTCTTGAAAATTATTATATTTGTTTTGAACTTGAAAACGATGTCCTGTACAAGTGGCAATTCTCAATAGTCAATTCCACCTTGCATAATTTTTTTTTTCTTTAATTGTTCTTATTTGAATGATGAGAATTGAGGATTAGGCTTTCATATTAGCTATATTCAGCGCTAGTTAATCGTTTAAGAAAGAGGACCTATCTGAAAAATCTTATTTTATAAATGATAAAACCTTCCACATATAATGATTTAAGTCTAATTTTTTAAAAATTCTTGCCTAGTGCAATATATGATGTCGCCACATTTTGAAAAGTAGTGTTATATATCACCAATGTTCGATATAAACACACGTATACAACGGAAGTAAAACTAGAGGCACCGTTTTAGTTTGCTTTCTTTTTTGTTATATAAAACCTTGTATATCTCAAAAAATTAATAAATAAACAAAGAAATCTAGTCTTATGATACCTAAATATTATGACAAAATTTCAAAGCCCCAAATCCACAAACCTTCTTTTTTCTAAGGTATCCTTCTCGGTATGCCACTGGCAGAGCATAATATATAATTTTCGTGTCAATACGTACCTGATCCACATAAAACAAATAGCATACAAAGACCAAGCCCGAAGTCCAAGTTGGCCTTAATATTTCCATAAAATTAAGGACTAATCCGACTAAATGTCATTCTATATGGGCAATAATTTCCAATTGGGACAAGCCTCCAAGGTTGGTGGTCGTAATAGATCAAAAAAATATATGTATACATATAGGAACCAATCCGTAGGTATTTTTTTTATACTATTGTTTTGTCTATTAAAATTCGTCACGCACGGTTTTTTATAGTAAAAAATAAAGAGTGAAAAATAGCATTTATTATTATTATTTTTTTTTCAACTACTTAAATTATAATCACCGTGAGATAATTGATCCAATGGCTAAAAAAAATACGTATAGATAGGTACAAAAAAAATATCTACCAGATTATAACCCATATATATATGATTCTCAATTCAATGAGTATTTTTTTTTAACCTAGCCATAAGTATTTTTTAACCATTAGATCATATATATATATATGGACATCAATCCAATAGGTATTTTTTTTTATCTATCCAATATTGCCCAATTAATATTTATCACACACATCTTTTCATAGTAAAAGATAGAGAGAAAAAATCATTAAATAATGAGTTTTTATTTTTTATTATTTTTTTAACTACCCAAATTATGATAATTATTAAATAATAATCTAACAGCTAAAATATATGTATATATATAAACAGGTAAAAAAAAATACCTATTGAATTGGTAACTATACATATGGCCTCGTTTGGTTCACCAATTTAAATGTGCATATTTAAATAGAAATTGTGAAATGGGTTATAATTGAAATGAGAGACATTTGAAGTAAAATAAAGTAGAATGAGTTATAATTAGAATGGGAGACATTAGAATGAACCATTCAAAAATACCTCCAAAGCTCTATTCTCATTCCAAGACACAAAAAATTCATTCTAATAGTTGATGTGACTGATAGACCATTTGAATGGAAAAATTGAATTTTGAAACAAACACTCATCCTAAAATATTATTTGAATGAAAAACTGAAATTATTGAAATAAAAGTCCATTTCAATAGATTTTCTATTTAAATAGAATGGAACGAGTAAAACAAACGAGGTCTATATAATTCTCTTCGAAAACATGTCCTAATATATGTTAAGGAGACTCCTTCTCTCTTTCGAAAAAGTTCTGAAAGAAAAGCTGGTGGGAGATTTCTAGAGTAATCAAAGGACAGATGGGCCCACCCAAACAAACTATTGAGTTGGCAGGCAGCAAAATGATGGTCTCATTTGCTAATAAGAGCGTGATTGGGTTAAGACCTATGGATATGTTTCTAGGATTTTATATTTTTATTTTTTTAAGGTTTGCCTCTCGAACTGTGTAGATTGTTTAAATATGCTTCCAGAATTATAATAACGTTACACTTGAACTATTAAAATCGTCACTTATTGCCAGGTAAATAGACTAAAATGACATTATTTTACTGATTCCTGATTTTAATTTCAAATACTCGTCTGGGTTCATAGCAAACATTCGAAAATTATGAAAGTTGTCATTTTTCATCCACACATGCTAACCAAACTTATGAACTTAGTGGCAAAATTGAAACTGTTAGGATTTGTTTGAATACATTTTTATTTTGTTTTTTAAAATTTTAAAAAATAGTTGAATTTTTTAGGATTTTGTTTGAAAAAATATTTGTCTTTCATTTCATTTAAGAGAACAAAAAACACAAAATAAAAAACGTATTGAAGCAAACCATTCCCAGGACATAATCAAGACGTTATACATTAACCGTGTTTTTAACATATGCTTCTCCAAGTACAAATACGACAGGGATGATCTAGGGGAGGTGTTTGCTGCCATATGAAATAATTGAATAAGGGACCAAACAATCAATTACGTGTCTTTTGTCGGTGATATGTACGATGGGCTGAAATAGCTAATCTCCTTGACGTGGCATTGCAGCTTATGATCGGCAGAGTAAGCATGATATGTTCACTTATTTAGACATGTGCGCTTATAATTAAAATTCAATAACTCATCAGGTTATGGCAGCAAGGTAAACCTGTGGCAGAAGTTATGTATAAGGGGAAATCAACGTCCTTTTTCTTTGAAAAAGTCAATTAAATCGATAATAGCTGGCCATTTCCAAGGTGTCAATTTGCTTCATTTAAAATTCTTGAACATGCTGTTCTTGCGTCTTTTGTCACATTTCTTTGAAGCTTTTTACGTCACTTTTTTAATTTTTAGTTGATGGGTTTCAGCAATTGAATTTGAATGTAAGAAGATCCACTTGATGGAAACCGTTTGTGGAAAAGAGGGCCGGGTTGGTGTAACTGAAACCGATGGGCACCGATGGGCCTCAGCCCAACTAGCTCAAACCGAGAACACAGGAATAATGAAAATATCTCTCTTTTTTTTTTTTTTTTTGAATAAAAGGGGTAAAAGGGGATGCCAATTGGCAGGATTTGCAATAGAATATTGCATGGTTACAGTAGGAGCTACACTAAACTTATGCAATCATATTGTCCATACTATTCATCGATTTGACTCGTTTTTTTTAACTTTTATTTTTTTAATGAATCTGAAGCTTCACTTATATGATACGGTCATATACTAATGATTGCTACTTATTTACAAAATCTATTGCCAGAATTATGCTTTTGATTTTGAACTCTGCNTTTTCTCTATCTATCCTTCCGTTTAGAATTTGAAGGGAAAAAAGAAATTTTAAATAATTTCATTTTCTCTTGTTTGGATTGAAACAAATAATGATAGAATTTTAAAAAAAAAAAACAAGAACTTGATTTGATGTTATTTTTTAGTATATAGAATGTTGACACAATAATTAATAAAACCAAAAGTGTGAAAATAAAATTCTATAAATTTTTAGGAAAAACATTTTTCTCTTTCTTTTTCTACGACTTTTCCTTACAATTTTTTTCCTTCAAAATCTAGGTTCCAAACGAAGAGTTTAGCAGGTGCATTCTCCTTACTAAAGAGACGAGTTTTTGTTCTCTCTGGTATAAGTTCTTTTCATTTTCCTTTCTCTTATTTCCTTTTTACTTTTTAATAATCTTTCTGTTCGTGAAGGTAGTTGTCCACCTTGATCTAAATATATAGTGTTCTTAGTTCACTCAGATATAGATCTATGGTGATTTTGGTTTTTATTAGTTTTTTTTTTTTTACTAGTATGGTTGTCATTTAAAATTGTATTATTTATGATTCAGATCTAGAGAGTCTATTATTATTGCAAATCAGATTTTACAAAAATTCCAATGAATCAGTCAGAAATACCAATTTGGATAGTGAAATATCAAAATTATCCATTGAATAACTTTGTTACATCATTCATCGAGTTTTTTCTCCAAAAGCATTGACTTGAATTGCCTTAATTTGCATTGAGATTTTTGAAGATTTTTTTATCTTCAAATTTATGAATCGATTTTTTGATTATCATTATAAAAGATTTTATGGAACCAAATTTGTTATTTTAACTCTTATTTGAGTTTAGTGAAAAAATTTCCTATATATAATGTAAGTTACAATCTGATGACTCGGGTTCCAGTTTTAATGTGTAGATTAGTATGTTGAGGTGAAATGAAAAATAAAATAAAATAAAGGGTAGAAAATTAGCCTGAAGGACGCTTCTTTCATTGTACACACTGACTTGTCTGAGTAGTTAAGTTTACATCAAACAAGCCAAATAAGCTTCGTCGTCTATTCATATTCTACATGGATTTAAATAGTGAGAGAATTTTTTGACGATTTTATTTTAGTTTTCATGAGATTCACCTTTAACTCTTGCTGCCCCACATGTCTAAAATTAGAAAATTAACATTGGCCATGTTGATCATTGGCTCATTCTAACTTTACTGCTTACAGAAATCGAGAATACCTCCAATTGAGTAATAGAGCTATAGAAAGAATGAGTTCCCAAATGAATAAAATAATTATTCTCTTCCTTTTTCTTTTGAAGAAAGCCATATTGTTCTGATCAAATAAATGGTAAATAAGTATGATGTAACTGATAACATCAAAACTTGGCCAAGTAGTACCGGAGATTAGAGGGTCAGAATTGGCAAGTTAAACAAGTAAAGTAAAATTTGAGTTTGATACTTTGGCGGCTACCCTGAATTGACGCATAATTAATTAAACTAATCGGTACTGTTCCCTGTATTTGAGTTCTATCTTGTGTTTTTGACCATGCGAAGAAAGATATGCTTCATTTTCCTATAACCTGAGTCTTTTTGGACTTGTGTATAAAATGAGTTGGCCTTGGTTCATAATTAATAATATTACACGCAACTCAATTCAACATTAAGAATTCAAATGCTTAAAGATTTGAAGAAATTTTGAGCATTTCACGTCTAAGCTGCAGACTTTGGGAGGTCTTATCTATTAACACGTCAAATTATATTTTAAGAGTGAAAAGCACTTCTTTTTATTTATTTATTTATTTTTTTTAAAAAGAAGGGACAGATTGACCGATTGAGAAAGACAAGTTCTTCAACTTGTACACCAGAGATGCTAAATAGCCATTTGTGTAATGAATTAAGTTCTAACCTTTTATGAAACATAAAGTAATTAATTAGAAGTCAAGCAATTTAGGAGCATACATAGTGATAAGGAATGACAACAGCATGTGCTGGATCAAACGTGTCAAGTTACTTCTTAGCTCCCTTTCTCTGCATACAAGCTAGTAAGTTTTGATTACAAGCCCTAGTTTACCCTAAGTTGAAGCTTCAGAATTAGTGGAAGAACTACATTCCATGACGCTTATTAAATTATAGTTTTGTAGATAACAATCAAACTCGGCATCAGTGACACGGAGCCAAAAAAACAATTTTAAGAGGGGCAAAATCTAATATTAAATTTTGATTTTGTGTCCTTTTTTTTTTGTTCTTTATATATATTTTTTTCTTGAAATTAACTTGTAAATGAGTAATATAATTTAGGACAAGCAATTTTAAAATGATAATTTTGAAACACCCATAATCAATATGATATGATTTAAAAGATATTTTAAACTGAGGTCCAAAAAAAAAATTATTCATCAAAGTGTGAAAAAAATTAATTATTTAATAATAATAGAAGTAAACTTTAAAAATCATAAAATTCATTAGGGCCAATGAAAGGTGTTATTGAATCTTTTAATGAAATATATAAGTAAATATTACATTATTAAAATTTAGGATGGGTACAAATAAAGGATATAATTAAATATTGTTATAAATATTAAGATAAAAATAAAAATTTTAAAAAATTGAGGGAATATTCCCCCCAGGCCAAGCTAGCTCCGTCGTTGCTGGGTGTCACGGGCCGCCTTTTTGACACTTCGAAATAGGCGGAACGTGCGGCACTTGCTATCGCTCGGAGCTAGCAAGTCAGCCTAGAACGCAAGCCTGTAGGCAAACAAACCCATTAGTTAGCCATGCCACAGGCAACACCGTGATAAAGGGCAATGACATAGCATTGAGCAAGCACAAAGCAAGCAATTCGATAGTGGCAATCACATAACAAGCGAGCACAAAGCAAGCATATCGAGGCAACACATAAGCAACAAACAAGCAACAACGAAAGCAACAACGAAAGCAACACGTGGACATGATTAAATATCATTTTCTTCATTGATAGGGCAAGGAGGTACACACCTAAGCCCCTATCATGCTGGTGGCTAAGGCCCCCCATGGGCACCCGGGTCACCCCCCCTAAAGAGCCTTTTGAGCTTTTAGCCTTCTGGCAGGAGGAGACATGATTTTGGCCGAGTAAACATATGGCAAAATTGAGGCAAAATAATTGAGTTTCGAATTTACAACAATTTTTCCCTGATTCTTAACCCTCAAATAGGGGGTATTTGGCTACGGACTTAACTAATGATCCTGGACAAAAATACCCTTACATAATCACAAAATTTCCCACCCGTTGGTATCACCGTGGGCACAACGTAGGCACCATGTGCACACTATGTGTGGGCATCATGGGCCTTGGTGTGGCAACACGCCACATTCTCCCCCACTCAACTTGTCGGCGTCCTCGATGACTTGACGGCTTTACGATCTTCAATCTTCTGTTGTAGCTTCTTCAAGTCTTCCGCCCTCTCCCAGCTGGTCTCTTCGTCTCCGAGGCCCTTCCATTTGATGAGATACTCCTTCTTCGGCTGTCTGGTTCCTGCAGTCACCGTTCTCTCCGTAAGGACTTCCTCAGGTTCTCTGCTGCTCTGCGGCGTGAGATCAATAGGTCCTCTGGTCGGCTGGTTACGTGCTGGATCTGCTGGATCTTCGTGATACGGTTTGAGGTTGCTGACGTGAATCACTGGGTGTATCTTGAGCCATGCAGGGGTGTCGAGCTTATAAGATGCTTTGCCCACTTTTGAAATAACAGACATGGGACCCTCGTACTTGCGTACAAGTCTCTTGTTTTTGGCCCCTCTGAATCTCAGTTGTTCAGGCGAAAGCTTGATCAACACCATGTCTCCAGGTTGAAAGCTTGATCAACACCATGTCTCTAGGTTGAAACTCTAGTGACCATCTACCTTGATCTGCCCACTTCTTCATTCTCTTTGAGGCTTTTTCTAGATAAACTCGGGCAATCTCGGTATTTTCTTCCATTCTCTTCTGAAGATGAAGGCTCGGGAATTCTTTCCACGATACTCATTCACTGTGTGGGGTAGCAACGGCTGTTGGCCATTAACAATCTCAAAAGCGCTCTTATTGGTTGAAGAACTCTTCTGAGCGTTGAAGCAAAATTGAGCTACATCAACTATTTGCGGCCAATTCTTCTGATTAGCACTAACAAAATGCCGTAAGTGCTCCTCTAACATCCCATTGAATCTTTTTGTTTGTCCATCGGTCTGCGTATGGTAGCTCGAGGAGATGTTCAGTTGTGACCCAAGGAGATGAAAAAGTTCAGACCAAAATGATCCCGTGAATCTGGCATCCCGGTCGCTTACTATGTTTTGGGGCATGCTCTAATATTTCATGACATGTCTGAAAAAGAGTCTGGCCGTCTCCTCTGCCGGACAGTGCTTCGGCACTGGAATGAAAGTTGCATACTTTGAAAATCTGTCCACTATCACCAAGATATTTTCAAACTCCCCTGTCTTCGGCAGGTTCGCAATGAAATCAAGTGAGACGCTCTCCCATGGTCTGCTTGGGACAAGTAGCGGTTCCAATAATCCAGGCGTCTTCTGTCTCAGTATTTTGTCCTGCTGGCAGGTGAGACAGGTCTTGGTATACTCCACCACATCATCTCGCATCTGCGGCCAGTAGTACCCTTGTTTCAAAAGGGCATGCGTTCTCTGCCACCCTGGATAGCCCACCCATAAAGTTTCGTGGCACTCGCTCATGAGCCCCCTCCGTAAGTCTCCTGCCTTTGGGACATACAAACAGCCACTCTTGGCCCATAAAAGGTCATCATCCACCCAGAATTGGCGAGTCTTGCCTTCTTCCACGAGCTTCAGGATGGTTCTGACAACAGGGTCCTTCTCCAGGTTCTCCTTAATGCGCTCTTTGATGGGAGTGTTCACCACACTAGCCGATATGTTGGCTAGAAGTTTCAAAGCTGCGAGCTCCGCCTTGCGGCTTAAGGCATCTGCTGCCTGATTTGAGCGGCCCGCCTTGTGCTCAAAGTGAAAATCGAATTCGGCCACGAATTCCTGCCATCGGGCTTGTTTCGGGGTAAGTTTTGGCTGTGTGAGGAAGTGACTAATAGCCGAGTTGTCCGTCTTCACTACAAACTTCGACCCCAATAAATAATGCCTCCACACCCATAAGCAATGGATCACGGCGAGAAGCTCCTTCTCTTGGACCGTGTATCTTCGTTCGGCTTCAGCAAGCTTACGACTCTCAAATACCACGGGGTGGCCCTCTTGCAATAGCACCCCTCCCAAAGCATAGTCTGACGCGTCCGTCTGTACTTCAAAGGGCTTGCCAATGTCTGGTAAGGCAAGGACAGGATCTCTCATCATGGCCTCTTTCAGATTCTCAAAGGCCTTCTCGCACTCTACGGTCCACACCCAAGTAACACTTTTCTTCAATAACTCTGTCAAGGGTGCCGCTCGTCTTGAATAGCCTTCTACGAAACGCCGATAGTAGTTGGCTAAACCAAGGAACGAGCGTAGTTCTTTCACATTGGTAGGGGCCTTCCACTCTTGGATGGCCCTTACCTTCTCTAGGTCCATCTGGATATGGCCACGTTCAACTACATGGCCTAGGAACTTGATGGTCTCCTGTGCGAATGAGCATTTCTCCCGCTTTCACGTAGAGTTGATTATCCCTCAAATTCTGAAACACCATGGTCAAGTGCTCCTTGTGCTCCTCCATAGATGCACTATATACCACGATATCGTCCAAGTAGACGACCACAAACTTGTCCAGATACTCGTAGAAAACTTGGTTCATGAGTGTACAGAAAGTGGCTGGTGTATTGGTCAACCAGAATGGCATCACGAGGAACTCGAACGCCCCATACCGGGTGACACATTTGGTCTTTTGCTCATCCCCATCGGCAATCCACACTTGGTAGTAACCTAATCTTCAAATCAAGCTTGGTAAAGTACTTGGCCTTGCTCAACTGGTCGAACAGATAAGCAATCAGCGGAATGGGGTAGGTGTTTCGCACTGTCACTTTGTTGAGAGCTCTATAATCAATGCACAGTCTCAAGCTCCCGTCGTGTTTCTTCTGAAATAGTATCGGTGCTCCGAACGGTGCTTTCGATGGTCTGATGAAACCTGCCTCCAGCAATTCATTCAATTGCCTCCTGAGTTCCTCTAATCAGGTGGTGCCATCTGATATGGTGCTCTAGCGGGTGGCTTGGCACCTGGCGCCAGCTCAATCTGGTGGTCGATGCCTCGTCTTGGTGGCAAGATTTTGGGGAGTTGATCCGGCATCACATCCCTATATCTTCTCAGTACACCATCGATTTCAGGAGGAATGGTCTCCTCACCTCCTTCTTCATAAACGGAAGGGACCGCCACATATGTCGATTCTTGTCGCTTCACGCCCTTCTTGAACTGTAGAGCGGACAAGAGCTTCACATCATTAGCTTGCTTCACCTTCGCAGGCACCACGGCGGGTTTTTTCTCCATGATCAGCAAGCTTTCCGTTGATGGGATGGGGATAGCACCTTTCTCCACTAAGAATTTCATTCCCAAGATGACGTGGAAGTCGTCCATTTACACCACGACCAAGTCGGTCAGTCCCTCCCAGGTGCCAATCTTGACACGGACTTGCTTGGCTATTCCTGTCGTAGCCAAGGCTTTCGAGTTGATCGCCTTCATGTGGCCAGTGTCCTTCCCAATCTTTAGCCCAAGGCGCCGTACTTCGGTAACCGACACAAAGTTATGGGTGGCGCCCGTGTCGATCATCACAGGCTTCCCATTCAATGTGGCATCTACGTACATAAGCCATTTCCCAGGAGCCTTCTTCACCTCAGCTCCATATTTCTTGAGGGCATTTAACAGGCTCAGGGCCCCCATCTGGCACTCTTCATCCTCTTCACCCTCGCCTTGTTCCTCTTGAGCAATTAAGGCCTGAATAGCACTCGGCTTGTGTTTATGAGGGCATTCGGAGGCCTTGTGCAGTCCCTTGCAAAGAAAACAAGACATCGGTCTCTTCCCATAGGATGAGACATTACTACTCGAGGAAGAGTTAGACTCATTGCTTTTCTTGTCCGCTCCCCCACTTTTGCTCTGCCCCGGCTTCCCTTATTTCTTGCCACTCGGATTGCTTGAACTCTGAGTGGGTTGATTCTTCTTCTGCTGGGTGTTTTCTGATGTGTAGTCTGTCAAACGCTCAACGACCGTTTGAGCAGTGGCAAGGTCTTGGATCCTTTGCCTTTGCAGCTCTGTTCTAGCCCAAGGCTTGAGGCCTTTGTAGAAGTGAAAAAGCTTATCTGCTTCGGACATGTCCTTGATGTCGAGCATCAGTCCCAAAAACTTCATGACATACTCGCGGACAGTGCCCGTTTGCTTCAATTCTCGTAGCTGGGGTCGAGCCAGATATGACATATTTTCAGGAAAGAATTGGGTTCTTAATTCCCTTCGAACGTCATCCCACGTGGCTATGGTGCACCTCCCGTGCTGAATATCATCATACTTTGTCCTCCACCACACTTTGGCATCCCCAGACAAGTACATTGTAGCCATCGTGACCTTGGCATCCTCCGAGTCGGGTTGTACGGCCCAGAAGTAATGCTCCATATCGAAGAGAAAGTTCTCAACTTCCTTGGCATCCATCGCGGCCCCATAATGCCTTGGCTCGGGCACTTTAGCTCTCGTATAAGCCATTCCTATGGGAGCAGCTACAGGTTGGCTCCCCACCGCTTGGATGGTGAGGTTGAGCTTGGTGTTTATCTCCTCAATCTCATGCCTCAGTGCGCCTATTGCCCCCTGACAATTCTCCACTATGTCATTGACCGTGCCTTGGAGGTTGTTCACCGATGTCTCTAAGTTCTCGACATGTTCATCGCCCAGTGGTGGGCTAGAAGGGCTTGGAGATCCTCCCCTCTGCTCGAGGTTGTTTATCCGGTTGAGTATGTGTTTCACATCTCTCTCTAGTGCCTCGATCTTTTGTTATAATCCCGCAGCATCGAACCCATCTCTTGCGCTGGTGAGGTCCCTGACCTTGAACTCGATTCCATCGAGTTCTCTCTGGGTGTTGTTCGCCATCCCAATAGACTCTCCGAAGCTTTCTAACCGAAGCTCTGATACCAACTGTCACGGGCCGCCTCTTTGACACTTCGAAATAGGCGGAACGTGCGGAACGTGCGGCACTTGCTATCGCTCGGAGCTAGCAAGTCAGCCTAGAACGCAAGCCTGTAGGCAAACAAACTCATTAGTTAGCCATGCCACAGGCAACACCGTGATAAAGGGCAATGATATAGCATTGAGTAAGCACAAAGCAAGCAATTCGATAGCGGCAATCACATAACAAGCGAGTACAATGCAAGCATATCGAGGCAACACATAAGCAACAAATAAGCAACAACGAAAGCAACACATAGGCAACACGTAGACATGATTAAATATCATTTCCTTCATTGATAGGGCAAGGAGGTACACAGCTAAGTCCCTATCATACTGGTGGCCAAGGCCCCCCATGGGCACCCGAGTCATCCCCCCCTAAAGAGCCTTTTGAGCTTTTTAGCCTTCTGGCAGGAGGAAACATGATTTTGGCTGAGAAAACATATAGCAAAATTGAGACAAAATAATTGAGTTTCGAATTTACAACAATTTTCCCCTGATTCTTAGCCCTCAAATAGGGGGTATTTGGCCACGGACTTAACTAATGATCTTGGACAAAAATACCCTTACATAATCACAAAATTTTCCACCAGTTGGTACCACCGTGGGCACAACGTAGGCACCATGTGCACACTATATGTGGGCATCATGAGCCTTGGTGTGGCAACACGCCATATTGGGCATGGCCATAATCGACTAATGAGATTGCTTCCAATTTTCATTCGACATATATGGTCAACGTGTAAAATCCCTTTGTCGTGGAAAGATCACAAATGCAAATTTTCTACCAATAAACGTGTCGTTGGAAGATTAATACAATATCGGGCCTTCACTGGGCTCAAATCAATACCACCCGGGAAATTGACATAATAATAATTTGGACTAAAATGATTTTTTAAGAGTTTTTCAAATAAAATTTTTTCTAGAGTATCACAGTATTATGTGACAAGTTTCACTTTATTTGTGATTATTGATTGGTCCTAAAAAGTTATTTTCTAAAATAATCAAAATCATTTTAGTCAAAAATACTCGTAAAAGTACAAAATACACTTTTTCCATATTTACATGAACATGCATTTTTTATTTTTAGTAGATTTATAGCCAATTTGTAGAAATGTATACAACATGTATTTTATACACAGAATATTTATCGTAGCATACGTTTTTATACTTGTTCTGTAAATATACACTACATTTATTTTTACACATCAAATGTGTACCTAAAAAATTAGGTATAAAAACTACTAAAATAAAGAAGCAGGTATTAGTGAAAATAGAAGGGCCCTAAATTTCACAAAATACTGAGAAATTTACACCTAATACCTGTTTTTGTAAATTATTTTTATAAATACCCGTTTCTAATTTTTTTTCAAAAATACTCATTTTCGATACACATTTTATATGCAAAATATGAGTGGTATACATTTACAATGTAAATTTCTATTCGTACGGTACACATTTTATATGTAAAATATGAACGATATATATTTACAATGTAAATACTTATAATGATTTACATTTTTCATTATAAATTTGACCGATGGTATACATTTTGAAATGTGTGCCAATTTTTAGTATAATTTTTATTCATTTTATATGTAAAATACTGGCAGTCTACATTTCTAACAAAAACAAATATAAAAAAGGTATTTATGAAATAAAAATAAAAAAAAGTATTAATGGAAATATGGTTTGAAACGAGTATTTATGAACTTTCCCCAAATACTCTTAGTCAGGTGAAATCTCTTAGGACTTTTTAGAAAAATAGCCAAATTGTGATCATAGTTTGCAGAATGACTGTTTTTCAAATATTGTTAAACAATGGCTGATATTTTGAAAAATATTTAAAAAATAGCCGTTTTTCATAATTTGAATATCATAATATTTTGATCTATTTTTATGAAATTGATTTATTTTTTGAAAAATTGATTTATTTGATAAAAAATTGATATAATTTGTTAAAAAATAGATCAACTTAAAAAACGGTTATTTATAAAAAAAAAAATTATAAAAACGGCCATTTATCCGAGAAGTGCAAACAACGGCCATTTTTTAGAATCATCTGAAAAAAACGGCCATTTCTTATAAATACTCGATCTTTTATAACCGAATCCGGCCCATTTCTTCTCATTGTCCCACTAACCGCGTTAAAGTAAAAATCTTTTATAGCTGAAGAAAAGTATAAAAAGCATTTCTTTTACAAAAAAAAAAAAAAAACAATAATAATAATATAAAATAAAAGTCTCTCGAGTGTCAACCTCTCTCGCTTGGTAGCAAAGTGCTTGGTCTCCGTGTCCGGACACTTGTCGAAGTGCGGTGGTGCAGAAACCCTAGCCAGAAAGCCAAAGCAAGAATATGAAGGCCCAAAAACCGAAGCGATACTAGATGCAGACACAGCTCCAGTCCTCAAAGCTCAATCTACGCAGCAGCCATGGCGTACCTCCCGGTGGAGGTGGTCATCGACATACTCGCTCGGCTACCAGTGAAATACCTCCTCTGTCTCAGGTGCGTTTGTAAACCATGGCGGTCACTAATCGACAGCCTGGATTTCATCCATTTTCATATTCTTAAATCCATCGAGACCAAAACCCATTTCGGCCTTATCCTCAGAAAGGGCTTCCAGCTCTTCTCCGTCGACCTCGATGCCCCAAACGGCGCCGTTGAGCTGCCTCACCCTCTAATGTCTTACAGCAATGACATTAAAATATTGGGTTCCTGTAACGGCTTGCTCTGTATCTGTAATGTCGCGGAGGATATAGCTCTCTGGAACCCATCAACGAAAATGCACCGACTTTTGCCCTTTTTGTCCTCCGAGCGAATTCGTGACCCGGGTATGGCTATACGTGGTCCAAGGGTTTATGGGTTAGGGTACGACGCCATTAGTGACGATTATAAGCTCGTCAGGGTTTCGCAGTTTATTGGATTGGATTACCAGTCGTTTGAATCTGAGGTGAAAATATATAGTCTGAGGACGAATGAGTGGAAGGGTATTGAAGATTTGCCTTATGCACTATGCTACACCAGGAGAATGGGTGTTCATGTCAATGGTTTCCTACACTGGGTAGTGATTCGGAAGGTTAAAGTAGACGAAAGTGAACTAGTTGTGGCTCTCGATATTGTGGCAGAAAGCTACAAGGAGGTACCTTTGCCCGAGTCATTGAACAACAATCAAAGTCATCTAGATTTGGGGGTTTTGGGTGGATGTCTCTGTGTTGTGGCTAATTATAGGGAAATTGATGTAGAGGTGTGGGTGATGAGGGAATATGGGGTCCAGGAGTCTTGGATGAGGCTGGTTAAGCTTGGACAATCTGAAGAGCTCGTCTCTTTAAAACTTGTTAGGCCTTTGACTTATTCCAAGACTGGCGACGATATTCTCTTTGAAAATGACCATAAAAAGCTTTTTCTGTGTGATTTGAAAAGTCAAAGAATCAAGGATGTTAGAATTTGTGGTATGCCTGATACCTTTGAGGCTTTGGTTTGTCTAAGCAGCCTTGTTTCTGTCAATGCTAGTAGAGGAAGAGATAGCAGGAACCAAGAATCAAGAGAGGACAACACCAGAATGAGGTAAACGACATATCACTATGTTCTTTTTCCTTTTATTTATTTATTTACTCTGCTCTTCTTGTTAACCTTTAATTCAAAACGTTTCCAACACTACTTGGGTTTTGTTGTGTATTTTGATCTATTTGTTTAGTTATTTGTTTATTTTTTCATGGACAATATTTTGACTATAATTTCAGTTCCTTGGTGATATGTTTATGTATGGTATTGGTATCCTCTGTCCTTGGTCTCTTGATTTGGCTGTGTATACAATTTGCTTTAGAAATAGTGGGCTAGACTTGATTTAGTTGTTTAACCCCTTCAGTTAATTCTGACTATATCCACTTAATGTGAATTAAAACTTATGATTTGTTTTTTACAGGGATAATTTTCTTTCTGAGGGCTTCAAGTTGGTGCTTTAGGTAACCAGACGAATAAGGAGAATAAGAGGGAAAATTAAGGTGATTTTGTGAGTTGTAACTTTCGTAAGTTCTGAAATTTTAGACCATTGTTTCTTTTGGTTTTTAAAGCTCTTGATGAGAAGCTTAAGATATCTTATAGAGATGTGTCACACTCATTTTGGCAACTCGGTTTTTCTCAGGGCTGAAGGGGAAGGGATACATGAGCTTGAGCCTTAGAAAATGTTTATAGGCAAGGCAGAAACGAAGTTCAGACTATAGTTTCCCTGAATATACCGTTTACAGTTATAGAACATTTGTAACATAGCTAGAACTTACCGTTTACCGTGCTTGTGAATCTTGAAGTTCAGCACACTAACCATGTCCTGTGAGCTTCTGCTTCTACTTAACTCTAGAGATTTGATGTTTTCCTTAAGTTTGAATGAGTGAGATATACTGATGAATTTTAATGGTGTTTACATGAAGAAATGGACTTGTACTTCTGATACTGCAATTTTTTTTTACTTCTGTTTTTGAACAAGTTTCGATTTGATTTCCTTTTCTATGCTGTGAATATTTTCAGCTGTTTGCTGAATTACTATTACTGTATCTGAGATTATTATGAGCTTCAAGTTTTATTTAAAATAATTTTCATATATCATTCTATTTCCAAATATTCACTTATCCACAATGCATGAGCCCCGAAAACCGTTTCCTTACGGTGTTGTGGTATTCCTAAACCATTCAAGTTTTTTGCTTTTATTGTTTTCCCTGATTTTGATAACTCATCAACAATCTTATACGGAAAATGAATTGGAGAATTTAAGTAAGGGGAAAAGAAGGTTCTTAGTTTGAAAATTTTCAATTACTTGGACATTTGATTTGAAAAAATTGTCCTTATTGAGATGATGAATCAGAATTTGTCAACTATTTGTTAGTAGGTTCTTAGTTATACCACTATTGTTCTTAGTGGGACAATTACGTTCCTATTTTCTATATCTTGTAAATGTCCTATCTTTTCTAGTTATAAGTTATTGTGGAGTCATGGGGAGTGTTATTAGTAAAGTATATATATATATATATGTATGTATGTGTGTGTATTAGTGGCGACATGGGCACCGATCAGTAAGTTTTTTTTAAAAACCTATTTATAGTTATTATTTTGTCCAATTAAAATTTATTACGCACGTCATTTCATAGTAAAAGGTATGAGAGAAAAGGTATGAGAGAAAGAATATTAAATAATGTTTATTTATTGTTATTATTTTCTTTTCTAACTACTCAAATCATGGAGCAATTAAATAATTGATCCAAAGGCTAAAAACAAAAAAATACCTATAGATAGGTAAAAAAAATACCTACTGAATTATGGTCTTATATATTTGGGAACTAGTACATGAGGTATTTTTTTAATTCACTATCGGTAAGTATATTAATTTTGACTGTAAGATTGAAATTTAACGATTACAAATATAAATGTTATCATTAAATTCACATTAGGACTTGTTCTAATATAATTAATTATAACCGTTAGACTGAAATCTAATGGTCAAGATTAATGTATCTACCAATAGTGAAATAAAAAAAATACTATTTGTACTATCTCCTTATATATATATAGGTTGCCAATTCAGTAGATGTATATTTTTTTAAACCTATGTATAGGTATTTTTGTTTTAGCCGTTTGATCATCATCTAATGATGATCTAATGGTTATAATGAGGTGCATGAAAAGACGTACACCATTAATGCTATTTCTCTCTCCTACTTTTTACAATAAAAAAATATGCATAATAAATTTTCATTAGCCAAAATGATACCTATGTATAGGTTAAAAAAAAAAAAAAACCTACTGGATTGGTGTCCATATATATATATTGCGAGAATATTGTAGTCCAATAAATGTAGAAGTGTGCAGAGTTGTTGGTTTTTTTATTTTTTTTTAACCTTAAAACGGAGCGATTTATAATATTTGAAAGACGACTAACATTATAAGAATTTTTCTGAAAAGAAAAATGACATTATAAGGATCACATGAAACGATTTATGTTACAAAACCTAGGGACCTAAGGTAATATTTACTTTATACAACAAAATTGAGGCCTACGTTCCATTTTTCAAGGAGCTTAAGGCTCTGTTTGGAACCTGGAACCCAGATTTTATTGGAAAAAAAATTGCAAGAAAAAAATTATGGAAAATAAAGAGGAAAATATTTTTCTTAAAAATTTATAGAATTTTATTTTGACGCTTTTGATTTTTCTAATTAATATGTCAACATTTTATGTACTAAAAGGTACTATCAAATCAAATTTTTGCTTTTTTTGAAAAACATTTTCTATCATTTTTTGTTTCAATCCAAACAAGAGAAAATAGAGTCCCTTCGAAAATTTTTTCTCTCCCTCCAAAAATACAAGTCCAAACGGAGCCTAAAATTTCGGGCCAGGAGGAGGGGAGAAAAGCTACTCTTGGTTTCAATTTACTTGGGTCGCCTTTTGCAAGACCGACTCCTTAGGCCAAAGCAGTTGGGGAAAAGTTCATAAATACCCATTTTCAAAATCATATTTTCATAAATACTCCTTTTTTTTATTTCATAAATACCCTTTTTTATACCCATTTTTGGAAAAATATAGACCACCACTGTTTTACACATGAAATGTAGACCACAATATACATTTAATGCATTAAATGTATTCCGTGGTCTACATTTCATAAATAAAAATTACGCTAAAAATTGGTACATATTTTAAAATGTATACCATAGGTCAAATTTATAATGAAAAATGTAAACTGTGATAAACATTTACATTGTAAATATATACCATTCATATTTTGCACATGAAATATGTATCTCATGGATAAAATTTACATTATAGATGTGGATCACTCATATTTTGCATATGGAATGTGGACCGTAAAAACGAGTATTTTTGAAAAAAAAATTAAAAATAGGTATTTATAAAAATAAGTTTAAAAACGTGTATTAGGCGTAAAGTTCTCAAGCAAGGGGCCTACTTGGGTTGAAATTTGGGAAATGGACCTCACTAGTAATAATTTGGAATAAAGTGACTTTTTAAGTATTTCGAAAAATAACTTTTCTCATGTTGTCATAATGATTATTGATTAATCATACAAACGTCATTAATTTTATGGTCACAAATTATGTGACTCCTATCACACAACACCGTGAGTACTAAAAATTTATTTTTCAAAACACTGCTAAAAGAATCATTTTAGTCCAAGTTACTACTGTATCGTACTTTTATTATACTAGCAATGACAAATCCATTCACTCATCTAACTACTTGAGAATCACTTGGGACTTGGGATATCCTTTAATGGCATAGAATTAAATTATCATTAAAATCGGCTAGTCTTAATTGTGAATATTTAAAAAGAAAGGAAAAAAATTTAATTACTTAAATAGTCTCTGAATTATACATGTTGTACCACTTTATTCCTGAATTTTCAGCTTGTACAACGATGGTTCATGAATTCCATTGTTGTAACATTTGCATAATTATTTTTATGTATATCAAAAGATTGGATAAAAATAATACAATGAGTATAATTTATAGGCTATTATTATAAGTAACTAACAAAAATTCCTGTAGATATAGCTTGTTGCACACTCTAACCAAAATTAAAAAAAAGAACATAAACAAGGAAGCTTGTTGCATACTCCATACTCGTTCATGCAAACACATTGACTGTTGTCCTGCCCTGCATTTCATTTCTCCAAAGAAGAAACCTAGACCCATCTAGCTAGAGCTGGTAAATCGGGCTGGATCTAACCCCAGGACTAGGCTGGGTTTGGGAATCTCGGTCCGGCGGGCCGGCCCATTTTTTTTAGCCTAGAAAACTCAGAATTCTAGGCCCTTCTCGTTGTAAAAAATAAAAAAGAATGGTCGAGCACAGGCTAAGCTCGCCTAGGAGCCCGGTGGGCTAACGAGCACTAGCTGGGCTCTATTTTTTTTTTTTTTGGCCGGTCTGGTCCATCTGCCCCTTTGAGCCTATTATGGGCGGGCGGGGCTTGCATTTTGCCACCTCCACACCCAGCTAACCAGCACCAGCAATGACTAGCCTTGCTTCGAAGACCATCTCTGACATTCTTTGCTGACTAACCGTTAATGACCTCTATCGTTATAGGTGCGTATCTAAGCCATGGTACTCTATGAAAGACATCCCTCATTTCATCAAGAAGCACCTCAAGCACTCTATGGAAACCAGCTCTAACCTCGGCCTTGTTCTCAAAAGGTGTGGTATCTACTCAGTCGACCAAATCGATTCTCTAGACTCGGTCGAGGTCAAGGCCGAGGAGGAGGGCGGTACCAAAGTTTTGGGCTCCTACAATGGCTTACTTGCCCTATTTAATTCCGATAAAGAGGTGGCTCTGTGGAACCCATCAATGAAATGGTACAGGAACTTACACAATACTAAGATTGAATTTCCAGGAGGGTGTGGTATATGCCAATTTATAGTTTACGGATTTGGGTATGACCTATTAATGATGATTGTAAATTAGTGAGGATAGTACAATTTTATTGCAAAGGTAATGACTCTTTTGACTCTGAGGTTAAGGTTTATAGCCTAAAAGCCAAAGCTTGGAAGAGGGTTAAGGACTTTCCTTACCTTCGCCATAAGGGTGCGCATTGTGTCCATGTAAGTAATGCTTTACACTGGTTTTGTCCCGAAAGCCACAATCCATTGTTTCAGACTTAATTGACTCAGCCTGATTATGGGGATAGAGGTTTTCACATGAATTTGGGGGTCTTGGGCGATTGTCTTTGTGTGATATCTAATTACACCTCGAACCGAACTAAGGACTTTCGGAAGAGAAAATCAGACTGCGTTGACATATGGGTGATGAAGGAATATGGGGTGAAGGAGTCTTGGACTAAGCTTTACTCGTGTTGCAATCCGATGTGGTTAGCTATTTTAGTTTTATGATCACTACTACAAGAATGGGTTACCACGTCATTTTTGAAGTAGGCACGACGTAAAAAAGAAATTGGACTTACAACATCACCAGAGAGGCAGCGAAAAAAAACCACAAGCCTATTACATCGCTTGACAAGTGATGGGCCCCAACTTTTTGGGCTTCCACGTCGCCTAGCAAGCGACGGAACATGCCCTTATCACGTTGCTCATGAGGCAACATGAAACATGAACGACGTCGTGATGAAGGCGACTTCTAATGTCGTTTATTTAGGGTAAAATCCCAGATTTTCATATTGTCTCTTTGTTTGCTCTAGCTGGTACTGCCCCCTTCCCTCCTTTTAGCCGCAACACTTGCCATTTCACCATTTTTTCTAGAATTTGAAAGTAAGTTGAGCCAGTCTAACTCAATTTTCTGTACTTTTCTTAATCAAAATTTTCAGTTTTCTTTGCTTTTTGAAAAAAATTAGATAATTATTTGGGTAAGTGGTGAAATTGAATCAAGATTCAGATCAAAATGGAGATGATTGGAGTAAAACGGGGTTTGAAATCGATGTCAAAGTCGATCCTGATGATGTCGTTTAATTTCTTATTAGCTTTCGTGTTTGTCTCGGCAAAAAAAGGCATGAAAATCGAGCAGCTTTCGAGGTTTAATGGAACAGATGGCTCTGACTTTGACACTCAGTCCAATCTCTTCCTTAGAACCGCGAATATCTTATGGCAATCTGATGCATTGAGCTACAAACACGTTTGGCCAGTAAAGTTTCGATATTTCCTTTTCTAATTTTTTTCATTTGAATCCCATTTTTTCTTTATCTTTTTTACTTACTTAAAAATGATAAATAATGTTTGTTTGTCTCACATAATTAACTTTTGGTTTATGTATTTAGCTTTCTAGAGTATACTCAGTTAATTTGTTGGATCAGAAAACTTTTTAAGGTGAAAGTAAAGATTCTGATCTTTTTTGGAAATATAATACAACCGATGCTCATGTTGGGAACTAGTATTGAAGTGGCATTCAATGTGATATTTTACTGATTGTAGATATATAAAGTGGGCTAGCTCGGGCTAGCCCGAACAACATTTGATAAGCCCATTTGGGGCTTTGCACCGTGCATAGGCCCGACCCGCCTAAAATATAGGCCGGCTCGACTTATATTCTTATTAAGGGGCCCGGCACGGCTCACAGGCCCAGCCCATATTTTATGTGGGATTAAGTGGCCATGCCTAAGTGAGCTGTGTCTATGCGGGCCGTGTTGGGATATTTGTCCTAAAAAGCATATTTCCAATTATACGCTTTGAGTATAAACAACTTTCTCTTATATGCAATTATGATATTTGCTAGATTAAACTATCTTAGTTGAATAGTTTATTTATCTGAAAAAGATTCCATGACTTTGCTTGTGTATAAAGAAACAAACATGATTAAGTGTTAATTATGGGGAGACTTGTTTCTTTATCTAAGTCTAAATGAATTAGTTCACAATCTGTAAATAAAGATAGAATACTTTATTTACTATAGGTTGTAGTGTTTGTCTATCTCAACGGGAATGATGTATCTCAAATCATTAAAGTATGTGACTTCTGATAGAAACACTAATACAACATAAATAAGTTATGTGTATTGAACTGGACCAGGCAATATAAAGAATTGGAGTGCCATAACTCAATTCTTATATTACCACAAACTAGCTTTTAGCATATAGATCTTAATCCTTGACATTTGATTGGACTTGCTTTCATGGGTTGTAGCCTTTTAATTTGTTAAAAGACTAGCCTATATGAAATTACAGGTGA
>JXTC01000382.1:179293-210328 GCA_002914845.1 Trema orientale | reverse complement strand
GCTCCTAGGCACGGCCCAGGCGAGATGGCCTGGCAGCTTTCAGCGCCAGGCCGTTTCACGCGCCAGAGGTGGCGCGTGTGGAACCGCCGTTCGTGGACCGTACCGACATGATTCGGCCCCCATCGTGTTCCTCAAATCATTTTCGTCGTGATGACATGCCCTGTTACTTCCAACTCCACCGTTACGGTAGTGAGTGAGACACACTCTCTCCCGGGAGAGAGTGATTCAAAAACAGGTTGCTAAAATAAGAAAAAATATTTACAGATATGACACAAAATTCAAAAAATCATATCTCTTCAAATAAAATTCCGAAAAATACATATTATATATGGTTGGAAAAAAAATTTCACATAGATTCCGAAAAAATTAAAATCGATCTAATTTGTCAACCATGCGATCGGAAAACGCAGTCAAACTTTTGGGTGAAACGACTTTGACTCAAAAAATCTCTCAAATCATACATCAAACAATTTCCAAGTTTTAATGGTAGAACATATACATAATAATCTACCACATATTAAAATATCACGACCAAATAATATGCAGAACTATATAAACCAAAAACATAGCATATTATGGGTGTTTTCAGTTTAAGAGTTCATGTACCTCCCTCTTTAGCCTTTTTCCAATGGAGAACGGAGCCCACCAACAGCCGCTCTGATACCAATGTCGGAAGCATGGTTGGCGGTGGTGCCGGATGAATCCTCAAACCTACCACCAGTATAGGATTCGCCTTGGTGCCTCACGTCCATTGTAGAAAGACTCCTCTTTGTAAACTCGTGGTTAGTGGCGCTACAAGAACAACCACTATAGACTCCACCACTCAAGAGCACTCACTAGAATTCTTTAGGTAGAGAGAGAGAGGAGAGAGCATTTTTTTTTTCTGTATATACTCAGGCCTGTCAATTAATTAATTAAATAGAGAGCATACGTATCCTATCTATTCAAATAAAGATATTTTTTTATCCCTAATAAATAGAGGCCTATCAGATATAAATACGCTGATTCAAATTAAGAGTTCAAATATCTTATCTGATACGTATTCCACTCATATTAGGCCATGCACCAACTATGGGCATCTAATAGGAATTTGGGCCAAAAGTCTAAAAGTAAGAAATAATTACGGTTAGTATATGAAGTCCTGATCATAAAAAGAAATTTTTGTGCTTCAAGCTAGTTTAAGTGGTATATGGGAATGATGGCACAGAGAGGTGAAACTTGCAATCTTTTTTGTGAAATCTGCACTACCAATATGCCAAGGTTTTTGGATAGAAATGATTTTGAGACACTACTACTTGGGAATTATATAAAGCATTTTTTACTTGGTATATTTGTAGTTATAGTTAATAAATAAGGTTCCTAGTTTTAATTGGAATGCATTGATTGCTATAATCTTTATATTCTCTTACGCATCATTATTTGTTTAAATCATAAGTTTCGAAAAATAGGATTTAAGTTAATGTATACACTTAAATATTGGATTAGAGGAATCCTAGTGATAGTTGCTATTTCTCTGACGTTTCTTTAACTTTTTTTTTCCCCGTTCCTTTCGTAGATTTCTAGTAAAATTTATTTAGTGTTGCCCGACTTAAGTCTACTTACGTTTTAAACTTCTCTCTATTTTCTTAATTTAGTTCAGTCACTGCTCTAATTACAATTGCCATGGACAAAAGTAGATGTTATGTGCTACAGAGTTGGGTTGAAGGCTCTCAAGAGGAAAGTCATAGAGCGTTGTCTGGGTAAACACAAGACATTGTTTTATATTTGTTTACAAATTACTCTTTTTAACGTGATATGTACTATCTCTTTTTTATGCACTGTCTTAAGCAACTATGAAATGTAGAATATGGTTTCTTCGTATGTAAATATATGAGTGAAATCATTGAACAAGCTAATGTTCGATTATTTCTCAGTACAAGGGTATGTATACACAATATTCTACCACATTCCAAAACAAGAAAAGAAAGTTGCATATTCTAACAAACTTATTCTTTGAATTTATAGTTCTATGGATTCACTTTCTATACGAAGGAAGAATGGGTTACTGAGCTTTTGGATTATCTGACCTGATAAGGTTATCCAAATTTTCACACTTGTATTATAGATTTTGGGACTTCATATGTACATAGGTTGATGTAGTTTTGTATTATTCCAAGACCTAGTTATTAGAAGTTTAGTAACGAAACTTATTTCACACGTTTGGGAACTTTTATGTATGTGGTTCTGGTGTTGTTTGGGTATTTGATGATGTTTACAATATTTGTAATTCTGTTTCTATATAAATGAAATCCAGGGGTTTAACAAATTTAAATTGAAAAAATCCCTGGAAAGTCATCTAAAAAGTGATGTCGTAGGTTCACGACATCACTCACAATCATAATGTGTCTAAAGACTAAGTAACTCTTTATCTTAGAAATTTTCCATGTTACTGAAAGGGCAATCATGGAATTCACCCAATGCATCGAAAGACTTGCACTTCATTTTGATTTCATCTCATTTCAAAGACTTGCATTGCATCCAAAGACTTAGATTTCATCTCATTTCATTTCATTTCTTGAAGAAGAAACCCTTGTTTGTGTCCTAAGAATCAGTTGAAATGACGATGGAAAAGCTACCTCAGGAGATGATCCTGAACGTACTTAGCCGGCTGACCGTGAAGGATCTTCTTCGTTCCAGGAAAGTATGCAAGGCATGGCACTCCCTAAATGATGGCTCTGATTTCATCAAGATCCACCTCAATTGTTCCAAGAAAACCAACTCCAACAACGGCATCGTTCTACCGGCTGCAACCTCTACTGGGTCGACTCCTTCTCTTTTAATATCTAAAGGGTGATTCTAAAATGTTCTTTATGCTCCTCTCTAGATCGTGAGTATACTAAAATGTCATCGATGAACACAATAACAAACTTATCAAGGAATTCCTTAAATGTCCTATTCATCACGTCCATAAATGCTGTTGGGGTATTGGTCAGACCAAATGGGATCACCAGCAACGCATAATTGCTATACCGAGTTCTAAAAGTAGTCTTCAGAATATCTTCCTCTCTGACTCTTAACTGATGGTAACTAAACCTCAAATCAATCTTCGAAAACACACTCTATAGTTGATCAAATAAATTATCAATGCGTGGTAAGAGATACCTGTTTTTAACAGTCACTTTGTTAATTTCTCTATAGTCAATGCATAATCGTAAAGTTCCATATTTCTTTTTAACAAATAAGACTGGTGCACCCCATGGTGAAAGGTTAGGACATATAAATCCTTTCTCTAGTCACTCTGATAATTGACTCTTTAGTTCTTCTAACTCTGCTGGAGCCATCCTATGAGGTGTCTTAGAAATAAGTGCAGTACCTGGTACCAAATCAATAGCAAAGTTAATTTCTTTTACAGGTGGCAAACCTAGCAAATCCTCTTGAAATACATCTAGGAAATCTTTCACAACTAGCACATCTTCTGGTCTAAATTTCTGCTTAACAGATGTATCAAAGAAAACTTTACTTTATTTTGAGTACCCACAAGTATAAATTGATCAGCATTTGGAGGATAAAATATCACAATTCTCTTTTTTACAATCAATCTTAGCAAAATACTTTGATAACTAATCCATACCTAAAATATTCTCATAATCATTAATATCAAGCACAATCAAGTCCGCAAATAATTTTCTGTTATCCACTATAATAGGACAAGCTCTCAAAGTTTTGTCTGAATACATAATCTCTCCAAAAGGAAGTGTGGTATCAAATAGAGTACTTATTTGATCTATAAGATTGATATCTCTATCTAACCCAGTTCTCTAAGCACTCGTTAAGTTTTAGCCCTTAATAACTTCCAATTTTGATTATCTAAGTGTTGATCTCCTCTCGGTCTCACAACAACCTAAACTATGTTTCTCAATTCCGGTTTATGAAATCAAACTCTCTTAAGTATCAAAATCACAAACCTAAGTTCAACTAATTCATTGGCCACATAAATTAGGGGGAATAAGCAAGGAGAAATATAAATAAATTGACAATGAAAAATAAGCCAACAATTAACAAAATAAGCAAAATAAAGAATTAAAAAGGTACATCAAATGCTAAGATAGAGAATCAATCCAAGCATAGTAGAATCCATGGCTAATCTCATAAAGAATTTCATAATTCCAAACAAATTATACAATATGCCCAATACAAAATTCAAATGAGATTAGGGTGAGAAAGAGGAAGAGAAAACTCTTTTGTGGAGGTAGAACTTCAAGCCTTCAATTCTTCAAGTATCTCTCTCAAGCTTCCTCTTCAAATTTCAGCTCCAAAGCTCTCTCTCTCTAGGATTTTTAGCTCTCAAAGGGGTGCCTCCTCTTCCAACTCTTCCCACTTTGAAATGGAGGCTAAAGTGTCTATTTAAAGGGCACTAAGATGACCTAAGAAAGGAAGAAATCTAACCATCCATTGGTGTTAGATCAAGGGCCAAAAATAGCCCTTAAAGTTGGCCAAAAACGTGTGGACATGTGGCTGCAAAATGGGGAAAACGCGGCTTCTACGCGTGCTGAAATCGCAGTGGCACTGCGGTGCCCGTTTCCACCGCGGTGCCAGTGCTGAGGCACCTCGGTGCCACTTTCTGGGTACCGCGGTGCCAGCGTTCTGGTTCTGAGGCACCGCGGTACCCTTTTTTAGCACCGTGGCACCTAGCTGCTGGTCTAATTGAGCTTTTTAGCTCTTTTTGATGCTCTGGTCCTCGTTTCGACTATTAATGGCTTCATAAACTTCTCCTTTTTGGTGTCAAATATACACCAAGTCTCAATTTCTTATTTTCTACAATAAAAACACAAAACAACATTAAAACAACACAAATGCTTGAGAACTTACAATTATTTGAACTTGGAGAATACTTGATTTGTGAGTAAAATACACACTTATCAAAGACGACACAATGTCCTCACAAATGTTAATGATGCATGTAAATGTGTGGATCCTGAATTTATTAATGCATGAGCTATGATGCCGAAAATAAATATCTCACTTGTGATAACAAATGGGTCTGCCTCAGTCTCATCTCCAACATCTGTCTCAGCCATAGCATACAGCCTTCCACCAGGTTTCTTCTGATCATTTTTTATTTCAGGGCAGTTCTTACTTAATGACCACTTTTACTACATTTGTAGTATAATCCTGCACCTTTATGATACTCTCTAGAATGATTCTTCTCACATGATGGCATAGTGGTAACTATTTGATACCACAGGTGGTGGTCCACTGGTCAGTCTTGGGACGCTTACCCTGATCCGGTCGGGTCTACCGAGCTGGAGCTCCCTTCCTTTTCATGTCCCGAGGACGTTGAACCTAAATCTATCATCCTCTATTTTCCTGAAAACCAGGTCTAAAAATCCTTTGCATCTCTTGAGCTTGTCTTTCTCTCCTACTCTTTTCTTCATCCAAAACATCTTTCTCTGCTTGCTCAAGATATAATGCCCTGTCTGTAATCTGAGTAAATGGTACCCCTTGAATTCCACCTGATTTCAAATCTCTAAAAATAGTCTTCCTCAGACTTTGCATAGACTGATCTATCTTAAGCTCATTGGTGGCAACTATGTGAGGTGCATATCGTAATAACTCATCAAATTTGTGGATGTTCTTTCCCTATTTCAAATTGGCAAACTCTACACTTCTGCTGGCTCTCATGGCATCAGTAAAATACTTTCCATAAAATAATGCTCTAAACCACTCCCAAGTCATAGTAGTACATCGTGTATAGCGCTTATAGTATCCCATCAGTATTCAGCATGATGTCTCAGCAGAAAACTAACACAAGGAACCTTATCAGGATTAGAAACCTTAGCATAAGTCAGTATATGTTCAATGGTTCTAATCCACTGCCCAATTTGTATTAGATCAACATCACTATCAAAGGTTGGAGGCTGAAGTTTCCTAAATCTTTCTCCAGCACTTTCACTAATATCCTGCCACTATTAAGGTAGGGGTGGTGGAGGATTAGATTAATTTTTTTTGTCTTATATGCTGTTCTAATATATTTTGTATCAAAGAAGCTGGTTCTTCAACCTGATTACCACCCTGTGAAGAACATGCACCCCTGTCGATATTATCTTGACCCCCAAGTAGTCACCATCTTAACACCTAGAATCCATCGATCCAATTATAGCCAATAATAATTATCACCAGAATATGATTGTAATTAAAAAGTTATAAAAGATATCAAAATGTATATCAAATACTTAAAGAGAAGTGAGGCTTTCTTTCCTTCCTGACGTGTATATATAAGTAGTCTTCAGAATTATTTTAAAACACAAGTTCTGATACCAATTGTAACATCTCCCAATTTCACACACGTACATAAGGATGTTTTTATAAATATTTAGTGAAATCGGGAGATGCTACTTGACTTAGAATAGATAAAATAGTAGAAAATTAAAACTTTTTAAATTTTCTAAAAATAACAAAAACATTCCACTTATAATTATACATATAGTTTAACATACATATATATATACATACATACTAGACATCTTTTATAGTCATTTATAATATATGCAGATAAAACAGATTAAAAATTCTCTCTCAGAAAATCCAGCGTCAAAAAGCTCATATACACAAGCCGCAGTCAGAAAGTCGACATTCCTCTTCTAATCTCACAGATCATCAGTACCCTCTGCAATGTAAGAATATTTGTGAGTTAAAACTCAGTAAATAACGTATACAGATGCATAGTACATATAATATGAAACAGATAAACATATGGTTAGGATTTCTGTGTATATTGTATTGCCTGATAAGACCGTGAATTGTATACTGAGCTACTCAAAGATCATATAACAGAGCATGAGCGATCGTTTTAATTAGAAGAACAAAGCAAGTGTAAGACAACATTTTTTTTTTAAAATTGAAGCATATATATCATATATAAAACTTATATACATAAGTTTACTAATTACTTGAGACTAGATGATAATTATAAGAAGAACAATTTATAACTACCTATATTAATAACGTAAAGAATGCATTTCAACATATATCAAAGGATAAATTAGCAACTAAGATCAAATGTTATTTAATTAAATTAGTAAAATGAGACATGTAAAATTAAATGAACACACTACAATAAATATTAATCAACTTAATCGTGTTTTTCTAGGTCAATAAAATACTAATTAAAGATTTTACTAATTATATCCAATTGAGTGACTTAAAAACATATCAGGCTTGTACCAGAGATTGAGTTATGAGTATTTCACTGTAAAATTTTACTTAGTGAATGATGGTCAGTATTCACAAAAATAAAAATTATAATACAAATATTCAAAATTCTCAACTCAGCTTCTATAAAACAATTTATTCTCATCTAATAATGCACATATAACTTTAAAATAAATGATGCAGAGTCATGTTATTATTGACTGTTTAATTTTTGTGAGGAATTGGGTGTCATTTAGGAATTCGGGATATCACAATGGCGGCTTGTAACTATCGTATAAAACATAGAATTTGGAGGGAAAGTGCCGATTTATAGGGTTATAGACGACGATTTTGCCAGAAAATCATCGTCTATAAGTGTTGACAGGAATGACTATAGATGACGGTTTTACCAGAAAACCATCATCAAAAAAAATATTTGCTTAAATTTTCTGTTTTTCCCACGGGTTGTCAACATCCGTGATTCAATTAAAATAGCAATAAAATTTACAATATCTTTCAAAGTACATCCAGAATATAATTTTCAATTCATGACGAATCAATAAAGACATAGAGAGTAAGCATAATTTGTGATTAACAAATTGGGAGGATGAACTCCATGCAACTTCTCTTAAGTGGAATTTTTAATTAATATAATCAAAAGCTTGGAATATGACTCTCTTCCTTATGCTCTCCTATAATCAAAAGTTTGGAATATGCATGGCCCAATCAAAAGTTATAAGTTCTTATAATCATATTTTCTAACCCAGAAAAGGAAAACCAAACCTTTTTTTTCTCTCTTTATAAGATGAGCTCACTCAAGTGAGTCTGTCCTCATCATAATCTCACCCACTTTACGCCATATCAGATAGGAAGTAGAACAACCCAACTAAGCTCCTTTACAAAGATACATAAAACTTAAATTTCAAAGGCACAATCAAGTCACTATATAATTTATAAACCTATAAGAGATAATAATTTCTCATACACTTTCTCTTTAGAAGTTAAGGATAAAATGTTCATGAGCTATGATATTTTATCCTATAAGTTTTGAACTTTTAATTTTGACATATAAGTATCAAGTTTTATAATTCTAATGACATTTTGATAACTTAAGTATCATTATTTTGTGTCAAATATATACCAAAAAATGATTTTACTCTACTAATATTCTCCTAGGTATTTTGTCAAACACTTAGTATGCTTAAGCTTCGATTGACTAATCCAAATTTAAAAGATAGATAAAACTTATTCTTCAAATTACTAAGCCTAATCAAATAACAATATAGTTCACATTTTTCAAAGGATTTGAAGAAAAATTACCTAATTTCACAAAAGCTAGCTCCCGGATCAAAGGCAAATCAAACCAAAATCAAGATAGAAAATCCTTAATAACCTACACATTGAGCAAAAATACAATTTAAAACATATACAACCCATAATAATTCAAATCATATACAAATATTCTAAAAATATGAGAATTTATATTTTAAAAAAAATATAGCTCACCCTTGCAAGTAGAACAACCCAACCAAGCTCTTTCACAAAGATACATAAAACTCAAGTTTCAAAGGTACAATCAAGTCACTATATAATTTACAAACCTATAAGAAATAATAGAACTAATTTCTCATACACTTTCTTTTTAAAAGTTAAGGATCAAATGTTCATGAGCTATGATATCCTTATCCTATAAGGTCTGAATTTTTAATTTTGACATATAAGTATCAAGTTTTATAACTTTAATGATATTTTGATAAGTTATGTATTATTATTTTGCTTCAAACATGCACCAAATATTGATTTTACTCTATTCACATTCTCTTAGACATTTTGTTAAACACATGGTATTCACAATATGTCCTATACAAACTTAAGCTTGAAATGATCAAGCTCCTTCATAAAGATGCATAAAACTTGAGTTTCAAATCAGCAAACACAATCAAGTCATTATATAATTTATAAACCTATAAAGAATAGTTAAAAAATTAACAAATTTCTCATCCACTTTCTCTTTAAAAGTTTAAGAAAATATTGTCATGAGCTATGAATCTCTATCCTATAAATTTTGAATTTTTAATTTTAACATATACATATCAAGTTTTATAACTCTTATGACATTTTGATAACTTAAGTCTCATTACTTTGTGTCAAATATTATCAAAAATTATGTTTACTTTAATAACATTCTCTTAGACATTTTATCAATTGATTAGACCAAATGGAAAAAGACACATAAAATTAAATCTTCAAATTGCCAAGCACTATTAAATTACAATATAGTTCATAACTCTTAAAGGATTAGAAGAAAATTATTAAATTTCGCAAAAACTAGCTCCTAGATTAAGGTAGAAAATCAAAGAATCTCCCTTATTAAACTAGCTTCAGAACAATTTCAAGATAAAAAATCCTACACATTGAGCAACAACATAAATTTAAAAACATAAACAAGCAAGAAGAATTAAAATTATACACAAATAAATTAAAAATAAGAAAATTATATACAAAAGATCTCACCCATACAAATAGAGGAACCCAACCGAAATTCCTCCAAAATCTCTAAAAACTAAGCTAAATGCGAGAATCGGCCAAAAAATTAGAATTAGATGGTGGAAAATAGTAGAAAATCGTGTGAAATGGTGAGAATGGGGCAGAGAGGAAAAGAGAGAGTCATTGAAAGTGAACTGGGGACTGTTCACTGAGGGCTCGGTTTTAGGGCTTGAAACCGAGCCCTAAAAGACGAGGGAATAGACGACGGGTTCCTCATACCCGTCATCTATTCTAGCCAAAATTTCGAGTAGAACATGCAATTCACTTAAGGCGAGAGGAGACGCGTTTCCAAAAAATTTATGAAGAATAGACAATGGGTATTATCACAAATTGTTGTCTATTATCAACAGAAATGCACATTTTCAAGTAACTTGAAATAATTTTGAAAAAATTTAAAAAGAAAAAAGGAGAATAGATGACGACTTAAAACTGTCATATATAGTCAACAAATGTCTGTTAATAACGTACGTTTTCAAGCGCGCTTTTGTCTTGAAATAATTTTAAAAAAAAATTAAAAAAAAAGAGAATAGATGACAGTTTAAAATCGTCATCTATAGTCAACAATTTTTTTTTTAAATAATGCATTTTTTAAGCGCACTTTTATCTTGAAATAATTTGGAAAAATTAAAAAAAATTAAAACCGTCATTTATAGTCAACAAATTTTTATTAATAACGCGGGTTTGCAAGTGCGTTTTTATCTTGAAATAATTTTGAAAAAAAAATTAAGAAAAAAAGGAGAATAGACAATAGTTTTCTTCAATATCTGTCAGTCTATAGTGCTTAAGTACTCCGAAATGTTGCCCGCATTTTTTTACAAGACGTTTTTCTTCAAAAACATCGTCTTTACTTCTCCTGTCTCCGTCTTTTAAAGGCAAATTTGTAATAGTGTATTTTGAATATAGTTCACAAAATATCTTAAAATTACGAACCATTATCAAAAATGATAATCAAAACCATAAAGAAAACCACATAAAAAAATCATAGTGTACATATCATAAGTCAACCCATCCTATGAGCTCACATCCTCTCATCACGAAACAGAGTAATCGTACTACGTATACTAAGTACTCTCTACTTGATACCTATCCCAGAATACTAGATGGACACCCATGTGTGTATGCCTACCAAATCAGAGCGGCAATTGAATGTCTACATCTACCGAGTGGGAGTAATCCGAAGATCCCGCGCGGGTTTTTGGGCTCTCATTGTGGGCGGGGGTGTTGGTCGCCTACTAAACACTGCGATGCTTAAGACAGACCTCACGTGTGATCCTATGGTATGTGCAATATTTGGGGAGGTACAAACAACCATGTGGTAACGTACTAGACATGCTCTGATTTTTAATCAAAAGTTGTTTTGTACTCTTTAAGATTTTAATAATGTAACGCTTGCATTTTTATATAAATCCAAATTTTAAGAATTTAGAAACCATAACGAATTCATTTACCATTCCTCATAATGAGTGAGAAATAACCAAGTATTTTATACAAGATAATATCATAGGGTATTAGCTTATACCATAATTAAGTCCAGGGACTCTCCAAGTCTCTTTACCCAAATAGAACTATATAAGTCATACAAATCACCAATAAATCCAAAGACTTCCAAGGTCTTTAATACAAGGACAAGTTATATACGAATGACTCACTACCCTACATGCAAGCAAAATTTTTAACAACATCATAATGCCCTAGAAACAAGGTTTCAACAGAATAGACTTTCTCTGCGGCGACGCCTGTCTTCCATTTCACTCCATTTTATTTTTAAGTCGAAAACAGTTTGAAAATATTTTTGAAAACATACAACACAAATATCATAGGGATATAAGAATACTACACTAGTTCATAATTGTTAGCCTAAGATTAGCTAACCCGAGAGGGTAAAGGGGGGAGAATTGGGTTTTAAAAATTTTTATAAACTTTTCAAGATGAGTAAGTAAATTATGCAAATAATGACAATATCAAGTAAAAATAGGTAAATGACAAGTATAAGCTTAAAGTCAATAAATTTTAAAGAGATAAAGATAGAGAAATGCAAACACTATTTTTATGAGGTTCAACAAACATGCCGGTTTGTCTACGTCCCCGGCTCTTGGCAACCCGCTTTGAGCTATCCACTATCGGATCAAGGGCTTTACCGACCCTTGTATATAACGAGTGATTTTTCCATAGGCACACTTATGCCTTTACATTAGCTTTGAATCCGGTTCTATCATGCCTAATTCGGATTGTTTAGACTCTGGTGCCAATCTCACCTAAACCGGATTGTTTATGAATCCGGTGTCAACCTCACCTCACAATTACAATTTGGTTTTTGTTGGATTACTTCAACTAGAATCTCTCTAATAAATATAATTGATACAAGATAAACTTAGAGAGAATAAATGTGAACACAAGATACGATCTAGTTTGGCTCAAGTGAATTTTGTAAAAAAGTAGGTTTGAAAGTTTGGATCACAAAAATTTGAACAACTTGAAGATATGATATAACAATGTAAGGATGTTCAAAATTTTTTTCAAGTATTAGAAAAGTTTCTATTTTATAGACTTGAATGAAAACTAGTTATTTTAGACTATTTGACAGATATTCTGTCATTTTCAGTAGACCGAAAGTATATTGTCGGTCGACCGAAAATACTAGCCATTGAAAGTGCAGTTCTAATGGTCGAATTTGAAAATCTTTTAAAAATTTTGCAAGAAATCGGTAGACCGAAAACTAAGAATCGGTCTACCGAAAATATCAAAGAGTATGTTTTGATTTTATTCCAAGTCTTCTTTGATTCTTTTCAAAATTATGACTTCTTAAATTGATTTTTATGCGATATGGATACTATAAAAATTCATAAATCAAATTAAAAGCTTAAGTAAAATAAATTTTAAACTTTAATTGAAGATAAACTATTTTGATTGTATTGGTTTGAAATTTTCTTATTTAATGAAAAATTTGAGCCATTAAGACCATATTATATGTAAACAAGTATTCAAATACAAGAGTTAAGTAATTAACCTTTGCTAGTCTAAGTCTTATATTCTTGAACTTTGTCTTCAAGCTCTAAACTATTCATAAAACCATCCAGAGTACTCCACAAGATATCATAATATCATAATTATGTTTTATAAAAATTATGAGAAATGTGGTAATAGAATCCCATACTTCCAAATGATAACTATGCCAAGCTATCAGCGCTCGTATAATCTCCTATTGATTATTTTGATGCACGAAAGATATTTCCACAAATCTCATTCGCTCACTTTAAAATGCAACTTTTTCAAAGGAGTCTCAAATGACAAAATGGATTTCATTACTGTGTTTCTAGCATCCAAATTAGCTAAATTAGATATATAATTCGACTAATTTGAGTTCGGGCCAAAACTTGGCTCTTGGTACGTAAAATGAGACTATTTACAAGCCTTGTATCTTGAACTTCGTAACACTTCGAAATATATCAATATTATATATCAAAGCTCATTTCTCGACGCCACTAAATCCAAATTTGAAGTCAAAACTTCGCTTCAAGATCCCGAGCCTGAATTGGGCACTAATTTCCAAAAGTTATAAAAATACTATTTTTCCAAATATATTTGCACAAATATCAACTTTGCTCATTATTTATAAAAATACCATCTTTTTAGAAATATTTCAAAAAAGACCACTTTTCTCAATTTTACTCCTTCAGCCCGAGGCCCAAGCGGCCCTATACCTTTTAAGATTACAAAAGTGAATTTATTTTTGAATCAGATTACAAATATAACAACTTCTAGGATTTATTTATAAAAATACTAACTTTTCCACATTAGACCAAATGCCCATTATCAGCAATATCAGATCTACAGCCTAATACTTTGTCAGATTTTTAAAATACTACTTTTGAGTCCGAATTAGAAAAATAGCACTTTCTTCAATTCAAAAATTATCTCAATCTGGATTTCAATCCTACACAACTCAAATACTTACTTTCATGATCCAATAATCTTTATCTCTTCATGTAACTTTCACGGCCATAATAATTATTCCACAAAAGTAATTATAAAAATGTCATATCAGACTTACAAAAATATCGACTTTTAGAATCTAGGTTTACAAAAATACCATCTTTTAGAGTCAAAATTATATAAATAACATATATCCTTTTGAAAATTGGATTAATCCAGATTCTAATCTTAATAACTTTGATCTCCTTCTTTTCAAACTTACTCATATCAAATCCATTTTGCAATTTATCATAATTTCATCTCTCCTCTTGTAAAAATACTAATAATTCACTAATATTGTCGAAACCTTACGGAAGCCGATTTAAGTTCAGAAAAATAGTGTACGACGTTGATGACGACTAACCGAGCGCACCTGCACCACGATTAGAGGTTCTGGTTGCCCGACGGAGGCAATTCGTCGAAAGCGATGGCGTCGTGAAGTCTTGGCAACTTTTATATTAATGACGGTATTATGGGTGTTTTCCGGCTGCATATAGCTTTGTTGGATGAGTGTGAGGAGATTGCTGGTTCGAGCTTGGAGTAAAGGAGGTTAGCGTCAACTTTAGTTTTTGAGGAAATGAGAGTTATATGAGAGAGGGAGGAGAGATTTTTTTTTTTTTCTTTTTGGTCTTACGGTGTTTCGATCCAAACTAAGAAGAATCTATATATATATATTAAGCCTGAAGCTCAAAATTCTGATAGCTTCTTTGATCACCATTCTATTTTTAAAATTTTTAGAAAAATCTTAATTTTTTCATGATATGATTGGTCCTATTATTATTTTTCTTTGCTACGATTGGTCGTAATATATAGATTAAAAAATAAAAATTAATAATAATGATTGGTTCAATATTTCTTTCCTTTTTACAAAAAATTCTTTTCTTTTAAAAAAAATACATTGAACCTACATATACTATTTATATATCTATATCTATAGCAATACATTGAATCTATAAAATTTTAATAATAATTATATTCAAATAATAATTATATTCAAACTCCTTTACGCTTAATGTTTCCAAAAACAAACTATGTTATGTTTAATTGTTTTTAAAAATATAATACATTGAACCTACATATATATATATAGATATAGTAATTTAGAGTAAATTATTATCTTTAAGGGTTTTAAAAAAATATGATAATTNTTAAGAATTTTCTAAAAATTTTAAAAATAGAATGTTTATAGTAAATTATAATCTTTAAAGATTTTTAAAAAAAAATTATAATTACCATTATCTTAATAGATTTACTATTTATATTTATTTTATATATAATAATTAAAACTCCTTTGCGTTAATTTTTTTCAAAAAAAAGTATTTTACGTTTAATTTGTTTTTAAAATATAATAGATTGAACCTACGTATATATAGATAGCTATAGTACTTTATACTAAATTCTTAGCTTTTAAAGTTTAAAACAAAATATTAAAACTCCTTTACGTTTAATTTTTGTAAAAACAAACTATGTTACGTTAAGTTTTTTTAAAAAAGAAAAAATATTGAATCTTTTGTTACATTTAAGTTTAGTTTTTTTCTTTCCTAATTTCTAAATTATTGTCTTTATCTCAATACATGGAATTAAATCTAGAAGATAGATTAGATGTATCCTTCAATAGTAAAAGACACTTCTAATTCCAATGCATTGTCATTAAATTCGGTTACTACTATATATATGAACCTTCATGCATATTAGTCACCATTTCTATTTTTAAAATAGGTATGTTTTTAATTTTTTTTTATTTTGATTTTGATTTCCTTTAGCAGTTTTATATGTTGCTCAGAATTTGCTTTTGACATGTATTAAAATTTTTATATTGTGTCTATTTTTCATGTAGGAAAATATGTCACATACACTACTTCAAGATCTCAAGCCTACAAGAGATGATTGGACTATAAGAGTGAGAATTTCTAGAATGTGGGAAGCATTAAATCTAAAAAATAATAACGATTTAATAAGTTTGGATATGATATTCATCGACGAAAAGGTAAATTTTTAATATCAAACACATAATCTTAATTTGTTGCATAAAGTTACACTTATGTAACGTTTTTTTTTAATCTTTTTACAATTAAAAGAACTAAAGTTCTCCTAACATGCAGGAAAATATGATACAAGCAACAATACGGAAAAATCAAGTCAGTAAATATAAGCATCTTTTAACTGAAGGCTCTATCTATGCTATTAAAAATTTCAAAGTTGTTGCAACTACAGGACAGTATCAACCACTGCTGAATGATTATAGAATTTATTTCATGGTGATAACATCAGTAAGGAAACTACATGATGAAGTTATTAAAATTCCAAGATATGCATTTCAGTTTTTAACTCCGGAAAGTATACATGAGAGGGTAAATGATAATACCACTCTAACAGGTATGCCATAATAACAATTAAATAATATTATAAAAAATAACAACGTGAGATCGACATCTAATATTTTATAATTCATGTTATAATTATAGATATCATTGGTTGCTTAGTTGGAGTTGGTAACATTGACCATGTTGGCATTGCAAGAAAAAGCACAAAACGAGAAATACAACTGCTTGCAGATGAGTGAGATTCACAATTTTATTTCCTTCTAAATTTTATTTTATAAAGATATTTCACTTTTAGTAATTTAACGTCATGCTACTCTAATTCCTACAGGGATACTACGATGAAAGTGACATTATGGGGAAAATTAGCTGAAAGCTTTGATTTTGGTTTCTACAATGACAAACCAGGTCCTTTTATTGCCATTATCACCTCTACCACAATTAAAAAATTCCAAGGTACATAGTATTACACGCTGCGTCCTTTTATTTGACTTTTGTTGCCATTCCAATCATTTCATTTTATTTGAAGTTTGTAGATTTATTAGAAGAAACACTTTTATCCCCACAAGTTTTATTATTATTAAAAAAATACTTTAGTTTTATTGCCATCTTAAATATCATTTATTGTAAAGTTAACAATACAACAAATTCATTCCATACAAGACAATCAATCTTCGATGATGCTCATTTTTTTCGTTTCCATGCCATATTTAGCCAAAACAATCAATTAATCTTACGATTATCCACATCCTTTACTGTTTATTATTATAGGAGACCTGATCTTCTCTTCTACCAGTGCTACAAAGATCTACATCAATATTGAAGTGCCGGAAGTGAAAGAAATGAAAGCAAGGTTTATTTTATTTTTATTTACTGATAGTAATTTAATTGAGAGTTAAGCTATATTGACGCAAACAAACGCATTACAATATTTATGTGTGTGTGTGTGTATATATATATATATATATATCTTTTTATAGGTTTTCTTCAACTGGAGCTAAAATTCAAGTAATTGAAACCAAGGAAAACATCCAAGTACCAGTAGAAGAACAAATGTTCATTAATAGAAAGACTATCTCTGAAGTTTTGAAGATGGAGTTGAATATTGAAGAAGAACAGGTAAAAATTAATCTGCATTCTACAATGATTTCTTTAATAATATAGACATGTCTTTTGCTAGGATTCACAATACCATTGTAATTAATTCTAAATAAATTTATTATGTTTGTTGCTAGGAGCATAACTTCACAGTCCTAGCAGAAGTTAAAGATGTTGAGACATTTTTTGGCTGGTGCTATATTTCGTGCAATGTTTGCAGTAAGAAATTGATGCCAAATAATGGTTCATACATATGTAATGGGTGCAATAAAGAATGCAAATATCCAATGGTCAGGTATGAAAAGATAAACTGTCAAAATTAATGGTTTCAGCATTCCATGTAATAAGATAGTTAACAAAATAACATAATCATAACGTTTCAGGTACAAGATACATCTAAGAGTAGAAGACAAAACCGGAGTTACAACATTTGTGCTCTTCAATAATGAGGCTGAAAGATTACTGGACACCTCGGCCAATAAACTTCTTAACAGATTAGGTCCACACAGTGTCAGCTTGCCCGATCAAATCAAGAACTTATCAGGAAAAATATTCATTTTCAAAATAAAACTCAATCATTACAACTTAAAAGAAGGATTGGAAAACTACTGCATCGTGAAGCTGTTCGAACCAGTTGAAAAACTAGAAGAAAAGTACAAATTACAGTTGACCGAAAATGTAACAATGTTTCCTTCAAAAGTTGGCAATCACTTTGTGTATTTTATTATGCAATTAAAATTATGATTTTTATCCCTTTAATTTAAATGCTTAAAAATCTGCATATTTCCTAATCAAATTGTCAAATATATTGCAGGGACTAGAAGAAGACTTGGAACTTCTGGAAAGGTTAGAGCAGAAAAAGAATGTCCGAGTAGTAGAAGATGACGAAAGCGAAGACGAACAACCGAAGAAAAACAAAAAAAGGAAATTAATCTACTCTGAGTAGATATTATTCAAGATACATTGCAACAAATTTTATGAAATCGTTTTTTCTTATCCAATGATATGTGACTATAAAACCTATGTAATTGTTTTATTTTTGAGTATTACTATTTAGTATAATGAACTACGTAAAATTACATTACAGATGTTTTTCCAACAATTTCGTTACTTTATTGTTAATTAATTCAAGTTTCATACTTATACAAAATATAGTACCCGAATATCAAAGTTAACAAATAGCTGCACGTAACATAGTCAATACAAATGTTATTGGTGGACTGTAATTTTGAAAGGCAATTTCTTTTGGACTTTTAAAATATTTAAGAACTAAATATACAATCTTTTACGACTTTAATGGAGTTCTATTGCTTGCTATATGTATATGTAAATATTGAAAAAACTTTTTTTTTCCTGACTTTTGAGGAACGGCGATTCAAACCTGGGACCCTTCACATTGAGAGAAGTGTGGTTACTACCGGATTAAATCATAATGCTAAAAAACTTTTAATACTATAACTCGAAAAAAAGTTATCTTTGTTTCACTTATCTCTTTCTCGTGCTTTTTCTTTAGACATAATCTGAACTATATGCATGTTTAATCATTGGGAAAAACAAATGACATATACGTAAAATATTCACACTTAATTATAATCACACTTAATTGTCTTAACTATTAAAAACAAGAGATCATTTTCTCTGCATCGAAAATATCGAAAATGATGGAGAAGGAGAGCTCAATTTTTGTATTTTCTTTTTCAAGTTTTAATTTTTATTATGTTTTTATATTTTTTTGTTAGTATATTATTTTCATTCTCTTAATTCTTAAATTAGAAATTAAAATATAAAATATGTTTACCAAGAAAATATAAGATATGTGTTAAAGAAGTATAATAAATAGGACATATTTAGGATCATTTCTTCTAAAATAAATCCATAAAAGGAATTTTTTAAAAATATTTTGATTTAAAGGAAATGTGTAGAAATTTAGATATGTATAAAAATGAAGAATTCAAGCTAAAAAATTAACACAATAAATCTACAAAAATATATTTGCCAAGTCTATCTAAAAATTCGTATCTAATCCTTAATTAATGGTGCAATTTTTTAAAAACAACTATGACGTATCAAAAGTTAGAAAAGAAAATCTAATCTGCTATTTATTTTCGAATACGGCCTGAACTTTGTCTTCACCTAAAGAAATAAATGCAGTATAATATTCCTACTTTATGAAAAGATAAGTTAACTCCAACTTTATAGCTTTATATATAGTTTGATCATGGAAGTCGACCAACCGCAAAACAAAATAAGTTTTTGATATATCTTATAATAATAATATATATAGATACGTAAAAAGATACATTAAGCCGATTTTATAGTTAGGTTCAACGTATTACAATAAATGTAATATATATACAATCAATGTAAATCATAAACTAATACTTTACTATTTATATTTATTGTAATACATTGAATTTATAAAATTGTTACGTTTAAATTTTTAAAAAATATTTATTGGATATTTTTTTTTTGCATTGAACTTATAAAATTGTTGCATTTAATTTTTTTCCAAATTCCTAAATAAATTTCCTTATCTTAATACATTTACGTTAATCCATTGAACCAAATCTATAATTAAGATAAAATGTATCATTCCACATTAATAAATAATACTTTTAATTCTAATTTATTCTCATTAAAGTCGTTAAGTACTATATATATCTAGGTGTTAATCTGCATATGTCCTAATGGTGAACATTACAAGTTTTAAAACAGGTATGTTTTAAATATTTTATTGATTTTGAATTCCTTTTATAGTTCTATATGTTGCTTAAAATTTGATTTATGTTATTAATAATTCCTCAATTCCACCATTCTATCCCAATAAATTCAATAGCTTTCTTTGAAACATGCATAAAGCGTAGTTTGATGGCAAATAAATATTGCTAATTTGTGCCATATAATTCTATTGTGATATAGGAAAGAACATGAATTTGGAAGGAATTTTAAACAACTGCCCAAGGAAACGACAACAAGCCGTAGCTAATGCAAGAAAGAAAAGGATGATAACTATGAAACTGAGACGATATTTAAAATCCGTTCCTCTAATTGGATATGGATACCCGTGTATTGGAAAAAATGATTATATTGATTCCTGCAAGAGAGAGAAATTCAGGTTGGCTAGGATGGCAAGGAAAAAGATATTAGTTGGCAAGAGACAAAAGTATAAGGCATTAATATCATGTCCGAAATATTTAACACATGATAGGCAAAGAAATAGTGGCACATTGATGACAACGACTACAGAATCAACAACATTAGAAAATTTGATGCCAATTGCCCTTAATGAAACAGGTAATAGCATACCACTTCTATATTTGCATTATTTTAGTAATGTTATTAATATTTTGTTGTCATTTGTTTTTAAGTAAAATAATTTTTAACCACTCCATAATTTTTGTTGTTGATACAAGTTATTTATAACATATAGATGCCATAAATTTAAGGTCTATCAGTTCCAGAAAAGTTGAAGTAAACCAAGTTCTTTGTAAAAGAAAGAAGACAAGCTTAGAAAACAAAAATGTAATTGTGAATGACAATTCAACAGTGCTAGCTTCTGATATTGGTGCCAGACCAAATTTATTGATGGAATATGTTAGTAGGATTCAAGACGACGTGTGCAATGAAGAAAATTACGGACCTGAAGGTAAACCTACCCGCATTGACGTATTTCCTATGCATAATATTAATATTTACTTTTGTTTTTGGTTTAAATATTTTAGAAGGCAACTTACCTTTTCATAAGAGGAAGAAGAAAGCAAAGCAAACCGACCAAGAAAATGTATCTGATAGTCATGGGCGTGCAATTTGTAACATTGGTAGCAAGTCCAATATTTCAAATCCATCAAGTAGTACAGAACAAAAGAAACCTAATAGCCCATCTCAAGGTAAATCTCAATTTTAAACATTTTACATTATATCAACAGTGCATTCAAAGTAACTACTTTGTAGATCTTTTTTTCCATGAATTTTTTGAAGATAGGAGATGCAGGAAATTATTTTCCAAATAAAATCTATTAATTGTTTAAATTAACAAAATACTGTTGTCACATTAATTAATGTGTATTACATTATATCAATTTTGATATATTTTGCATTAAAATTACCTGTAATGCATTTTTTTCTGTGGAATATTGCAGCTTTGCAAAGTGAAACTTACAATATTGGCCAGCCTACGTGTACATGTGAATACTGTGGTGCTATCTTATGGTATGAAGAAAGAACACAAAAGAGCAAAAAGGTTTCAAAGCCAAAGTTTTCTATTTGTTGTATGGAGGGACGCGTGCAGTTGCCATTATTAAGACAACCTCCTGCACTATTGAGTTATTTGTTAAGTCCAAGTTCTGGAAGAAAGGGTATCATATTTCGACAGAATATAAGACGGTACAACACCATGTTTGCTTTCACGTCAATGGGTGGCAAAATTGATACATCAATAAATCGTTGTAAAGGCCCATACGTTTTCAGATTAAATGGCCAAAACTTGCAAAGAATTGGCTCCTTAATGCCTGAAGCTGGGATGAAACCATCATTTGCACAGCTCTACATATATGATACTGAAAATGAAACAGCAAATAGAATCAATTCTTTTAGCACTGGAACACAGAGCATCGACATTGACACAGAAATTGTAGTGGCCTTGCAACAAGTATTAGATGAGAACAATGTCTTGGCAAAAACGTTTCGCATGGCAAGAGATCGGTTAAAACATGATTCAGAATGCAAGCTTCGCCTTCGCCTTAAAAGTGGAAGGAAACAAGATGGACGAGAATACAATCTTCCAACTACTTCTGAACTTGCTGGACTAATTGTTGGTGATATGACAATTGATAATTTTGAACGTGATATAATAATAGAGCATAGAACAAAGGGACTGCAGAGAATTTCAGACCTCCATCCTAGCTTCATGCCAATGAACTATCCACTACTATTTCCTTATGGTGAAGATGGATACAGGTTAGGAATAATGTTGAAAGATATCGAAGGCAAGAGTTACAAACGACAAGTTTTGTCAATGCGAGAATATTATTGTTTTAGGCTACAGCAAAGAAAGAAAGAGGGCAAAACACTTTTGCAATCAGGCAGACTTCTACAGCAATTTATTGTTGATGCTTACATGGCTATTGAGGAAGAAAGATTTCGGTGGATAAGAAACAACCAAAAGAAATTGAGAAGTGAACTTTATTCTGGACTTATGGATGCTGTTTATCGAGGAGATTCTGACTACAGTAGAGTTGGAAAATCTATTGTCCTTCCATCATCGCACACTGGAGGACCAAGATATAGAGTTCAAAACTACCAAGATGCCATGGCCATATGTAGATGGGCTGGGTATCCCGATTTCTTCATCACATTCACTTGCAACCCAAAGTGGCCAGAAATCAATCATATGTTAGAGATGATGGACCAAACAAATGATGATAACAGGGTTGACATTATTTGCAGAATATTTGAAATAAAGCTACATGAACTCATGCATGACCTTAAGCACAAAAAAATATTTGGCCGTACAATTGCAAGTAAGTTCCTAATAGTTCAACACCAATATCAATGACCTTATTAATGCATTTAAAATGTACTCCATTCAATTTCCTATATCATTCATTTAGATTTATATAGTGTAATAACTTTTACAAAAACATCGTTTGCCAATTAATTAATAACAAAGTAGAATATGTTACAAATCTGTATGCTGCTTGAAAACTTCATTATTATTATTATTATTATTATTATTATTATTATTATTACAACAATAACTATTATTATCTTGTGTTCCAAAATTTATTCTAGCATGAAAACATATTAATTGTGTTCCAAAATTTATTCTAGCATGAAAACATATTGTGTATTATATAAACTATACTTAGTATCATTCTCCAATGCATCTAGCATAATATGTTATGCCAAATTAAAATTTGATTTCATCCATTGCAGTTGTTTATTCAATTGAATTCCAAAAACGTGGCCTGCCTCATGCACATATCTTACTCTTTTTGCACCCAGAAGATAAAGATCCATCACCAGAACATGTAGATAAAATAATATCTGCAGAAATTCCAGATAAAGAAGTCGATCCTGCTGGGTACGATGCCTTGCAAAAATTTATGATGCACGGACCGTGTGGTGAGTACAATTATGAATCACCTTGCATGATAAATGGTAGATGCAACAAACATTTCCCTAAGCGATTTAACGAACAAACAACATTCGACTCTGATGGGTTTCCTCTATATAGAAGGAGACAATCATCATTCACAGTTGAAAAGAAAGGGATTTTATTAGATAACCAATATGTTGTTCCTCACAACAGATATCTAATAAAAAAGTTCGATGCTCACATCAATGTTGAACTCTGCAACTGCTCGAGATCAATCAAGTACTTATTCAAATATGTTCACAAAGGACCTGATAGAGCTATGGCTGTTGTGGAAAGTACAGATTCTGAAGGAATGGACGAAATCAAAGCATATTTGGATTGCAGATATATTTCTGCAACAGAAGCTTGCTGGAGAATCTTTCAGTTTGACATTCATTATAGAGAGCCAGCAGTAGAGAGGTTGCCTTTCCATTTGCCTGGAGAGAACAATGTTCTTTTTGAGGAGGGAGAATCATTACAAACTGTAGTTAGTAGACCTGGAATTGAGAAAACAAAATTAACAGAGTGGTTCGAAACAAATAGAAAACATGAAGATGCAACAAATCTCACTTATGCAGAATTCCCCATGTTCTGGGTATGGAATACAAAGGATATGGTTTGGACAAGGAGAAAAAGTGGAAAAACTATTGGAAGAATATATTTTGCTCATCCTACCTGTGGGGAAAGATACTATTTGAGGATGCTATTAAATAGTGTTAAAGGAAGCACTTCTTTCGAAAGCATACGCACTGTAAATGGAATTCTGTATCCTACATTCAAGGCTGCATGCTACGCATTAGGTTTGTTAGACGATGACAAAGAATGGAATGATTGTCTCACAGAGGCATCTAGATGGGCTACAGGAAATGAGTTGCGACACTTATTTGTTATGATTCTCTTGCATTGTCAAGTGTCAGATGCAAAGGAACTGTGGAAATTAAATACCCACATTCTGTCAGATGGTATTACACATTTACAGAGAAATAGACTTGGATTTCAAGATCTTATACTATCAGAGGAGCAAGTACAAAATTACACTCTGCTTGAGATAGAAAATATTCTTGCAAAGATGGGAAAAAGCTTAAAAGAAATTGATGGGATGCCTTTGCCAGAATACAGCCTAACAACAGATTTCAGCAATAGGCTAATCAATGAAGAGATAAATTATAATGTTGCTGAATTGAAGACCATATGCGAACAACTACATGTTGGAATGAACACATGGCAGGCAAAAGCATATGAAGCTATCATTGATTCAGTATCACATGAAAAAGGAAAATTGATCTTTGTTCACGGACATGGTGGAACTGGGAAGACATATTTATGGAAAACAATTATCACAAAACTCAGATCTGAATCAAAAATTGTATTGGCGGTTGCAACCTCAGGGATAGCAGCTCTTCTGTTGCCGAACGGTAGGACTGCACATTCACGATTTCATATACCTCTAGACATCACGGCTGAATCAACATGTGAAGTTCGACATGGGAGTCAACTAGCAGAGCTATTATGCAAAACTTCTTTGATTATATGGGATGAGGCACCGATGGCAAATAGATTCTGTTTTGAGGCTCTTGATAGAAGCTTACGAGATATTTTATGCAACAGGTTTCCAGAAAGTTGTGAAAAGCCTTTTGGGGGACTAACAGTAGTCCTCGGAGGAGATTTTCGACAAATCTTGCCTGTCATACCAAAAGGAAGAAGAGCAGATATAGTAGATTCTTCATTGAATTCTTTTTATTTATGGAAATTTTTTACAATCTTTGAACTGAAACAGAATATGCGCCTCTCTAAAGCAGTTGTCATTGATTCAAAATTCAATGAAACAGCTGCTTTTGATGAGTGGCTCTTACAAATTGGAGACGGTTCATGTTATTATGATGTTGAGAACGAATTAGTTGAAGTCCCTTCAGATATTCTTTTGGAGCCTGCAGCAGATCCAATAAAGGCCATTGTAGAAAATGTTTATCCTCAAATTAATGAAAAGTACCATCACCCAGAGTATTTAAAAGAGAGAGCTATACTTACGCCAAAGAATGAGACAGTTCACTTATTGAATGACTTTGTAATGCAGCTTCTACCAGGAGAACCATCTATTTTTCTAAGTTCGGACACTATATGTAAAGCAAATTATGGTGTCAATGATGAGGATATGTTGTACACTACAGAGTTCTTGAATGGAATGAAAATTACTGGAATACCAAATCATGATCTTTGCTTGAAAATTGGTGTTCCTGTAATGCTTTTGAGAAATCTCAATCAAACAGGAGGTTTATGTAATGGTACTAGGCTCATTATCACAAATTTAGGAAAATGGTCTGTGGAAGCAAAAATTATTTCAGGTACACACGCTGGACAAAAGGTCACAATCCCGCGTATAATTATGTCTCCAAATGAATCTAAGTGGCCTTTCAAGTTAAAAAGGAGACAACTTCCGCTTGCTGTATGTTTTGCTATGACCATCAATAAGAGCCAAGGACAATCCCTCAACAAAGTTGGATTATTCTTGCCAAAACAAGTTTTCACACATGGTCAGTTGTATGTTGCAATGTCACGAGTCACCACAAGAAAAGGTTTAACCATCTTGAACGCTGACATAGAAGCAAAAGATCCGAGACTCCTAAAAAACATAGTATACAAAGAAATATTTGCAAACATACAAAAATCCAGCTACAATCAAATTGAAGGTATATTATAAAACTTTTTTCCTCTTTATATTTGCTTTAATATAGATTTTTTTGCTACACAGAAATTGTATACTGTATATATACATTGATTTATAAGTTCAAAACAACAATATAATTTAACGTGCTTCTATAATTGTTTAAGCAGGTGATCCTCAGAGCTGAAGACAAGGAGACAAAAACAATGAAGAACATACTATAATCTCAAAGCAATGACCATAGATTATGTGTACCATATATAATAAACAATTGTTATCAAAATAATCACTTCCTTCTCTAATCTTTGAATTTTAATTTTGCACAAGAATTTTACTAACAACAATATTTATTTTTACAAAATAGAATCAATAACATTAAAACTAAAAAACGTTTTAGTAATTAAAACATAAACTCATATTACATCAACCCGCGCAGCGCGCGGAATTACGACTAGTGAGATAAATAAGAGAAAGAATATGATGATGCTGATTAGGGGTGTCAATTCGTGTTGACGGGTCGGATTCGTGTCGGATTGAAGTCTAATATATACATAAATTATGTCAATCCGAACCCGACCCGTGACCCATCGTGTCAGAAAATCATAACACTAACCCGACCCGCACCCAAAACGGGTTGACCCGAACCCGACCAGCACAACCCGCTTTGGTAAATAACATCCAACCCACAACCCGATTTTGACCCGTCAACCCGCTATGACCCGTATTTTTTTACTTATATTTTCTTTTTCTAAGGCTATTATTATCTCATTTTAAAATAAATAAATTAGGGGTAATTTATAAATATAATTAATAACTTATAATCACAAATACTTACATTGTACAAATTAAATATATCTATAATAATAGTCATAAACAAATTAAATAAAAAATATTTTTATAATTTAATTATATATATTTGTTGGCAGGTCAAACGGGTCAAGTTCGTGTCAAGCGGGTTGACCCGAACCCGACCCGTTTTTTTATTCGTATCAGGCTGGTCGACCCGAACCCGACCCGCACCATTTTTGTTCAACCCTAACCCACAAAAAATCGTGTCGTGTTAGTGTCGTGTCGTCGTGTCGTAACCCGAATTGCCACCCCTAATGCTGATGGTGGGGAGCTCGTGCATGAATGAATGATGGCATAAAAAAAAAAAAAGAAAAAGATAAGGAAAAGAAAAGATGGGGTGTGAGGGCATGTGAGATATCGGGACTATTAGCATGTGTTTGTATATGTATATGTTTTTTTTATAAATAAAAATATTGATATACCTTAATAAAAGAAAAAAAAAAAAGGTGTTCTAGAGTGCCTGCATTTAGCTGATACAAATTGCAGAGCGAGAAGGGTTCAATGCATCTAGTAAAATGTACCGAACTTCGCTATATTAATTTCCTAGTTACATTACATTTAAAAAGGGCAAGTTATCATGCCTATGTTACTATTGAAGGACATTAATATGTTCTTTATCTTATTAAGAATGTATTACGCTTTTTTGTCGAAATTGTTATCCTTAATAAGCCCGAGGGAGGATTGTTTCATTATTTTGAATAGGAACGTTTATATTTTGCAGCACCGCTAGAGGCTAAACTTTGGTTAATTGGATTTCCTCATCCTCAAACAAAAAAAAAAAAAATTACTAAGTGGGCAGGCAGATTCCTACTGCTCGTTTGGCATGCAAGATTGAATTGGACTATTAAATAAGATTGGATAGTGTTATTTAGTACTATACTATGTTTGGTACAACACACAACTAAAACAAAGTAAATACAATAACTTTTCTTAATATAATTCTAATTATATTTTATTTATAAATAAATAAATAAATATTTTAAATTATAGAAAAAATAAATTTAAATAATAATTATATAAAATAATATGATTTTAATTTATTTACGAAAATAGATATATAAAAATAAAATATATTTTTTATTTAAAAAATAAAAAGAAAGTCATTCTCTTTTATCCAATTCCTTTTGAGTCGAAACATAAGACAACAAAAAATCTAGTCCTAAACCTTAGTTCGGGCCCTAAAGACTGAAGTAGCCCTTTCACTATAAAATACCCCTTGTTACGATAAAGGCAATCCCGGAATAAAATAATCTTCTATAAATTTAAAATATAAATTTAAAATAAAATTAGTGAGATAATCTTTTATATAAACTTCAGTCACGCACTATATAGTATACTGATTCATGCAAAACCATTATGAAGACTGCCTTTCCTTTCCTTTCCTTTCATTTTATTTCTAACCCTAAATCAGCTTTAAAACGACAATGGCGGACCTCCTTTGGGAGACCACGGTCGACGTACTTAGCCGGCTGAGTGCGAAGGATCTTCTTCGTTGCAGGTCCGTATGCAAGGCGTGGCGCTCCCTAATCGACGGCCCTGATTTCATCAAGATGCACCTGAATCATTCCATCGAAACTAACTCCCACATGGGCGTCGTTATAAGCTGCTCCGACCCCTACTGGGTTGACTCGGACACTCTCGAATCGACCGTACGACTGGAAGCCTTACCCCCAATATATGGAGGAGAACGGATCGAAGTGTTGGGCAGCTGTAATGGGTTGCTTGCTCTGACCAATAGGAATGGAGATATGGTTCTCTGGAACCCATCCACTCGAAGGTACAAAACAATACCCATTTCTAAGCCTGAGTTCCCATTTCGTTCAGGTCAAATAGCTCCTCTCATGACCGGATTCGGGCACGACCCGATTAACGATGACTTAAATTGTTAACGATGATAAATACTTTTGAGATACATTCTTATTCGATTCGTTATGAAGTCCAAGTTTATAGTCTGGAGACCAAAATTTGGAAGAGGGTTAAAAACTTCCCTTGTTTATTCCTTCCCCATCATAAGCGTGGGGTTTTTGTTTGTAATGCCTTGCACTGGGTGGTGCCCCGAAGGTCCCGTTCTGCGTTTGATATTCTGACTGAAGTCTCAGTTTTTGCGTTTGATTTTGTGACTGAAGATTACCGCGAGCTGTCATTCCCAGATCAACAAAACAATGAGAAGTCTTACATTAAACTGGGGGTATTAAGTGGTTGGCTTTTTTTGCGCGCAATTTTCACCCGGTTAATAGGGCTGACCTTGTTGACACCTGGGTGATGAAGGAATATGGTGTTAAAGAGTCTTGGACTAAGCTTTTCTCGGTGGTGCCATCCAATGTGACAGGTCCTTTTTTTTATTTGATCCCTCTTGGATATTCGAAGGGTAGCGATGATAAATGATAAGGTTCTGTTAAATCAGGACAGTAAGAAAGTTGTTTTGTATGATATGAAAGGGAAGAGGGTTGAGAATGTGATGATTTCTGGTATGCCTGATGGTTTTGATCACTCGAGTACTTTTTGTGTGGGAGGCCTTGTTGGTGTTGATGGTGGTTTTAACACTGGGAAGAAGCCGGCAGGGGAGAATGGGAACAAGATAAAGATGGAAAAGCAAAGCTGCAACTGAGTAAGAGTAAAGTGTTGTTGTGGTTATGAGGTAACGCATACTGATCTTTCTCGTTCTTAGCTATTTTCCTATTGTATTTGTCTTGTCTAATCTAAAGAAGTGTTAAGGTGTCTCGTTAAGGAAGATATCAAATGTGCTTTTTTTTAATGAAAATCTGTTGGTCTTTGGGGTGTTTATATTTTTGCTCGAGTTGAAGTATCTGATGAGTGTCAGAATTTAGAGCCAAGTCGTAGTGATCAATAATCCTCACCGCTGATTACTGTTATCTTATAGGATTTATATCCCACCATTTTTAATGTAGGGATGATTAAGTCACGACCCAAACCCCAGGGTAGTGGCAGAAGGGGAATTTCACTTGAATTAGAAATTCTTTGTTTTATAAATAAAACGATTAAATAGTTCAATTAGGAGAAACAAAACACATTCCAACCAGTGAGCCTACCCCACAGTTCATAGTCACCATTAAATATTGACTGAATAATTATGAGAAAATATAAATTCAGATAGTTGATTTCGCATCATCATTCGCACCACAACATCAACCTAGTATGGCATAATCAGTTTACAGACATATTCAAAGTAATATACTTGGTTCAAATGCTAATACAATCCACTTTCCTAGCATTACCAAGTTACAAACTACATATATAAGATAGCCTCTTAATCCGCTTGCTGGTTACCAAGGTCACACTGGACACCACCTGTGGAGAAAGTAGGGGGGGTGAGCATAAAATGCCCAGTAGGTTACCCAATTACCATTTTGGGAAAAACTTTTTAAATAACCCTTAAAACATCTGCATGGTTAACGGTTCTGGAAAGCATTCAAAACATATATAGAAAATCATCTCAGAAAAATCATGCGAGTGTCCAAAACCAAATATCCAGGTCAAACAGATATGAAATCACAGATAAACAATCATAGTGCACATTACATAAATCAACATATCACATGAGCTCTCATCCTCTCATCACAACCAGAGCAACTCATACTACATGTACCGAGTGCTCTCTGCCTGACATCTATCTCTGAAAACTGGAGGGACACCCGTGTGTCTAATCCTACCGAACCGGAGGGGCACCGAATGCCTACACCTACCGAATGGAGATAGTCAGAAAACAAACCCCGCGCGGGTTTACAGGCTCTCACCGAGGGCGGGTGTACTAGTCCGCCTGCTACAACACTGCGATGCCTAAGATGATTCTCATGCATGATCCTATGAAATGTGCAATATGTATAGTCTCAAACAACCATGCAGTGGTTTAACATTCTAGACGTACTCTGGTTTTCAATTAAAAATCCATTTTGTACTTAAAATCCAAAAGTACGTTTCCAATGGTTTAATAAAATCTCAAGTATAAAACTTGTACCAAATCATACGTGAAATATCCAGAGTAGTCTACAATTTCTCACAATTTCACAATTTAAAAAAATAATTATTCGAAATAATTTAAATAAATAAATTCACAAAATTTCACATTTTCCAATAAATTCCAAATTTTATGAAAAATAACAGAAAACAAGGCAATTGAATCCCCTACCTCAAATTAGCTGTAAAACCAAGCTAACAGTGTTGGAAAAGTCCCCAGTTGCTCGAACGGTCGATTTTGGATCCCGTTACGCTCGCTTGAAAAAGTTGACTTTTCAAACGGAACCTCAGATTGGAAAACGGAG
>JXTC01000382.1:165306-178865 GCA_002914845.1 Trema orientale | reverse complement strand
GTGGGACACGTGTCAAGATCTGAGTGGACCGAATAACTTTCTTAAATTACACTTTGGCCACAAATTTTAAAAGATTCTTTCACTTTAGTCCTTCTCCTATTTATTTTTAAGTCCCCGAATTTAAATTCTTTTTCACTTTTGTCCCAATGAACCTAGACTCAATCTTGTCTAGATTCATCCCCAATAATTTATTTCAGATTTCTATTTAATTAAATCCGAAAAATTAAAATTACCAAAATACCCTTGAATCAAAATTACTTATTTAACCTTGAACTTTTTGGGATTTTACAATTATGTGTTCTCATGGATTAATTTGGTGTCATAAATTGAGCACAAAGAGGAAAGCTAGAGGTAATGTATACTGATATTCCTCTTTCTTAGCTTATAATATATGCTTATACTGATTTTTTGTTTGGATTTTAAAAGCATGCACTTCTGTTATTTATTTTTAATTTCTAGTTTTCTAGAAGCAGAGGCAGGATTGTTAAGTAAAATGGTTTTTCATGTTTAGATGACTATGCAACACATAGTCCTGCTCATCTACTCTGTCTAGATCTCTCTGATTCTTTCAGGCTGATACTACGGGGTTTAGCTAATATAGTAATCTCTAGACCGGAAGGAAAAGGGTTTAGTGAATGATTCTCATAAGACTATGTTGAACTTTTTTGCATTTGCATTGTATATTGTGCAGTGTATATTACTCAAAAGAGTACTTTCAACTTTCTTGCTTTCATGTCAACTTTTATTATGGGTTTCTTTTTGTGGCATAGTATATGAAATCTGTATGAATGCATATTCTGCTCTCATATTCTTTTCTCCTCTCAAGTTCTTCAGATTTCTCTTTGTTCCAGTTTTTGGTCTGTAGTTCGCGAAGGCTTATCGGGTTAGTTTATACTTGAGCGATTTCATCACGTGACATTTAATCATATGGCACCAATGCACTTATAATCTGAAGTCTAATTAGTAAGCAAACGAGGCACATGCATGAATTCACAGCAATAAAGAATTCACAGCAGAAAGAGCACTATAATTCGATGAAGAATATATTATGTTTTATCACGATCTAAATCCCGGGCCAATAGCAGAAGGAGAATTTCACTAAGATGGAAAATTTCTTGATTTATTTTGAAAAGGTTTTGACAGTTTCAATTTAATAAAACAGTCAATTTAAATAAAATATTTAGAATGTCATCCAATAGACCTCTTCCACAGTTCGTATGCACCATTAAACATAGATCGAATAATAATCGGAAAACATAAATCATATTTAAGTTAAAATATTATCATTATCCAGAACAAATAGCAAGTACTAAAATGGCATACATAAAATTCACAGACACAATAGAAAATAAAAATTATGGTTCAATGCTAAATCAAATCCACATAATTTAATAAACACAACAATAACACCATGCTTTTAGCATTACCAAGACAATAAAGTACCGTCAAAGAATAGCCCCTTTTTCCTCTTGACCACCAAAGTCACATTGAATAACATCTGAGGAAGGAAGGTAGGGGGCGAGCATAAAAAGCTCAGTAGGAACACAGTTATCTCGCTTGAAAATGTTTTAGTGTTAGAAAGTTCCTACATGGTTAGTTTAATCCAAAACACACACACATATATATATAATATTCCAAAAAACATATATATATAAAATATTCCAAAACCCGCAATCTATATATATATATATGTATAAAACAGTATAATCAAAACCGTTCAATTCATATGCACATGACACAAATCAACTCATACCCATGAGCTCTCATCCTCTCATCATAGAAACCCAGGATGATGGCATTATGTGTACCGAATAGCCTGTTTGACACCTAAGCTTATTCCCAGAGGGGACATTTATGTGTCGCCTACCAAATTTGGAAGAGCAACCGTATTGCCTATGCCTGCCAAATGAGGAGATAATCAGAAAAAATAAACCCCGGGAGGGGGGGGGAGGGTTTATGCACTCTACACCGATGGTAGGACATGCAACGCCATATTGTAAACCCACGATGCTAACATGATGCTTATGTATGATCCTATAACACGTATAATATAGAAAATAAGACACATTTGCTTTTCGATTTTGTTAATTTGAACAAAATATTACATTTAGGGGAGTTTTAAAATGTATAATTGTCCAATTAATGTGCAACTCATTTTTGCTTAACCACCATAAATAATTTGAAAAAAAAGTGCCCAAATATTATTTGTTTAAAGGATAACATTATATATCCTAACTTTTGTACTAAATTTTTTGTACCAACTCATGTAGCATGTAAGTTGTCATCGTCTAATTGGTGTGTTAAAACTTACCACAAATAGATTAAACATTATCACCAATTGAGTGGTGATAAATCACATGCCACATGTGTTGCTATTAAAAATTTGAGAAAAAAATTGGTACCTCAAGCATTATCCTTGTTTAAATCACTTTACTTTTGCCCTATGCATGTGTACATAAAATAAAAACCCTATGCATGTGGATGTAAAATTAAAACAGAAGAGTATGTATGTCTCGTGCATGTGTGTCTCGTGCTCTTTATAAACACGTGCGTTTCATGTGTTCCTTATGTGAATAATAAAATAATATATATATATGGGTTTGGTTTAAATGGTTACAACAATATTTACCCATGGATGGTTACAATAGTTTAAGCCATTAGATCTATATCCTACGGTGGTGATTAGTTTGGTGGTTGGCCAAAAACATTTAATGCTAGCCAAAAAAATTTAATGCCATCACTATTTTTTTAAGTACCCATCTATGGTCACAAAAAAATTGTAACTATTGAGAAGTCCTCCATATATATATATATATATAAGATTGAAATGAAACTTTTTAAATAATTTAAAGACAAAAACGATAAATTTAGAATCAAGAACCAAAATGAGACAATCCTCCACGCTCTCCTGCTTCTCAAAAAGGGGCACTAGGGAGTGAAGGGATCATATGCGGGAGAGGGAGAAAGCCGATGAAATGATCTGAATGCTTTATATTGGATTTAGTCGTTTCAGACTGTTGTTGATACTTGTCTCGGATGTTCTTTTTTTTTTTTTTTTTTTCTTTTGATGAACTTAAAATTGGCATAGAGTTCACCAGTTTGGGAATATTTGTTGCAAGTAATAACATGCTTTAATGAGGTTGCACGTCAAATCTTAAATGTCAATTGTAAGGTCTTCTGCATTTTATCTCATTTGGAACATGTAAAAACCCGGATTTAAGAGGATAAATTGAAAATTTTACCAATTTTCGAATTTCATAATAGAGGGACCTATTTGCAAAAAATTTTGGAAGCAAGGACTAAAATGCAAATATTTAGTGGACTAAATTGAAAGAATTTTGAAAAATAGGGGACTATTGTGTAATTTTCAAAAAAATACACGATCCCGTGCAAGGTCACGTGGACCTCCTCTTTTCATTTTCCTTTCTCTCTCTTCCTCCCTCGACCTCTCTCTCTCAGTCGAAGAAGCATCAAAGGAGCCGAAGCTCATAACACTGCCACATGTCGTTGTCCGACCACGAGGACCACCGGTGGAGCTTCGTCGTGCCGCCAGCAACCTGTCGCCCAACTCCTGTAGCCACCGGAGCCGTTGAACGCCGGCGAGAACATTAGGACCACCGCGAGGTTTTTTAATTTTCGGCATCGTTTCGGGTCGTTTCAATGTGCATTCTTGGGCTCGTTGGATTCGTATCGTCGAGAGAAATCTCCAGGTATCTATTTCGTGACTCCATTGCCTAGTTTGAAAATTGCCATTATTGAGTGGTTTAAGCTTTGAGATTCAAGAGTTGTCTTTTTGATTGGACCGTTGGATCGTGTTTTTAACGTCAATTTTGGAATATACTCGTGAAATGGTGAAGTTTGATATATATATATATTAACTATGTATGGTGACTGGTACGAAAAATGATATCGAACGACTCAGATTTGCCTCGTTTTACTTGCCACAGGTCCGGTTTTGATCTGGATCTGAATTGAACAAATTATATATCTAACCTAACTATTTTGGATACTAGGAATTCAGTGACGAGATCCGTTTGTTGATTGGAAGCTCTGTTGAGAGGTTAATTTTTTCAAGAAAGCGATCGAGTGCTTGGAACTGGTTCGCGATCCTCCAAACTATCATCAAACAACACCCTGAGGTTCCAATAGCATGGTATTGCTATTCTAGTGAGGTATGGATTCAGTTATCTCTATTTTATACCGTTTTTAAATAAAACTTACTTTATGCTACATATGATGAAAAACGCGATTTTATGATTTTTTGAATGTCTGTGATGGAATTGGATTGTATGATACATATATTGTATTTATTCTGGGAACTTTTCTGAGTGCAGGTTATTTTTGGGTATATCAAAATAGGGACGTTATGCTGCCCATTTTTCTATAAAATTTAATATGCCTATTTTATTGAAAACTAGAGCACAACTGTTTTCATACTTTAGTGTTAAGAATCAAAATGTATAATAAAAATGGCTAAAATGATGGTTGAAAGATCTTGACTACAAAATTTAAAATTTAAAGACCATTTGAGACTTTCTCGTAATTAAATGATGAATAGAGTTATTTATATTAAGAATTAAAAGTATAGCAATGACAGGAAGGATTCCAATTCCACCTCTGATCGCGCTTTTTTCAATAGCATTTGAAATGTAGGTGAGTTGTCATCATAAGTATACACAAAATGTATACACTAACCAAATTACAACTCTATTATTGCGATTGTGGGAATGGAACCATATGTAGAATGCTAGTCAAACGACGCTGTTTATTTATACATCATTGTTTGACAATTTCGTGAAAATCATTGGACTCGATGAAATTTTTCACTAGAGGTTGTTTTTAGGCTTCTTGTCAAGTTCTCCTATTTGTGCAATTAATTGACGATCACAATAATCAGTTAAAACTTAAAATGGTGTTTACGATAAGTGGGGGAGATAGAGACGTTGTATGTCTTCCAGTATCACAGCTACAAGAATCAACAATTAGCAATAAATGCCTAGGAATTGCACCTTTTATCTCACTTTTTTGTATGAATTTATACAAATTTGTAACACCAACCCAACTACTCTCATTTCACTGCAACGGTGGGAGTGGGAACCAAATGTAGAACGCTATTAAACTAGTTGCATTGAAAGAGCATATTTAACTTATTAGTACTAAGTCTATTGCTAAGTGACTATGCTACACGATTCGTCGTTCTTTTTTTCTTTTTCTTCTTTTTTTCTTTTACTTTTTTTATGGGTTCGTTTTTTTATTAATATTACATATAAACTTCTATTTTTCAAGCAAAATTAATAATAATAATAATATGGCCTTCTATTTGTTTCTTTTCTGTTAAATCTTACTAATCGTATATGGTGAACATGAAAGTTTAAAATAACTAGAAGAGACGTATTTATTCTTTAAAATGGTCAATTTGCATCGACATCTACATTGATAGTAGGGCTAGTAAGCTGTGACACGACACGATAATACGACTCAAAACCCACACAAAGTTAGTGAGTTTAGCTTAAACATATTCGGATCAAAATTGGTTGAACCCGCGAATCTATTTATTAAACAAGTCGGGTTTAGTTTGATACACTAACCCTTGATTAAACGGGTCATACGTTTAGACTTTTTTTTTCAGGGATAATTACATTTTTATACCTTGCATTTTGACTGTTTGTTCAATTTATACATTGTGTTTTTATTATTATCAATATTGACTTTCGGATTTAGAATTTATAAAAAATTTATTCTCTCTCTAGGTCAAACACAAATTTTGACCATTATGTTTACCAAAATACCCTTAAAAGTTTAAATATATATTTTAAAAGAAATCAAATTTATAACTTATATAAAATTCATAAAACTTTCTATAAATAATATAAAGTTTTGTAGGTTTTTTGCATTTTTTAAACTATTTTCTTAATATTTGTTCTAAATTAGTTAGTAATTTTAATTAGTTTTAAATTTAAATTAAGTATTAAAATATATATTCTTAAAGTTTAAAAAGGTGTTTTTGGTAAATTCAATTGTCAAAATGGGTGTTTGACACAAAAAATATATAAATTTGTTATAAGTTTCAAATCTAGAGGTCAATATTGATAATCACCAAAATACATGGTATAAATTGAACAAATAGACAAAATGCAAGATATAAAAATATAATTAAGCTTTTTCTATTTTTGATTTTTAAGACTTTGTTAGGCATATGCATTGAGATTTTCTGTGGTTTTTATTTATTTTTAGTATATATTTGTGTTTTAAAGTCATATAACATGTATGAATTTATGTTCAATGTGTTAAAAAAAAGTATATTTTTACTAATTTAGATTAAAAAAGTTCACAAGTCGTGTTGGGTTAACTTGACTTAAATATGATCCATTTGATTAAACGGATCACACAGGTCATGTGGAGTCAACCCATTTATAAGTGGGTTGTGTACGAGTTAGAATTTTTGACACGATTATTAAACGGATCGGATTCAGATTGAGTATATATTATTGTACACAAATTGCCACGACACGAATACGATTTGTCAATACAAATTGCCACCCTATTTTTTATAGTCAAAACCTAAAGAAGGATTTCCCTAAATGGCCTCTTTAAATGGGGACATTTAGGCTATTGAATGATTTATAATCTTTTTAAAAATCCAATAATAGTAGCCTTTAAACATATAAAAGTTCTACTTTTTCGAAAAATTTATGTTAACTCAAAATATATATGAAGGAGATCTCTTACGCTTTACTATGAAACTTTATTAAGTGGTTTTTGCTTTCTAGGTGCATGTCTGGGAATAGTTCCAAGGTGCATGTATGAATAAAATGGTCAGATATTTTGTGGATTTCCTATGTGAGTGCTTTTATGGGATTTTTGTTACATTTACTACTTAAATTTGATAATTATTTCTCTCTTAATTTAACTTTTTATCTATTAATTAATTTAGAAAACTGAATCGAATTAGAAATATTCTATAATAGAAAAAAATAATAATTATCAGGTCAACATTTCCGTCAATTAATACACGGGTGATAAGAAAACACTACTTTTTCAACATTTTGAATCGGAAAAGAAAGTTTATATGACAGAAAATAATTTGGAGGGCCAACATAGCTAATAATTCAGAAAGATAGTGTACAGTGGAGGAAATACTTGCATCCAAAAAAGAAAAAGGTACCCGATCTAAACTAATCACATTAACAAAATTAAGCACTCTTATTATTTATCAATTTGGGTACTTCTATTTACATATAAAACAAATTAAATAGGACAAAAAAAAAGAGAGATACACCCGAGGCAGTCTCCCTTATGTGGGTGAAAGAGAGTTTGTCGCATCCTCAAAACTTGCATATGGAAAATGACATGGTAGCACGGCAAACATGTGCAGAGTTGGTGAAGTGTGCATGGGACATGCACATATGACGAATATTCGAGGCACAGCGAGTTGGACATGCATGCGAAAGCAGCCAATACGCATGTATGTATGCGGGCGAGACACTAATCACACTCAGCCAAGTGTACTACGTACGGAGGGTGGATATGTCTTTGCTTCTTTCTTATACCAATCATTTAAACCTTTTCATATTGCTTTCGTATACCAAATATCATTTAAACCTTTTCATATTGCTTTTCAAAATCCTGTAAGGTATAATACTCGAATCGGCTGAATTTTTACTTCCTACATCAATATATCTTTCAACGTGTTTAATGGATACGTCAGATTGCTAGTATAATGAGCTAACAGGGGGAAAAAAACAAGAATTTTTAATAGATATTGGAGTTAGGACACTTGTGGAGAGTTTAGGGTTTCCAAATGGTAGTACAATGACATATGAATTAATCACAAATTTAGTTAGAAGGGTGTATGATTATGTATTTTAGTCTTTTAACTAACAAAAAAATATTTAAAAAATAGGATTTTATGTCATTTAAGGTACAAGTATAGCTCCCCGTAAAAAATTTGTTCCAAAATTAATTTATACCATGATTGCCGTTCTCGTAACGTGTGAAAACTTTTATAAAGAGAGGGTTACCTTAGTGACATTATAAGTTGAAAGAAGAAAGGCCCCAAAATAGAATAGACTGAAATTTTTTTTTATATCTTAGGAAACTACAGAAAATAATTAAAAAAATTCAAAAAAAAAAAAAAAACAAAACCACATCCTTTAAGGTTTTATCGGGAAAAAAAAAACTTTACATTTTCATTAATATCAAACATAACCATCTATTTATATTATTCTATCAACTTGTGTCTACATATATGTTCAAAATTAGACCTTTAAATCCTAAAAATATAGGACGCCTTTCTCATGTAAAATTAGATATCCTACATATCACGAAATTATATCCCGAAATTTATCTAGAATGACGTGTTGCTGAAAGTTAAGCCCACTCCACAACTCACGCCTGAAAGCCCAGCCAGTCCCTCAATTTCCATTTTTTGACAAAATGTGGTATATGTCCACATTTTTAAAACTGGTTAAGTACATGTTCAAAATTTAAAATTAATAGTTATTTGTCCACCCTTTAAAAATCTCCAGCTCATTAATTTTTACTTTTCTACTTGCCCTTAATAAAATTGTTTAGTTTTTTTTTCATTTGTTTTTTAATTTCCCGTGCTCTCTCGTTCTTCTTTCTTCTTCTCTCTCTTTTCTTTTGTCATTCTTCTTTTTCCGAATCTCTCTCATTCCTCCATTCCGAGGAGGTTTATATATAGGATGTAGATCAAACTACCGTGTAAGAGAATTCGAAATACGTGTTATTATTTTAGATCCATTTGTGAAGAATCAATACTTCCACCGACCACATTTTCATTACTCACATCTTTCCAGATATTCTCGAAACCCTAACTTCCTTCAACGGTACATAGATATTTGGTTTGATAACAATGAATGAGTGTTTCGCTTCCCTCTCCCCTTTGTATAAGTTCCCTCCAATTTTTATGTGCATTAATTATGTCTTTGCCTTTGTTTGTGCATCACAAGTAAGTAGCGCATCACGTCTTTCGTAGAAGTTAAGATGCTTCGTTAAATAAGATTCGATCTAAAACTCGGGAGCTAGAAATATAAGTAATCTTATGGACAGTAGAAGTGACTGAAGGAACTAACAGTCTAATCCATAAACCAAGTGTACCTGAAGAATTTAAATTTTGTCATTATATTATTGTTTTAAGGAAATTTTGGCACCATATTTGGATAGAAGAAATATATTACGATTACTATTACATTTTGGGCTGAAAATTAAACGAGAAAAGTACTAAACACTTGTTTTCACATATTTATATAGATACCTGTTATTTTTGCTTTTTGAGAAATATATACTATTATCTATTTTATACGTGAAATATATAACGTTTATTATACATTTCAAGTATAACAATTCTACCTAAAAACTGGTATGCATTTAGTAATGTATAACACGTAACTATATTAATATGTGAAAAGGGTATTAGACATAAATTAAAGCAAAAAAGCAGTATAGAGCCTAAATTTCACAAATGCAACTTGGACAAAACCTTAGTAAAAGAGTCCAAGATGGTCAACTGAAATCATAAACAAGACCTTGCTTCTCTCCATTTTCTTAGATACCATGAGAGCAAATCATGGAACTGAAAAATTGTAAAAACTTTTATTTTCTTTGTTTAGATCAAAGTAAATTTTTATGGATAATGCTTGGCCCCTAATTATTATACTAAATTTTTAATATCAATACATGTGACATGTGATTTATAACTACTTAATTGATAATAGTGTTTAATATATTTGTAATAAGTTTTAATATACCAACAACTCATATATTATATGTGTTAGTAAAAAAAATTTAGTATAATAGTTGAGACTCCTAACATTATCGCATTTTTATTAGTTTTACGAAAAACATAATCAACTAGAACACCTGGGAACAAATAAAATAAAACACGTTAAACATTATCATCAAACTCAAAACGGCAATTTGATTTTTTATTTTTTTCCACTTTCGACCGATTTTACTTCTTAGGGACATGAGACTTGGGCCGACATACCTCTGGTCCTCATTTCGCTTCCGCATTGTTTGGTCATTAATTGTGGACGCGGATCGTCTGTCCGAAATTCTCTGTCCGGTCCTCTGTCTAACCAATAAAAACATTACACGTCATTAATCATTTTGTTTCTCGTGAAATTGAAATCTGCCGTTAGTAAACGGGATAATAAAAACGTTTATGAGTGAAAAAATAACAGCTGTACGTACTTCAATGCTTGTCGTTCTCTCTTCTTCGTGTTTGACTTCTTCCCCGAACAGACGCCCAAGTTCTCAACCTCCATGTCTCAACCTCCATTGATGAACAACCGCCCCACACTCGAATGAAAAAACTCTACAGCCATGAACAAATAAAAATTAAAAAAAAAAAAAAGCAATGAGCAAGTCCCGTGAATTTTACTCCCTTGAATGTGTATTAACGTTAATTATTCAACCATTTTTTTTTTGTTAAATGTAAAGGGAAAAAAAAGAGCAAAAAAATAGGCTACAAGCACGAAGACACCATTGGAGACCTGAAGAAGCTTGTGGCCGCTCAAATCTGTACCCGACCAGATTATGTTCGGATCTATAAATGTTCTCCATTTATCTGATCTAATGGATCCTTGATGCCGTGGGCTTGGGGCTCTGCTACAATTGACGAAACTTCCTTATTCCTCTTAGGCTCTCATTTTTTATTTATTTATTTCTGTTGTCCTCAGATTTCTGAATTTGAGACGGAAAAAAATAAAAAGGGAGTGATTTTTAATGGGGTTCTCTCTGTTTTAGCAAATAGATTAGAACTAAATCTTTTTTTCCTTTATGGTTCTTGGGGTCTCTAATGGCGTCGTCCTTTTGAGTTATTATTTTATTCTTTTTCTTTTCCATATATATTTTTAAACGAATTTATTTATATACCTTAAATGGTTTCACGTGACTTTTTTTTTTCTTTTATTTTTTTAAAAGATTAATAAGGCATTAGACGGTGTTCCTGCCGTTAGAATACGTGAAAAAGAGAGATGTGAGAGTAAAGTTTTAATACGTGTCGCTATCTTATTCGTTGGACAGAGGATGAGACAGGGATTTGGGACAGACGATCTGAGTCCATTAATTGTTGAGAGTAGGCCGTCTAAGCTGGCATGACGTCACCTTTTGTAAGCAAATAAAACTTTGTCTACATACTTGAAACCTTCGTGATTCATGCATAACAGACCAAACATTTGGACTTTTCAATCCTCCGAATCCTGACAAATCCTAACCCTAACCCACAATTTGAAACTGATCAGAAAACCCCATGGCGAACCTACCATCGGAACTAATTGGCGAAATACTTTGCAGACTACCAGTGAAGGATCTTCTGCGTTATAGGTGCGTATCCAAGCCATGGTGCTCCCTGATCGACGGCCTCGATTTCATCAAGAGACACCTTAGCCATTCCATCAAAATGAACTCCAACATCGGGGTCATCCTTACAACACGCAACCACCTCTGGCTTGGCCTTGACGTGCTTGACTCGGCTGTGAAACTGAGTCACCCATTTGAAGATGGGGGTCGGACCGAAGTGTTGGGCTCCTGCAAATGGCTTGCTTGCTCTGAAGAATAAGCACGACGATGTGGCTATCTGGAACCCAGCTACTAGAAGGTATAGGAAGTTACCCTTTCCTAAGCTTAAGATTCCACCTGGATTTGTTATGTGCTACTATATGGTTTTTGGATTTGGGTATGACCCCTTTAGCGATGATTATAAGTTGGCGAGGATTGTTCAGTTTTCAGGGAAAGACGAACACTCTTTTGCTTCTGAGGCTAAAGTTTATAGTTCGAAATCGAATTCTTGGAAAAGAATTAGTCATGAATTTCCTTATTATTACCTTTTTCGTAAGCCTCATACTGGTGTTCTTGCCTCTAATGCTTTGCATTGGTTTCGTTTCCCGAAAACGGGAATATTCTCATAGATCTAACTTATTAATTGTGGCATTTGATCTTGTAACTGAGGAATACCGCGAGGTGCCTCGGCCGGATTTTATAAATGATCAGGAATTTCGCATGAATATTGTGGATTTTGAAGTTTTGAGAGGGTTCCTTTGTGTTATTGCTAATTACTTTTGCTAATTACTTTTGCTAATTACTACACTCGTGATCCCAAACCTGTTTGGGGAAGCCTATCGGACCATGTTGACATCTGGGTGATGAAGGAATATGGTGTAAAGGAGTCTTGGATTAAAATGTTTACTGTTGTTCCCTCAGATGCGATTGGCTCTTCTGATTATGTGTCCCCTCTTGTCTATTCTAAGACAAGTGATCATGAAGTTCTCTTGGATTAAGACGGCGAGAAATTAATTTCATACGATTTGGAAACGAAGAATGTTAAGAATGTTGGCACGACCCAAACCCCGGGCCAGTGGCAGAAAGGGAATTTCACAAATGAAAATTCATAATTTATTTTTGAAAAATTTTAGAAACTGCAATTTTTTAGAAAAACGACATCTAGTTGAAAAACGACAGCTTCTATAAAGATTATAAAAATAGTTTAAATTGTAAATTCCCACAGTTTGTGATCACCACTAGACATAGACTGTTAATGATAGTAATAAAACATAGACATGCATCACCATTGTCATCACAAGTAGGCATAATAGATAATACAGGCTATATCCCAAGTATGGCCCTTAAGTGTTATTACAGTTCCAAAATGAGTTATTGAATAGTTACCAACTATTAAACTAGAACAATCTTCTAGTCCTAGTCACTCCACTCCGGAGTTGCCCAGATTACATTGTACACCACCTGAGAGGGGAAAGATAAGGGGGTGAGCATTTACATGCTCAGTAGGAATTCAATTACCTTTTTAGTATGAATGCAACTTTTGAAACCCTGCATGGTTAGTACCTTTCCAAAATCTAGTTATAAAACAAGTTTACAAATGATCAAGAGTAATCACATATTCAAAATCAAAATCAAAACCAAAGTCACCATCATGTTGTACATATCATAAATCAACCAAGCATAAGTATATCTATGAGCTCTCATTCTCTCATCACGGTCCTGTAATACCTCTTGAACAGAGGTACCCAGCATCCTGACACTACCCGGAGGTGTGTTAGCAAAACCTGCGCAGGGGCCTAGGTCTCTCACCTAGCGCTGCAGCAACTCGCCAGCGATCTAAATACCATGATGCTAAAATGGAACTCAAGTGTGTGATCCTATGGTAGGTACAACATATCTTAAAGTGTGTAGTAACCATGCATCAAGTATATCAAGAAATCATGCTTTAAAACTCATTTGGTATTATTCTGGGATTTACAGAAAATTGGGCAGCATAACGGCTGTATTTTCCCAAAACTAAAATTTTTAACCTGCATAAAAATCATACAAACCAATCCCAGAACAATCCAATACATTTCAACAGTTCAAATATCCACCAGATATCCACTCAAATTCATAAAATCCATGAAAATCGATAATTTCAAGAAATAGGTCATAATGCATAATTTCAAACAAAATAAGTAGAAAACTTGGTAATTAAACCCCTACCTCACCGGAATAGCTAGACTAAGCTATCGGGTCCTCAAGGTATCGTT
>JXTC01000382.1:122564-158009 GCA_002914845.1 Trema orientale | reverse complement strand
GGGGCTGGGGGGGGGAGCACGTGGGGGAGAGAGAGAGAAAAAAAAAAATATTTTCTTTTTTTTTTTTTTTAAATTTGGTCAAAAGACCAAAATACCCCTCTTAAAACTGAGTTTTTACAAATGTGATTACTATCAGTGTTCCTAACCATTGGAAAGCATGTGTATGTATGGAAAGCCTCGTGGGACTTAATGATAGTTACATGGAAATTTGTAGATGGAAATAGGAAGAAGAAGAATAATGATAATGATAATCAAAGCCAGAAGAAGAAGAAACAGCAGCCTAGTGGGAAGAAGAGGTAATTTCCAATTTGGTGCTTTTAGCAGTACTATTCTCTTTAATTTAAGGTTTTATTTGTGAATGAAACAAACATTACTTTAAAATTGTTCCTGTGGTGGTTTTACGTGTTGTTAGAGGAACCATATGAGATATGGTTCAATTCCGTAGCTGAGTCCAGCAGATAACTCTCACATTCCATATTAGCTTCCATGTGGAAAATTGACTTGTAGCGTCATTCTTCCTTGCTTTGAGTATGGATGATTTCCTGTCCAAGGGATTCAAACTGGCGTTGTAATATGGAGCACAAGGAGGAAAGCCGCAGGTATATAAATGCTTGTTATTAGAGTAATGTTTCTTTAGTATTATAAGCATGCTCTTATATGACCCCTATTAGTATTATTACGACTTTACAGTCTAAACATCGGCCGGGACTTTACAGTCTAAACATCGGCCGGATTTCTATGTTACTTGGCTCTTTCTTTCTATGATCATTTTTGTCACGGCCGAAAACCCAAGGCTATGATTTTTGATAATTTTGAGTGTAAATAAAGATAAATAAAGAATTTTGCAAAATTCGGAGGAAACTAAATACTTGAATTTTTTATTTTAGTCCTCAATTCATTAGAAATTCTATATAAAAAGGGTCCATCTTTAGTTCAGTTTATCAAGAAAGAAATACCAATTAAGATTCAATAAAACATGGTTAAGTTATATAAAAACTTGGTTTGATAAAATTACAGTATTGATTAAATGAATTTCACAAATCTTAAGTTGGAAAGTCCATAAATTAATTTACAAAATTGGTCAAAATTCCAAGTACTTAAAACTTTGAAAATATGCTCTTTCGGAACCATAGTGTCCTATTTATACACCAAATCTTCAAATAGTAGTAAATACACCCTCATACATTCACTTAGTAGAATCAATAACTTTGGCTAAACAGTTAGACAAGGGGAAAGAGTGAGCCAAAGAAAAGATACTAACCAAAGAGGAATAGGACCGTGAGCATAAGCCAAGCAACTTGTCTAGCCAACGGGATAACTAATACGAATGAACAACCACCTGAAAGGAAGGAAAATAGGAGAGGTGAGCTCAAAAGCTCAGTAGAGAAACTATTATCTCATTTAAAAATCTTTTTAGTGATAGAAAGTCCCTGCATAATTAGTTTGGTCCAAAACATCTTTACAAATCATGTATATATATATATATGCATAAAAATCTCCAAAATCGATAGTCTGTATGCACATACATATATATACACATATAAAAGTATGATATCCAAAAATCAATCAGTCCACTGACATATGACACAAATCCACCTATACCCATGAGTTCGCCATCTCTCATCAATGGAAACCAGGAAATTGGCACTACGTGTGCCATACAACCTGCCTGACACCTAGCCCATAACCGGAGGGGACACCCGTGTATCGCCTACCAAACCTGGAGGGGCAAGCGCATTACCTACACCTGCCAAATAGGGAGGTAATCAGAAGAAAACTCCGTGCAGGTTCACAGACTCTGCACTATAGGTGGGGCCGTAGCTCATAGTGTAAAAACCCTATGATGCTAACCTGGTACTCATGTGTGATCCTATGAAACGTATACTCTAAACTGATATGTAAAAATAGCCATGCAGTAATTTTGGGTTCAAATGATGTTCTAGTTTTTAATAAAATGGTTAATTAAATTTTATAGAAAAATGGGCAGCATAACAACCCTATTTTAACATATCCAAAAATAACATGTACTCAGAAAAGTCCTAGAGCAATCTAATATATATAATACAATTCAATACCATCACACATATCCAAAATAGTTCAAAAATCACATTTGTTATCGTGTGTTGTAGAAATTAAGTTTTAATAAAAAAAACGATGTAAAACAGAGGTAACTGAATCCCTACCTCACTAGAATAGTGATACCACACTATTGATCCTCAAGGTACCGTTTGATGATCGTTCGGAGAGTCAGAAACCAATTCCACACTGTCGATCACTCACTTGGGGAAAACCAACTTCTCAACGAAGCTTCAAATCAATAAGCAGATCTCTCCATTGAATTCCTAATGCCCAAAATAGCTAAGTTAGATATATAATTCGACCAATTCGGGTCTGGACCGACATCGAACTTGTGGCACATAAAACGAGGCAAAACTAAGCTGTTAGATATCATTTTTTGTGTTAGTTTCTAAACATAGTCAATATATATATATATCAAACTTCACTATTTTCCGAGTATATTCCAAAAATGACATCAAAAATAAAATATAACGGTCGGATCAAAAGTCAAACCCAAGCTCAAAAATACACAAAAATGGCAACTTTCAAACTGGGTAAAATGGGGTCGCGAGATATATATCTTGAAGTTCCTCTCGACAATACGAATCCAACGAGCCCAAGAATGCAAGCTGAAATGGCCCAAAACGACGCCAGAAATTCGAAATTCCACACGGCCATTAATGGTGTTTTTCAGTGACGGGGAGCTCGGGGGCGACCAGGGACGGGCGACACAGGCAGCTGGCGGCACGAGAGGATTTTGCCGGCAACTGGGCTAGCTGGACGATGTCCGTGGTGGCTCGGCGGCTTCCTTCTCTTCCTTAAGCCGAGACGCGAGAGGGATGAGAGAGAAAGTGTGAGATTGGGAGGGAGAGAGAAAGAGAGAAGCGTTTATATATATAATCTTTATATATTATTATTTTTAAAAAAATATTATGGTCAAATGACCAATATGCCTTTCTCTCTTCTACTTTTTAATATAAAAAAATGTGCAAAAAAATTTTTCATTGGCCCAATTGATACCTATGCATAGGTAAAAAAAAAAAAATACCTACTGGATTGGTGTTCTGTATATATATATACATATATAAAAGTATGATATCCTAAAATCAATCATTCCATCGATACATGATACAAATCCACCCATACCCATGAGTTCACCACTTCTCATCAATGGAAACCAGGATGTTGGCATTACGTGTGCCATACAGCCTACTTGACACCTAGCCCATAACCGGAGGGGACACCCATGTGTCGCCTACCAAACCTGGAGGGGCAACCGCATTATCTACGCCTGCCAAATGGGCAACCGCATTACCTAACCATGAGTTCACCACCTCTCATCAATGGAAACTAGGATGTTGGCATTACGTGTGCCATACAGCCTACCTGACACCTAGCCCATAACCGGAGGGGATACCCATGTGTCGCCTACCAAACCTGGAGGGGCAACCGCATTACCTACGCCTGCCAAATGGGGAGGTAATTAGAAAAAAAACTCCGCACGGGGTCACGGACTCTGCACCGTCAGTGGGGCCGTAGTGCCACACTAAAAAAACACTATGATGCTAACCTAGTACTCATGTGTGATATATATAAGGTTTGTAAAGGTGCTTTGGATTAAACTAACCATGCAGGGACTCTCTATCACTAAAAAAATTTTTAAATGAGGTATTAGTTTCTCTACTGAGCTTTCGAGCTCACCCCTCCTGTTTTCCTTCCTTTCAGGTGGTTGTTCATTCGAGTTAGTTGTCCTGTTGGCTAGGCAAGTCACTTTGCTTATTCTCACGGTCATATTCCTCTTTTGGTTGGTACATTTTCTGTGTCTCACTCTTTCCCCATGTCTAACAGTTTAGCCAATTTCATTGATTTTACTAAGTGAATGTATGAGGGTGTATTTACTACTATTTGAGGATTTGGTGTATAAATGGGACACTATGGTTCCCAAGGAGCATATTTTCAAAGTTTTAAGTACTTAGAATTTTGACTAACTTTGCAAATTAATTTATGGACTTTCCGACTCAAGATTTGTGAAATCAATTTAATCAATACTGTAGTTTTATCAAACTAAGTTTTTATACAACTTAACCATGTTTTCTTGAATCTTAATTAGTATTTCTTTCTTATAAACTAAATTAAAGATAGACCCCTTTTATATAGAATTTCTAATGATTTGAGGACTAGAATGAAAAATCCAAGTACTTGGTTTCCTCCAAATTTTGTAAAATTCTGTATTTATCTTTATTTACACTCAAAATTACCAAAAGTCACGGCCTTAGATTTTTGGTCGAGACAGAATTGATATCAGAGCACGGCTTTAGATTTATCTGTGATCATGCCTATATTAATTTTTTGTGTTTAAAAATATTTTAGAAATGATTTTGACAAATACCTCATACATCATTTAGAAATTGGCTAGATAAGTTGCTTTTGCTCATATTCCTTCCAAGTCCTCTCTTAAACCTCTCTAAAGTAAAATTCTAGTGTCTTTGGGATGGTGATTTCCCAAGAATGTTAGTCTCTGAAGTATCGGGTTGACATGAGACTATTAATTTCTGCTCTTAACTTAATCCTTCGCTTCTAATAGACATTCGTTCTTGTACTCTTCCGTCCATTCAGATTGTAGGCTACATGAACCCCATAGGTTTCTAAGGTAGCGATCCGGTATCTTGCATCTTAGTTGTTGTGCTTTGATTTTCTTGTGGATAATCTATGTGTTATCTCTCAGGTTATATTATCATTCTTGTTTGTAGTATTTGATTGTGGTTGTAATTTTCTTGGGGATTTTTTTGCTTGTGATATACTGGTTTGGTGCTTGCACTTCACTGAAGTGGCTTGACTTTATTAGTGTTTATTAGACTGAGATATTACTTTCTTGGAATTGATATCTTTATGACCACCTGATTCGGATATATTGTGACTAGATAATATATTATAGTGTATATTGGTGATACTTTTTACATAGCATGCTCATTGATTAAGTGATTGGTTTGGTGATTTAAGATATTATTTAACTATAGTAATTGTATTTCTCTAGTTTCATCAAGTTTTCTTATTGTGGTTCTTTGAATGAGAATTCTTGACTTATTGAGAGTTTGATTGGATTTAAAAACTGAGTCATTTGGTTCAGGAACTTTTGGAAATGCCAAGTTAACAATTAACATTTTGAATAACATAGACCTTTGTATTTAACCAAAGTGACAAGTTTGTTTTCAAAGAGATCATGAACATTTTAAATTTGAGTACTGGTCGGGTAAAAATCAATACACTTGTTCAAAGGGGATATCGTTTTAAGTTAATATGCTACTTTGAGACTAGACTTTGCGAAGCCACCAATCTATTTATATATTAGTAAGATTTTGTTTACACCAATCTATTTGTATATTAGTAAGATTTTGTTTTACGTTTGGAAATGTTGATTTGAAAGACTTCTAGACCAAAGTAGTTTATTTCTATAAATGCATATACGAAAATCAAACTTTTTATGTACCTTATCTAATTTTTGGATTTAGTAGATTACTAAACATTTTTTAGCCCCTACTTGATACTTGATCTGAGATCAAATGAATGCTTTCATAAATTGATTCACAAACTTACTTGAGAAAAAAAATAAATGTAAGTTACTTAAGAAAGGTTTTAAATAAAGATTTTCACAAGTTCGATTACTCGGTAAACCTTGGTGTGGATTGAACATGATTTTAGGGGAAAATCTTTAGCTTCACGCGTGTGTTTAAAGATTTATACCTATGATTTCTCTAGAATATACTGCTTAGAGGATAGAAACTTGATGTGGTTACTTGCATTATAAAAATCCTTGTTGGGTGAAAACGTTTGAGTTGGAAATTTTGATTTAAATTCTGTGAAGCTTGTTACTTGTACCTTGTACGTTCAATGGTCCAAATTGCATGTTTCTTCTAAGTTTGCTTTGATGTGATTTACCTTGTTGGTTAATGTACGGTCCTTTGGTATTTATTGGATTGTTGAGTCATTATGATTCGTGCTAGCTCGATTTCCCACGGTGTGAATAAATTGCATTGGAGTTATGTAGAACTTGTTTTAATTGAATTTTGGGCATTGTGTAATTGGTTTGGACCAATCCCCTTAGTGTTGGGAAAGACTTGGGAGGAGAATGAAATTTTGATTTTCAAATCGATAAAGGGTATTGAGTCATATGCATTGGTTTTATATTCGACAAGTTTTGAGTAGTGCATGTTAGTATATGATGTTCTCCTTGAAGATTTAGTTGTAGCTTTCCAATTCATGGAGCCTATGTATATATTAATTAGTTGGTTATGCCTAGTATGAACCTCTATGAACTTTTAATATTTATTTTGAAGGGTTAAGTAAGAATTGGTATTTGTTTTACCCACTTTGAGAAAGTATTTGATAATATTTCACACTCTAATATTTTCTAAACTACGCTATTTTTCTTTAAAGAAAAAAAAATGTGTGAACTTTTAAACTTTTTGAGAAACCTATTTGATTTCTTTGAAAAATATTTTAGAATTCTACGCAAACATCACATTGTGTTTAGTTATAATTTCGGTTTGATTACTAAATATTTTATTAGTTTTGAAAGAAGAATCGACTATGGTAATTTAAATATGGCTTCGTTTACCATTCTACCATGTAAGTGTGGATTTCGTAATAAATATCTGTTTCGTTGGTTATGTGAAACAAACTAGTGTCTTTTTCATGTGTTCCCGGTTGATTTTAATAAATGGTCATCATGTATAACTCATCTTTAAGTTAATGCTTGTGACTACTAGGGATTTTCATCATTTATGCATGGAATAAAACTTTTTTAAATGTTGATGTTGAGTTAAATCCAAATCTCTTATTTTGTTTAAATTATATATAGCATGTATACTTGTTGTATAACTGATGATAATTGGAATGAGATTACTCATAGATTTTACCTTAAGAGTCGTTGGACTATACTTTTGTATTATAAAGTGGTACTCGAAATTTAGGTTTGGTTTACCTTTGGCTAGGGAGAAACTATATTGTGAACTAGTATAGTATTCCTAGGCCCCAACACTTTTTACATTCAATATTTTCAAAGTGTTTTCAAAAAAATTGTTTTCATTAGAATTGAAAAGAGGTTGCATAGAAGACATGCGTCACTCGAGGATGGTACTAGACAGCCTATTATCTTAGAACCTTATTTCTAGGGCATTAAGTGTCGACTTCAGTTATGTGCATATTTCTAGGACATTGGATTGTGTCCATGGAGTTTTCTTTATATCAAAGACTTGTAGCGTCTTTGGACCAGCATTCGCTTTGGTTTTCTTTGATGAGGTTTTACACTGGATAATAGGTTTGAAATTGCTTTTGAAACTTCTCATGGTTTGGATACTTGCATTTGAGATTGAAGTTTGCATTAATATTTTCACTTTGGTGATTCCAGTTTGGGTGCTCTAGTCTTGTATTTGGCTAGAAGTGGTTTGTGTTTTGTACTATTCCTCGCTCTAATTGGAGAACGGAAAATAGTTGTAAGCCATTAGGCTCTCTTTCCCACCTTCGATCTCTAGACTTGTTTATCTTGTGTGATGTAACACAAGGATCCTTATTTATCATCTTAAACTCTATTTTATTATGTTCTGTGCTTGAAAGGAGACTCCTGTTAGAGTCATTGACTCTGATATTGTCTAGGTCCAGGTTCTAGCTGCAGACAAATGTGTATGTCTCAGGAGATTATTGATCTGGTATGATCAGGAGGACGGTATTCTTATATCTGATATTTGGCCTGCTATTCTAGTTTGGTGCCTTACAGTCAGTGTTCGGAGTCCTGTGTTCTCGGCTTCTAGCCATGGTTATCATGATTATCTTTTAATCACTCATATATTTGAGGTTGTTGTTTCCAACCATGGGTATTGAATTTTTGGTACCTATTGATGAGCCATCTTATGATTCCGTATCTCTTCAGGTGCATCCTTATCCTATACCATTATATAGGTTAGTATGATGGTGGGATTCAGATGCCAAGTGAGGAGTGTCTGTTTCACCCCTTTTCATTAACTAGTGTTCGGTTTAATACTCTTAAATTCTATAGTCAAGTGCTCACTATACTTCCAGTGACTATTTCTTACGATCTTGCTCATACTCTCAGTTTGTACTTGAATTTCGGGACGAAATTCCTATAAGGAGGGGAGATTGTAAAATTCCATATTTTTCAAATAAATGATGCACGTCTTTTCATACATCTCATTTTAGCTGTTAGATCATTGTTAGATGATGATCCAACGGCTAGAAAAAAAATACCTACACATAGGTAAAAAAAAAAAAAACCTACCGGATTGGCAACCATATATATATGTGCGTACAGACTATCGATTTTAGCGATTTTTATGCATGACATATGTACTCTGAACTGATGTGTAAAAATAGCCATGCAATAATTTAAGTTCAAATGATGATCTAGTTTTTAATAAATTGGTTAATTAAATTTTATAGAAAAATGGGCAACAGCCTATTTTAACATATTCAAAAATAACTAGCACTCAGAAAAATCCCAGAGCAATCCAATATATATAATACAATTCAATCCCATCACATATATCCAAAACAGTTCAAAAATCACAGTTGTCATCGTGTGTTACAGAAATTAAGTTTTAATAAAAAATGATATAAAACAGAAGTAACTGAATCCCTACTTCACTAGAATAATGATACCATACTATTGGATCCTCAAGGTACCATTGGATGATCGTTCGGAGAATCAGGAACCAATTCTATGCTCTCGATCGCTTACTTGGAAAAAATCAACTTCTCAATGGAGCTTCAAATCAATAAGGGGATCTCTCCATTGAATTCCTAATACCCAAAATAGCTAAGTTAGACATATAATTCGACCAATTCGGGTCCAGGCCGACACCGAACCGGTGGCACACAAAACAAGACAAAATCCAAGCCGTTAGATATCGTTTTTCGTACCCGTCACCAAACATAGTCAATATATGTATCAAACTTCACTATTTTCTGAGTATATTCCAAAAATGACATCAAAAATAAAATCTAACGGTCGGATCAAAAGTCAAACCCGAGCTCAAAAATACACCAAAACGGCAACTTTCAAATCGGGCAAAATGGGGTCACGAGATATATATATTGAGGTTCCTCTCAATGATACGAACCCTACAAGCCCAAGAACGCAAGCTGAAACAGCCCGACGAAGTTCCACATGGCCTTTAATGGTGTTTTCTGACAACGGGGAGCTCGGCAGCGATAGGGGACAGGCGGTACAGTCAGTTGGTGGCACGAAAGGACTTCACCGGTGGCTGGGCTGGCCGGACGATGGCTGTGGCGGCTCGGCAGGTTCCTTCTCCTCCTTCGGCCGAGACGCAAGAGGGACGAGACAGAGAGAGTGAGATCGGGAAGGAGAGAGAAGAGAGAGAAAGAAAAACGTTTATATATATAATCTTTATTTATTATTTTTTTAAATATTATGGTCAAATGACCAATATGCCCTTGAAAAATATGGAATTTTACAATTTCCACATATATTTTTTGCCTATCTAATCTATGTTGGGACTTTGTTCTCTTTCAGGCTGATACTGCTGGGGATCTAGTTGATGTAATAGTCTCCGGATGGAAAAAGTGTAAAGCTTTGCACATCACATATTTTTCTAGTGTTATGTCTCAATGGGCAGTGTAGCCATTTACGTTTTTTTTTTTTTTTTTCAAATGGAAATGTAGCCATATATGTTGGTACTTTTGAAGTGGGATTTTAGTTGTTGTAGTGGTCTCTGGATAGAACATTGTCGAGCTCTGCAAATCATATTTTGGAACTTACCATGTCCATAGTACTTATATATGAAGTACATTGACTTGTTTCTGTCTAGGGATATTATCAATTTTCTACCCTATATTTTTATACTTTGTCCAAATTATACATTGTGTTTTAGTTATTATCAATATTGAACTTGAGATTTATAATCTGTTACAAATTTATACCCTGAGACTAATTTAGAATAATTAATTTACTAAGATGGCGTTTAAAAAATTGAAAATAAACGATATAGAAAATGATCCGAGAATAAGTTTTATTGAAACATCTTGGTAAATTAACTATTATAAATTGATTTCAGTATATAAATTTGTAATAAATATTAAATCTAAAGGTCAAAATTGATAATAACCAAAACAGAATATATAAACCGAACAAAATGTTAAAATACAAAGTATAAAATTGATATTATCCCTTCTGTCTATGATGTTGCAGAAGCCATTGTGAAACCTACGATGGTTTTTCTTGTTGGCATAAAATATATGTACTAATGTTTCCCTCGTGTCTATTTATGTAATCGAATCTTTTTTGGCACATCTGGTGGCTCCAATTCTTGAGGTTTGCTTTAGTCAATTTCTTTCAAACTTATCGGTCTGTGTTTTATATATAGTGTATTACGTAGTTTTAGGATTTTTTTTCTTACATTTATTAAGTTTGTTTTTTTCTTTTGTTCATTTAAGTTTGTGTCAAGTTTTTGCCTAGTATTTGATATCCACAATCAAATATTGGTGCTGCATGAAAAATGTGGATCCAGTAGCTAGCTTCCATGCGAACTAATAACTATTACTAAGTTACTTCCTAGCTATTGTTTCTGTCCATCTCTTCTTATATTTGTTTTTAATTAGAAATATAATACGAAAAAGAAAATGTATTTTTTTTCTTTTTTTAAAGAGAGATCTTTAGGCATGCTACTTTTCAAGGGAGAAAGATGAAAGTAAAAAACGATTTGCATGTGATATTGTGATATATATGAAGTCTTATAGTCAAATAAGAAGAGTTTCTTGATTAATCACAATTGTTCAACCCTTCTTCCCCTTATTAAGGGAATTTTGTTAATTAAAAAAAGGGATGAGACAATTCTTGCATCTTTTTACAATTCATAAACAAGAAAGGAAAGACATATAACATACATGCATGACGTAATAAAAATTACAAAGCTGATAGAAAGGGCTGAAATATTTATTTTGATAAATTCGGTGTGTCTTTAATAAGCCATTTCAAAAATCAGGATCAAAATGTGATTTGATCTAAAGTTCAAGGGCTCAAAATGAAATTAACACTTACTTTAGTTTGGGATATTTACATGTATTTTGACTGTTTAATTTATATTTTGTGTTTTGATTATCACGTTTGACATTTATATTTGAAACTTACAAATTAATTTATATTATTTCTATGCCAAATACTAATTTTAACCATTGAGTTAATCAAACTACCATTTTATCGTTTAACGATACATATTTGAAAAATAATTTAAATTTAAAACTAATTAAAATTAATAGCTAGCTTAAAATGGTATGCTGGTAAACTTAATGGTCAAAATTAATCTTTGACCCAAAAAAGATACAAATTTTTTAAAAGTTCTAAATTTGAAGGGGTTTTTCCTCCAAAATTGTTTGGTGGGTAAAGAAGAAAGAAAATGGATTTATTTCAAAATAACTATTTCATCCTTAATATTATGATTTAAAAGTTGGTATGCAATGATAATTTGATACATTAAATTCTTTTATTAGCCAAACGTTTTTATTTTATTTTATTTATTATTTATTATTATTATTATTATTTTTTTTTTTGCAAAAGAGGTGCATAAACGGAATTTTTTGAAATAATGAATTTAAGGATAAAAGTTTCATGTTACTTGTTACAATAGAAGATAAAAAGTTTAGGGTAGCAATTTGGATATCAACATGAGGACATGACACAATTATTTGCGAGCTAGTTAGAATTGAAGAAATAGGATGCAAGTCAAAACTATGTCGACTTGCTTGACTCAAATAAAAGAACAGTAGGGCTAATTTGGGCCAATCCGCCTAACCAAGACAAGAATCTAATTATGAATTGACTACCTTTCTCTCTCGGGGGAATTTGGCAATTACCCTTAATTAAACATGATTACCCTTTTTTTTTATAATCTTCTACTCATACCCTTTTTTATTTGTAAACTACCTAAATTACCCTTAAAAGTAAACGTGAATAAATCGGCCCTTTCATGGTCTCTCTTCCTTCTCTTTCTAAAAATTGTCGAACGCTCTCTTCTCTCTCTCTATAAAAATGGCCGAATGCTCTCCTCTCTCTCTCTAAAAATGGCCGAATGCTCTCCTCTCTCTCTCTCTCTAAAAATGTCTGAAATCTCTCTCATCTCTCTCTAAAATCGCACACTCTCTCTTCTCTCTCTGTAATTGTCATCTTCGTTGAATAAATCGGCTTGGAGTGGGTTTTGTGGTCGATTCATCGGAAAAAAAACAACCTACCGGAGGCATTTTTGCCGATAAAGCTCGAAATCAGCATGGGAGATTAATGCAAGCTTTTCATGTAAACCAATTATTTACAGTTTAGTTTCTTTTTAAGCATAGATGTGAACAAGTTGTTTACTATTACTTGCGAAACCAGCTGATTACATTTTTTGTCTCTCTAATAGAGGTTGAAACTTCTTGTTTACAGTTATCGGGAAAAAAAAATTAATTATAACTAAAGCACTGAAACAGATCTATAAGTTATAGCAGTTGTTTACAGTTTAGTTTCTTTTTAAGTATAGACGTGAACAAGTTGTTTACTATTATTTGTGAAATCAGTTGATTCCATTTTTGTCTCTCTAATAAAGGTTGAAACTTCTTGTTTACAGTTATCGGAAAAAAAAAAAAGTAAATTATAGCCAAAGCACTGAAGCAGATATGTAAATTATACTAGTTGTTTACAGTTTAAGTTATTTTTAAGCATAGAAGTGAATAAGTTGTTTACTATTAGTTCCGAAATCAGTTGGTTACATTTTTGTCTCTCTTGTAGAGGTTGAAACTTCTTGTTTACAGTTATCAGGAAAAAAAAAAAAGTTAATTATAGCCAAAGCACTGAAGCAGATCTGTAAATTATACCAGTTGTTTACAGTTTAAGTTCTTTTTAAGCATAGACGTGAACAAGTTATTTACTATTAGTTCCGAAACCAGTTGGTTACATTTTTGTTTCTCTTATAGAGGTTGAAACGTCTTGTTTACAGTTAACGGGAAAAAAAAGTTAATTAAGGGTAAAATTGGAAACATAGGTGAAAAAACGGGTAACAAATTATTCACATTTTAAAAACGGGCAAGTTGAAAATATTCAGCCCAAAAACGGGTACTGGGTCTAATTTCCACTTCTCTCTTTGAAGTCTATGTCCTATATTATATGTTGGATTAGGGAATTTTGGGCTGAAATTCCGAATCGTCAAAGGGAAATGAACAGTGGACATAACTAGGAGCAATTTGAGTTGAAATGGCTTTTTCAATGACTAAAAGTGTATGAGTAATCTAGGACCAGTCATTAGTCGCTAATGACATGATGCACTTTGAAAAAAAAAAGGGTTTCTATCACTTTTATATATAAAATACTAAAAGAATTACAAAAGTACGGAACTCAGATTTTTTTTAAATTTTCGTACGGTTTTTATTAGAAAAATATCACTTTTAAAAAATATTTAGAAAAATATCATTTTTAAAAAATAGTTACTGGTTATCAGTTTCTGGAAACTTGTTATTGGTTACTAGTCACAAGTTATATACCAGTTATAAATACTTTTGGTTACTAATTACTAGTTTCCAGAAACTGGTTACTAGAAACTAGTTACAATTTTAAAAAATGGTACTTTTCTAAATAGCTTTAAAAAATGATATTTATCTAATAAAGACCGCACAACCTTAAAAAAACTTAAGCTTTTCAAAATTACCGTATAATGTCTAATTTTCCCAAAAAAAATCATTCTAAACAATATTCTTAATGGGTCTGTTTAGCATAGGTTTCAAAGATTTTCTAAAATAATTACTTTTAAAAGAGTACTTAAATAAATCCTCGTAAAACTTTATTCTATCTAAAAGACATTTTTCAGTAAGCATAAATTCACTAGCTTTTTAAGAAAGACATTCTAATACATTACGAGGAAATTGATTTTTTTATGGTAATTTTTTTTTGAAAAAAAAAATTAAAAATCCTGGATTTTAAAATTGTTTAAAAAAATCACAGATTTAATTAGAAAAATATCATTTTTAGAAGTATTTAGAAAAATATTATTTTTTATTATTTAGTGAGATACTTGAATTAACTGGTCAAGTTACCTTAAAGACTATTGGAAAAGACCAAATTTGAAGAAAAATTAGTATTTGTCTAAATATTTATTAGAAGTATTATTTTTCTAAAAAAAGTTTAAAAAGTGATATTTTCCTAAATAAACAAGAATTTTTCAATTTCTGGTACTTTGGGTCTAGAATTTTGTAAGAGGCCAATACATTACTTCTCGCTATAAAAGTATTAGTCGGGTTTATTTCCCATGAGGAAACTACACCGAGTACCCCTTTTTTGGAGTTAATGTTAACAGATATCCCTTTCTGATTTGTTTAACTTTTATGCCCATTTTCTATTACACAATTTTATTAATGACTATATTACCCTTGAAAGGGATCTGAAAAGGACGAATTATCTCGTCTCTCTTATCGCATACAAGTAACAGAGAAGAATGATCTCTCTCACCGCTACTTTCTCCAGAAACAAACAATGTTAAAAGTAATCCCTCTAGTCTCTACTCTCTCCTCCTTCGACGATGCCCCATCGCCCGCCAAATCACCGATCTCGTTGCCCTTTTTTTGTTGTGCTTCCACCGATTCCTCCTCCGTTCATGGTCACGAGAGTTTGCAACTGAATCTGTAGCAGCATCAGGCGAGTTGGAGGCCAACTAGTTGAAAAGGAAAGTGCATTAATTCTCTAGGGCAAATTTGATATTAAATGAATATAAATGATGAAAATGGATATTTTTGTCCATGTCTTAAAAATGGGATATGTGCTGATCGGCACACCCAAAAGTAGGGCACTCCTGTACAAAGCCCATTTCCCATCGTTAGACGTCATTCGTGTTCAGGCCCAGGAGTTCGGCAAAGCCTTATTACTGGGGTCCAAGTAGGCTTGAGCAAAAGTCCAAGTGGGTGAACTGAAATTGAAAGTCCAAATAAGCCCTTACTTTTCAATAATATCTTCTGACACGAAGAGGGCAAATTATGGAATTAAAAACTTGTAGGCAAATGTGCAGAAACCTTTATATATGAACAAAATCAAAATCGTTATGCCATTATTTGAGATTGGGACTCTTCTCATTTTCACTTCTCGAAAGAAACCCTAACTCTGAAACTGAGACTCAAACTGATCAGAAAAAATCAATCATGGCGAGACTTCCGTGGGACCTAATCGTCGACATTCTTCGCCGCCTACCGGTTAAGGATCTGCTTCGTTACAGGTGCGTATCCAAGCCATGGTGCTCCCTGATCGACGGCCCAGATTTCATCAAGAAACACCTCAGTCATTCCATGGAAACCTTCTCCAACACCGGCATCGTCCTCAGAGACTGCGACCTCCGCTGGGTTGACCTCTACGCGCTCGACTCAGCCGTGAAACTCAGTGACCCAATGGGGGTGGGACCGAAGTGTTGGGCTCCTGCAATGGCTTGGTTGCTCTGATGAATGTGCACGATACTGTGGCTATCTGGAACCCGTCTACTAGAAGGTACAGGAAGTTACCCATTTCTGAGATTGAATTCCCGCCTTATTTTACTGGATGCCAGTATATCATTTTTGGATTTGGGTATGACCCCATTAACGATGATTATAAGTTGGTGAGGATGGTTCAGTTTTTTGGGAGAGATTCAGATTCTTTTGACTCTGAGGTTAAGGTTTATAGTGCCAAATCTAATACTTGGAAGAGGATTAGTGATTTCCCTTATTACCTTTGTTACAAACGTGGGTATGGTGTTCTTGCTAGTAATGCTCTGCATTGGGTAGTTTCCCAAACGCCCGAATCTGATATTTCGAAATTCATTGTTGCATTTGATCTTGTAACCGAGGAATACCGCGAGGTGCCTCAACCTGATTATGTGGATGAAGATTTTCACATGAATGTGGAAGTTTTGAGAGGGTCCCTTTGTATGCTATGTAATTACGTCTCTGATGATCCTGAAGCCGGTTGGGGAAGCAGATCGCACCATGTTGACATCTGGGTCATGACGGAATACGGGGTGAAGGAGTCTTGGACTAAGATGTTTACTGTGGTTCCCTCAGATGCGATTGGCTCTTTCGATCATGTGCTCCCTCTTGCCTATTTGAAGACAGGTGATGAGGTTCTTTTGAATCATAATGGCAAGAAATTTATTTCATATGATTTGGAAACAAAAGAGGCTAAGAATGTGATCATTACCGGTGTTCCTGACTATTTGGAAGCATATATATGTGTGGAAAGCCTTGTGGGACTTAATGATAGTGACATGGAAATTAGTTGGAAGCAGGGGTGTGAAACTAGGAAGAAGAAGAATAATCAGAGGCAGAGGAAGAAGAAACGGCAGTCTAGTGGGAAGAAGAGGTAATGCAGACTGATTTTCCAATTTGGCACTTCTTGTATCATTCTGTTTAATGATAAGATTTTATCTTTGAATGAAACAAAAATTGCTTTAAAATTATTCCTGTGGCGGTTTTATGTATTGTTAGAGGTCCAATATGATGTATGGTTCAGAACTTAATAGCTGAGTCCAGTATATAACTCTCACCTTCCATATTAGCTTCTTTACAGAAAATTACTTGTATCTTATTTAAAGAACTTTCACCTTTTTTTTTAGTACGGGTGATTTCCTGTCTGAAGGATTCAAACTCGTTTTGTAAGCAAGCTGAAGTAACTATAAATTGGGAAGAGGAGGAGAACCAGAGGTATATATGTACATGCTTACTAGAGGTTTTGAAAATTTTCAGTTTTATAGCATGCTCATTTATTGGCTTTACTTTCGTTACTAATTTGCCATAGTCAAGTTTCATGACTTAAGATGGTTTTCATCGTTTTTAGATTTACGGACACTATTGACTCTGCTTATCTTCTTCATCTTGTTCATCATTTTTGTTTACAGGCTGGTATAGAGGGATTTTTCTCTTGTGGCAGGCTGAAGAGGAAAGGCAAAAGATCTAGTTTTTTTTTTTTTTAAAAAGTGGGGCTTAACTAATGACCACCACTTACTACAAATTAAAGGAAAATGGCACACACACACACACTACCAAGGTTTGAACCCCTGACCCCCCCAAACACACACACACAACCCTCAAACCTTGGACCAACTGAGCTAACCCCATAGTAGCTAAGTTCACTTTATAACTCCGGCTTCCATTGTAGCTTCCTTTGAGAAAATTGACTTCTATCTTATTTAAAGAAGTTTCACTCTCTTTTTTCCCCTTTAGTGTGGATGATTTCCCGCCCGAATGGGATTTCAAACTGGTTTGATTGGCAAGATAAAGAATTACTGCATATCGTGTGTGTATGATTTCCCGCCCGAATGGGATTTCAAACTGGTTTGATTGGCAAGATAAAGAATTACTGCATATCGTGTGTGTGATTATTGCTTCATGAGTTTTAAATTGATATCTTTGTAAAGTTATTTTTGCTGGTTTTTCTAAATGGTATTCAGATGTTCTTTAAGGTATAATTAACTCAATTAAGCTTATTTTATGCTTTCTGATATGATAATTTTTTCCACTAACTTCTAGTTCTTTGGCTGTCTACGCTCAGAATTGACTTTAAAATGGATTGAGATACCTTGCTCATATTACTACAGAAGTATATTAACTATCCCCTATAGTTTCAGGATAGCAACATTACTTATGAGAAATTATGATAATCAAAAACTATTATTTGCTTAATTCAAATAATATTGCTCTTTTGAAAATAATAAAATGAAAAAGTCTTTACCCATGTGAAGTTATGATTCGCTTCTATTTCCAAATAACAGTGAGGGAAAAAAGAAAAAGAAGCGTATGTGTTTATGTTAAAGCAATTGCTTTTATAAAGAGGAAATTAACACAAATTTTGTTGGAAAAAATCTTTAAACAAGTAAAATGCACTGACCGTATTCTATATAGATAATTTCCCCCATTAATTTATAATTTATTTCTTTTCTTCCTCATATAAGAAATAAATTTAAATTCTATAAGAAATGAATCTAAAATTAGAGCATCTCCAATGCTATTTCATTGTGCTAATGTTATTTATTATTCCGAATCTAGCGACATATTATACTTGATCTCAAGTGTAATATAAAATAAAATATGAAAATAATATTATAATACTAAAATATAAAAACATACAAGTACACTTGCAATGCAGCACAATCAATACACCTTTTTTATACTCAAATAATTAAAAAAAATATAATTTATTATCAATAAATAATAAAAAAATAAAATATAACTCTAAATAGAATAGGTGTTAAGATGGGTACTAAGACCATCACTTTTACATTTTCATGTCTCATTATCAATTCTAGTGACAAGTCTTAATTGGCCCGTTTGTTTCGCCTATTTGAATGTGTGTATTTGAATGAAAATTGTGGAATGGGTTATAATTGGAATGGAAGACATTTAAATAGAAAAAATAGTGGAATGGGTTATAATTAGAATGGGAGTATTGGAATGGACCATTCAAAAACACCTCTTCCTCTCCATTCTCATCCAAGATACAAAAATCCATTCAAATAGTTGATGTGACTGATGAACCATTTGAATGGAAAAACTAAATTGTTGAAACAAACACTCATTCCAAAAGACCATTTGAATGGAAAATTTAGAGTTGTTGAAACAAACACCCATTTAAATGAATTTTCCATTCCAATGGAATGGAATGGGCGAACCAAACGGCCCCAATATTATTAAGCATAATGGAGCCACATATCAATTGCTCCTCAAATTTAAATTTACTTTTTTATTATTTTTCATAATGAATATATCATTATTAATTTAGTAATAGGCATTTGCATTGGAGAGAGAGAGTCTAAATGAGCACGAATGGAGAAATTGGCGGCGAACCGAAAATCAAAATCCAAAATCGGCGGCCAAAAGCCAAAACATCCTTCAGTTACAAAACTACCCTTCTTGTCTTCTATATACTACAGTCTACAGACGAGGGCAATCGCGGAATTTAGATAAAAATGTCGGGCTATAAATATAAAAGAGGACTATAGGAGACTGTTCACATGCAAACCCATACAGAGGGGGACCTTTCATTTCTTGACGAAACCCTTTGCCTTAGCTCATCTGAAACAACAATGGCGACTCTCCCATGGGACTCCATCGTCGGCATCCTCACCCGACTACCCGTGAAAGATCTGCTCCGCTACCGGTGCGTGTCGAAGCCGTGGTGCTCCCTAATCGACGGCCCTGATTTCATCAAGATGCACCTCAATCACTCTGTGGGAACCAGCTCCAACCTCAGCCTCATTCGCGGGTACCGGGTGCTCCACTCGGTCGACCTCGACACTCTCGACTCGGCCGTACGACTCACTCCCCCGATCAACGTCGGAAACGAGATCAAGATTTTGGGTTGCTGTAATGGTTTGGTGGCTCTGGCGAATTCGAGTGGGGTCATGGCTCTCTGGAACCCATCCACTAGAAAGCACAAGAAGGTACCCGTTTCGGATCCTAATTATGAGGTTCCATTTGGTGTGTTTGATTCTGAAATGGTTGGATTTGGGTACGACCCTTTAAACGACGACTATAAGTTGTTAAGAGTAATACATTATATTAGGATCGATAGTGACTCATTTCAATCTGAGGTCAAGGTTTATAGCCTAAAGTCCAATACTTGGAAGAGGGTTGGTGATTTTCCTTACCAGGGTTACAAAAAATATGGGATTGGCGTTTTTGCGAGCAATTCTTTGCATTGGATGGTGGCCCGGGATCACCAATATCAACCTTCCTTCTCCATTGCCGCTTTTGATCTTGTGACCGAAGAATACCGCAAAATTTCGTTGCCGGACAAGAAAGTCAGTTGGGATGATAAATTCTACACGAAATTGGCGGAATTAGGAGGGTGGCTTTGTGTGGTATCCATTTACGTTGACGATGAGAAGGCGGAGGCCTCCAACTATGTTGATATCTGGGTAATGAAGCAATATGGGGTTAAGGAATCTTGGACTAAGCTGTTCTCGGTGGCGCCGTCATATGTGACTGGCTCTTTCGAATATGCGATGCCTCTTGCGTACTTGAAGAGTGCCCATCAGGTTGTTTTGGATCAGGATGGTCATAAATTTCTTTTGTATGATCTGGAAAGGAAGAGGGCAAAGAGCGTGAGGAAGATTACTGGCCTTTCTAAATGCTTTGACACGTTTGTTTATGTTAGAAGCCTCGTTGGACTCGGTGGAGGTGATGGGGACAACAATGGGAAGAAGGCAGGGGAGAATGGGAATAAGAGAAAGAAGCAGAATCAGCGAGTGAGTGGGCAGAAGAGGTAATGCTTACTGATTCTCCTCTTTTCTTGGTTATTTACCTTTAGTTTTATTCTGTTTTCTATTGAAAGTAAGGTTATAGTTTTGGTAAAGAAGGATACCAATTGTTACTTTTCTGGTGGGGTTTTGAACTTGCTTGTGGAGCTCTTTGTTGTACATGGGAGGGTCAAATATCAGTAGATAAATTCAGTAACAAATTCTCACTTTCAACTTTTCACTAGTAATTGTTTGGAAGTTTGACTTTTGACTGATATCTTATTGCACATGTATTGTATCTTGGTCTGAGTAGGGATGATTTCTTGTCCAAGGGATTTAAACTGAAGTTCTAAATGGATCACTAAGAAGGAAGCCAGAGGTATACTGTAAGGGGAGGCACAACCCAAGTTACAATATCCATTGTTTTTAGAATTATTGCCACATTGCTGTAGTGCTCTGATTATCTAATCTATCTTGTGGCCTTTATTTCTTTCAGGCTGATACTGGAGGGTTTTTGCTGGGCTACTGAAGATGTTGATGTTGTCTTTGCTGGGAAGGGAATTAGGTTACGTGCACGAAACTTATAAACTATGTCCAACTTTTGCCACGTCATATTTGGGCTGTGTTTTTCAGTATGTCTTTAAATGGCCGTGTTACTATGTTAACACTACTTTTTGAAGTATATTACTTGCATCTGTCTTGAATATGATGATAGAAATTGTAAAATGCGCTTTTGATGGTACAATTTTGTAGTGTTTTGTGGTCGTTCTTGACTAAAATAAAATTAAAAATATATATATTATGCCCTTAAATTGCATATGATTTAGTTACCATGTCACTTTAGTTTTGAACTGCATTAACTTTCTTCCGTCAAGTGTGTTAATGGAATGAAAAGGAAGACAAGCTGACGCTTATATTAGTTTCTTTGGTTAAAACAGAATTAACCGCGTGTCAGATTGTTAGTGGTTTGATTCAGATAGTGTTTTTATCAGTATATTTAATTAAGACAGGCTGCCATGTATAAATCAATATAGCAATAGGAACCATGTTCACTCTGCTTTTGAACTACGTTGACTTGTTTAATTTTCAGTAGATAAAGCTCTCGATTCATCTTAAATCTTTACAGGTGTATTGTAGGATATTCAATTGTTTTATGACTTGTAGGTAATGCCCCATATAGATTCAAAGCTTTACTCATGAACTGAGTCCTCTACCTCCCAATAGCAATTACTACATAGAAACATAAACATGAAAACCAAATTGAAAGTAACTAGTCTAAACTATTCATCTTTCCCGGTAATTTAAGGACTAGTTTCTTTCCAAATCAATTAATGCTAGTAAAATATTGAATATATCCTCAAAAGCATTGCATTCTCAATTCTATCCAATATTTGGGTCACCAATGGATAGGACACGATTGTTATAGTGTTTTAAATTCAAGATTTTGGTTGCGACCCCTTTTTTGGGCACTATATTTTCAATCTGCGGCAAATTCATTTTGGTCCAAAAATTTCTGGCTTTTATTGAACTTATTTTGCTTAAAGGTTTTTTTCATTAACTTGAAGAGTAGGCCGGTTTGTCAAACCATGTCATAGGTTAATGAGATTAGGAACTTCGTAGAAGGAATTTGGGGGAAAATCACTAGACTTTTTTTATGAATATTTTTCAGGTTTATTTTTTAGAATTGTCATCAAATTTGTGACTTATAGTAACCTTATTTGTGAGAAGTCATTAGTATTGTGACTAACGGTCATAAATTTTATGACCATTCATTTCAAATTTTGTGTCTTAGAAAAATTATTTTTGAGAAGTATCAACTTTTGTATATGTCCAAATCCCTAGGTTAATTTTAAATAACTGGAAAACTCTGTGCAAACAATAAAACATAATAATCTTCAATTTTGGAGTTTTTTTTCCCTCCTTTTTTTGACATTGTGCATATGGGGCATTGATCTCTAGACTTCAATATTAAAGGTAGGTATTGTAGATAGGGGGAAATTGATCTCTAGAGTTCAACATTGAAGGCGGGCGTGGTTACCAATCAGGCTAAGTCTGTGACCACTCCAATTTTAGAGTTATTTTAGAAGGAAAAAAACCGTTTTTTAGTTTAGTTTAGTTTTTTTTTTCTTTTTTTTGAAAAAATATTCCATTAAATAAATGTTACCAATAAAACTTAGTTGATTTTCTACATCCAATAAAATTCATTGTTTGCTATAAATCCTAACTATTATGAGACAAAAAGTCCACTGGAGTTAGCTCAGTAGGTGGAGTGGGGTCGGAATTGAGTATTAGGTCTAGAGTTTAACTCACAGAGTACGTGAGTTATTTTCTTTTATTTGTAGTAAGTAGAGGTCATTAGTAAAGCTTATTGTTTAGGGAAAAAAAAAATTATATGAGACAAAAAAGTGTAATCATCTATTGATGAACTCTAAATTCATTATCTGAAAGTGAAAATAGGTAAAACAACCCAAAAACTTAGACTACTACAACACTCTCACATAAAGGAACAGTAAATTTATTTAGGAGTTAATGTCACCGGTAGTCCACGAATTATGGTAATTTTATTAATTTGGCTCTTGGATTTTTAACTTAAATAGTACGCGACCTTTTGACATTGTCGCATAATTGGCCCTTCTATTAAAAATACGTCAAATATAAAAAGCATAATGGTTAATTCACGAGCCAAAATAGTACAAAAACTATGACTTTGGGGCCATTAGTGAAAATTAAACCGTATTATTATATTTTATGCTAAGAAAAATAGAAAACCCCAACCTAACTAATTCGTGATATTGCTTCGTAAATTAACTTGACAAAACCGAATGATTTTTTAACTAAAAAGGAAATATTTTCAATAAATTATATTGTAGTACAATATTCAAAATAACATTGAGATTAATAACTTAAAAAAAAATGATGGGTTAGTTTTATTAATAGTGCTAATTATGGTCTTTGTACTATTTTAACCCTTGAATAATTGAATAATAATTTTTGTGCAAGTACTTTAGCTCTCAAAAGTATATAGATATCCATTCTAAATTGGCCATTATGTCATTTCTATAAACTATTTACATAGGAGCCAAAAGTGCAACAATAGCAAAGTTGGATGTTATACTATTTATCTTTAAAGTTCGGAATGTTCGAGAAATTTAGGTAGATGATCAATATTTTAAATTTGATTAAAAATATGTCTATTTTTTAAATTTTATAGTTAAATATCCAGGTATATATATTTTTACACTTGGTTGATAAACATATTTACCAATTTCAGTTACTGTACTGAAATGTACTGAGTATATACTTTTTTGTACTTAGTATATAAAATTTTACACTTGGTATATAAACATATATACCGGACATTTTGCTATAATATTTGACAAAGTGATATTTACTTAAATTGGGCCCAAAATTTGGTCATATTTCTATAAGAACAATAACGATTCAGGAACCATTAGTGAAATTAACCTTTTATTTCAAATATAATAACATATATTACAGAAAAATATATAAATATAACTCCCAGTCAAGAACAATAGATAAGTCTTATTCTTTGTTTCTTGCAGTATTTTGGACATGAAATCTTGCGTCTTTTGGGTAATTTTAATCACGAAATCGAAAAATATTAAACAAAAAGAAGGATTTGGGAGAGAAGGATAAAAACAATTTATTTCTTTTTATGGGGAAAAAAAATGACTCCCACACTTTTGTTACTAGGTGGATTTTGTATGATTGAATTATTAATATATTCCGCCAACGTGCATACAGAGCTTTTCCTTGAAATAGGAAAATTTATATGGTTACTAATGACATTTATAGTTGCTTTTTTGAAAAAGATAATTATAGTAGCTATTTCTGACCTTTTTAGTAGTTTTTGGAGAGAGAAAAAATATGTTTTCCAATATTATCCTTCTCCTAGAAGTGATTTTTTAGGTGTGAATCATTATATCCCTAAATAATAAAAAAAAAAACTTTTTTTTTTACTTACCTATATCCCTAAATAAAAACTTAGTGAATAAAAAAAAAAAAAAAAACATTTCAAGTTGCCACAAAAGAGGACTACCCGTGTCAATTCCCTTATGTTTTAGACCATTCATTCTATAACCCAAACACATCTCCTCTATTGATTAAAACGAGCAAGAAAAAAAAAAAAGTAACGCTCTTCTTTTTGTCAAATTTTTTATTAAATTATTTTTTAAATGACAGTAATACCCTTATAATATTAACATCCAAAAAACTTTTTATTGATTTCCAAAAGAAAAAAAGAATAACCTAAAAATCATTGGGAAAAAAATTATCAATATTTTTTGATAATCTGAAAAGAAAAAGAGTAAAAAAAGAAAAAGAAAGAGATAGACTTTATTTTTATTTTTCTAAATAAAAGGAAAAAATTATTAGACAATGAGAAGAGAAGTGTCTTATAAGAGATTTTTGAATGGTATTTTAGATATTTCACATTTCAAGTTTGACCAAAATAGGGATGGAGATATACTTTTTTCTTGTTTTTAAAAATAAAAGGGGATTTTTAGGTTTTGAGAACATGAGTCTAGTATCAAAAAAATCAAAATCGAAAGAGCGTCCAGACGCCCATTTAATGACAAAACTACCCTCTTATATTCTAGTATTTAGCCGCTAATACAAGGGCAGCCGTGGAATTAAATGATGTCATGCAATGAATAGATTATATAGAGTTCATGCAAAGTTACAGATTTGATTAGAAACCTTTCTTCTCTTTTCAGCTAAAAGGTCTCTCTTTAAGGCCTTAAGGTCTCAGCTTTCTTCTCTGGAAGAAAACCCAGCTTGTCCAAAACCGAACCCTAACCCTAACCCTGGCTCAGCAGAGACGACGAGAATGGCGAGCCTCCCATGGGACACAATCGTTAACATCCTCAGCCGACTACCCGTGGAAGATCTGCTGCGCTACAGGTGCGTTTCCAAGCGCTGGTGCTCCCTAATCGACGGCCCTCGTTTCATCAAGATGCACCTCGATCACTCCATGGAAACCAGCTCCCACCTCACCCTCATCCGCGCCGGCCGCCAGCTTCACTCGGTCGACCTCGACACTCTGAACAAGGTCGTAAGACTCAATCCCCCCAATAGGCGAGGCTCGCGGGATGGAGATTTTGGGTGGCTCTAATGGTTTGGTGGCTCTGGCGAACTCGGAAGGGGATATGGCTTTTGGGAACCCAGCCACTAGGAAGTTCATGAAGGTACCCATTTCTGATCTCAGAGAGCATTGTGGCAGGTCTGAGTTTGGGGTCGTCGGATTTGGGTATGACCCTGTAGACGACGACCATAAGTTTTTGAGGATGATACACTACTATGGGAGAGATGGTCACTTACTCAACTCTCAGGTCAAGGTTTATAGCCTAAAGTCCAACACTTGGAAGAGGGTTGGTGATTTTCCTTTCAAAGGTGTTCATCGTGGGATTGGCGTTCTTGTTGGCAGCTCTCTGCATTGGATGATGGGGATACAGCTCCCAGATTTTAGCACTTCCTGCTTAGCTCTCGCTTTTGATCTTGTGACTGAGAAATACCGTCGAATTCCATTTCCGGACAAGAAAATTGCTCAGGATAAGAACTTTTTCACGACAATGACGGAACTAGGCGGGTGGCTTTGCGAGCTGACCAAATACAGGGCGGGTGACACTGACTGGGTGGACCATGTTGACATTTGGGTGATGAAGCAATATGGGGTGAAGGAGTCTTGGGTTAAGCTGTTCTCGGTGGTGCCGTCGGATATGACCGGCGTTTTCAACGATGCGATGCCTCTTGCGTACTTGAAGAATACCCATCAGGTTCTTGTTGACCTCGATGGTGGGAAAATTATGTTGTTTGATCTGGAAATGAACAAGGCTAAAAGTGCGAGAAAGATTTCTGACTGTCCTCAATGTTTTAACACGTCCATTTCTGTGGGAAGCCTCGTTGGATTTGGTGGACGTGATGGGGACAACGATCGGAAGATGGCAGAGGAGAATGGGGATAAGGAAGAGAAGCAGGAACAGAGTGGAGAGAAGAGGTAGTGCTTTACTGATTCTCTTCTTTCTTGGTTGCTTTTCTTTAGTTGTATCTATTGTTAAAGAACATATCAATTGTTACTTTAAATGGGGCTTTCGAATTTGCTAGTGAAGCTCCTTCTAATATTACATGGGTCAATTTTCAGTAACAAATTATCAATTTTCAATTTCCGGTTTCCAATGGTTTGAAAGCTTTAACATCTGACTGCTATCTCATTGCACCTGTATTATATCTTTGGTTTGAGTAGGGATGATTTCTTGTCCAAGGGATTTGATCAACTGATGTTGTGATTTGTGAATGGAGCATGAAGAATGGAGGCAGAGGTAAAGGCAATATCCTAAGTTCAATGGTCCATCAATTTTCGAGATTTTGCAACATCGATATCATACTCTGCTTATCTAATTTATCTTGGTACCTTTATTTCTTCAGGTTGGTAGCTGATGTACGTAGTTGCCTACTGCTGGAAGGGCGAGAAAGTCAAGTAACAGACTATGTCGAACTTTTACTATATCATATCAAGGATTTGTATGTCCTTTAAGTATGAATCTTTGCTGCCCTTATTATTGTGTTAATACTACTTTTGAACTACATGACTTGCAGCTGTCTAGAATTCTATGGTAGAAATTGAAAATTGTGCTTTTGATGGTTGGCATTACAGTTACTTCGTATATTTTTGGTCGTTTTTTGATGCAAAGTAAAACAGTGGTTTAGTTTTTGGGCGCAAATTTAAATAAAGCAACATGCTAAAAACTAGTATTTGTCAAAAAGTATATATAATATAATATTGATGGACTCAGAAGTATAACCAACTTTTTTCCTCCTTTACTTTCTGGCAGTTTATTTATCTTTACAGGTCATGTTACTATGTTCATACTACCACCGAAGTATATTAACTTGAATCTGTCTAGAATGTTATGGTAAAAATTGTAAAATGTGATTTTGATGGTTTTGTTGGCGTTATAAATAAATGTCTTGTATTTTTGGGTGGTTTAAAGTAAAATTGTAGTTTATATTAAATGTTGGTAAAAGGAGTGTAGACTTTTTGCCAAAAGAAAAAAAAGAGAAAGAAGGTATTTGTTAAAGCAAGAGAAAGTAATAAAAATTGTTGGTGTCAAAGTAATGCCCAACTTGACTTTCCATTACTTTCTGACGGTGTTGTTAAGGGAATTGGGTAGTCAGTCCATAGCTGACTCTTATATTAGTTGATTGGGTTAATACAGAGTTAACCACGTGTCAGATTGTTAGTGGTTTAGTTCAGATAGTTGATTATATGTCAGACAAATAGCGATTCATTTTCATTTTCAGTGAACACAACTCTCTTGATTCATCCTTTTTTTTTTTTTGATAATATGAGATTCATTAAGAACGCCCAAAGGCAGAGCAAGGGCAGGGCCACCAAAACAGAGAAAGGAGAAAATCAATCCCCTAAAATAGAGTCAGGAGGAGTAAAATCATTACAAACAAAGTCAGGTATAAAATTGACATCCAAAACACCAAGCACATTATATATGTCGGCCCATTTAGCAAGATTATGAGTCAAATAATTCGTTGAGCGTGGGGTATAGGAGAACTTAACCACTCCAACGCATCTAGCCATCAGCAATATTTCTTCCACAATTGAGCATATGTTCCAAGCTGGTTGTAAGGATCTTTGGAGAATTGAGATGAGTTCCTGACAGTCAGACTCCAATATAGCAGGTTGTAGCTTTTTTAGTATGACTTGAGACAAACCCTCCTTCAAGGCCAAGGCTTCCACTACACTAGGTTTAGTCACATTAATCCGAGTTGTTGTAGCAAATAGAATTACTCCCTGACTATCCCTTCTCACAGCTGAGCAAACATAATGATCCCTCCTTACCGCAACATCAGAGTTAATTTTGTATCACTTAAGAGGAGGGGGGGTCCATACTGATGGATGCCAGATACCTCTCCTAGGTTGCACTTCCAATGCAGTAGCCTGCACTTTAAAAGCCCAATGCACACCTCTGATTAAATCTAGAAGGGGTTTAGGTACACTCCCGTGCACAATCTGATTTCTCTCCTGCCAAATGGCATCTATACACACCGAAGCAAAATTAGAAATTTACAAGTGTCTTTTAGATACCTCTCCCAGATACCTCTTGATTCATCCTAAACCTTTACAAGTGTCTTTTAGAATGTGTAATTATCATCTTATGGGGACATGTTAGTAATCACGTTCACATTACTTTTAATTTACAATGACTTTCTTCTGTCAAGAATGTTATGGAAGCAGTAGGAAGACTTTCCTTCGCTTGTTTTGTTTGAAACTTTTTACATGGAAGTAAACCAGTCAAATTCCCTTTTCCTTCGGCTCGCAATGGAGGGCAAGGAATGCGTTACTCTAGCCATATGTTAATGCATAATTGTGATGGGGTTGGCCCATACTGATCGATGTTCATATTTTCCCAAACTTTTTCGATATTATGGTTTGTTATATATCATTGAATCCCAGTAAAAGTTTCATGTAGTATTAGTAACATACGAACATCACTTCTATCTTTTCCCGTGCGTGTATGCTTATGTTGCATAAAAGATGTATAGTCATTGATCCTTCCGTCTTGTTTATGTCCTTGGTTGCACCTTTCATTGGATCGTGTGTTACTGACTTAGCTGAACAAGGTTCTACTCGTTTTTTTGTCCATTTATGCGGCTATCAATCAATATTCAAATTCACGAACACTAAAGATAAACCCAAAAAGAAAAGCTATAAAGTTCGACTTAATCCATCAAAAGAACAAAGTATTGATGTAAAATGACGTTTGAATGTCTTTGTGGCCCAAAATTCAGGTTTTTATCGTAACTTCTTTTTTTTAAAAAAACTTTTTCATGAACTTGAAGAGTGGGCTATTTTCTCAAATCACACAGTACATTGATTTCAAGTAATCCGGGAACTCCAAGCATAAAAGAGTATGCAGTAATAAAGAAAGCACAAAATATGCTATATCATTTTTCTTAATTTACCTTTATATTTATGTTTCTCATTGTCAAGAAAATTTTAAAATTACCTTAAAATCTTGGGAACTCTCCGTATAGGTGTTTTATTTTTGAAAGATTGACAATAATTATAGAAGCCATAGTTGCTTTAAAAAAAAATTAACAGAATAAAATAAAAATGTAGTACATAACAATTATTTATTTGTTTAATGAACCCCCATTTCCTCAATAAAACGACAACATATATGTGTAATTGTGGATTCGGGTAAAAGTTAATTTAAGAAGCAGAAGTTGTATGACTCATTTTTTGCCTTGTTCCTTGAGGCTTTGTTTGTGATGCCGGATTGCTAATATTTATTATTTGGACGTTCGCTTTCTCTAAATTCTTTGAAATTAACAAAACAAATAAGTTCTTGATGAAGTACCAGCTCAAGTGGTAAGAATACTGATTATTTAAGATCTTTGTCCTAAATTCGAATCATACCGGAAGGTAGTAGTAAGTATTTTCCTTTAATTTGTCACAAATAGAGGTCATTAGTTAAGTTCTGTTTTTTTTTTTTAAGGAAAAAAAAAAAAAACAAAACAAATATGTTCTCAATAAAAGTAAAGGAAAATATACAATTTTGATGCAAGTGTTAGATAGAATAGGATTGACAAGATGTCTATTACAAGTATTGGAGTAATTACATTGGATTTTGGTTGTCCAAAATAGGACGCTAATTAAGGAAATTTTTAATTTTTTTTAAAGAAAACTTAAAGTCAAAATTGTATATTTTCCTTTACTTTTATTGAGAACATATTTGTTTTGTTTTTTTTTTTTTAGGAAAAAAAAAAAACAAAACAAATATGTTCTCAATAAAAGTAAAGGAAAATATACAATTTTGACTTTAAGTTTTCTTTAAAAAAAATTAAAAATTTCCTTAATTAGCGTCCTATTTTGGACAACCAAAATCCAATGTAATTACTCCAATACTTGTAATAGACATCTTGTCAATCCTATTCTATCTAACACTTGCACCTAACATAGACGGTATAAATGCTTCTCCTTAGAATTGATTTGCTGAGAACATTGGCAATGAGTTTCCTCAATCTTTTATGCTGTTATTTGAGAATGATGTCAAATCATTCAGGCTTCACCCCTTTTATGCAGTTTATTTGAGAATGATGTCAAATCATTCAGGCTTCACCCTTTCCTTTTTTTTTTTTAATACAATTCGGTCTCATTGTGGAATGCTTCTCCATTTCAGTAATGTTTTGCAAAGTTTAAACAGGGAAATTTGGTATTGATAGGATAGAATGATAGATCATAGGTACATGAATTTATTTTCGTTGAAATTTGACGAAATCACGTGATTTTTTTAGATAATTTATTTTTATTTACACACAGGCATTGATTTGACGTTATTGCAGGATGTATGGTGAATGATGTCGAGGGTTGATAGACTTCCAGAAAAATAAAACATGAGAGTCAGCACTATAACTATCAATAAGGTTTTTTCGACATGAGTCAAAATAAAATTCTTAGAATTAGTAAATTCTTAGTGGTGTACTCATATGGTGGAGTACGATTGTCGGTAAAGACAATGATGGTGACGTAAGCTATGATATGAGTAACTGCATTGATTGCGTGTAAAGATATAATTTAAATCAAGTTTTCAAGTGGGAGATTGCTGGAGACAAACGGCGCCCCACATGAGGTGGGTAAGGTGTGAAATAAAAGAAAGAAAAAGAAAAAAAGAAAAAGAGTGGCTTATGATCTTTTGGCTATATCAGGCACCACACAAATGTTTTTCCTTCTTTTGGGCGCCATTTTTTCAATACAAAAGGTGAGCGCCGTATACAGTTAGCAGAACGTGGAGGAAAGCCAATGCACACGAACTTGGCTCTATAAATAAAGCTCTTCCTGAGCTTAATAAATCATCCCAAAAAGAGTGAATAATACTAATTGTTAAGTGAGAATAATGGAATGTTTTTATTCTTGAAAGTTAAGAGAAAAATAGTTTTTTTTTTCTTAGATGTAGTTGGGATCATAATTATGAGTGAGTGTTGGTAAACACTTGTGTAAATTTCTCTCTATAGTGAAAGATGTGCAATAGCTCTTGTTATCCCAAGAATAGCTAACCCAAGAGGGGGGGGATGAATTGGGTTTTTAAGGTTTTTACAAACTTTTTAAATTAAGCAACAAGATTGAGCAAATAATGAATGGAGCAAGTAAAAATAACAAATAAATAATCACAATCTCAAGGTAAATTAATTAAAGAAATAGGGATAGAGAGATTGTAAACGCTATTTTTACGAGGTTCGACAAACACGACGATTTGCCTACGTCCCCGGCCCTCCGCAACTTGCTTAGAGCTTTCCACTATCGGATTAAGATTATGGGCTTGACCGACCCTTGTACAACCGGAGTGATTTCTTCTTAGGCACACCCACGCCTTTACAATAGTCTTGAATCTGGCTCTATTACGCCTAACTACGGATTGTTTAGAATCCGGTGTCAACCTCACCTATACCGGGTTGTTTATGATTCCGGTGCCTTCTTGATGTCCATCTTCAAGCTCTATGATTTTCCCAATAATGCTTTATTCTTGAAGACTTGATTTTTTGAGATATTTGGATTGTATTTCAATTTTATAGCTACAAACTCAAGTCAATCCTTAGTAACTAAATCATATTTTATTATTATCAAAATAAGAAAAGATTGAAGGCCACATTTGTCAACAATCTCCCCCTTTTTGATGAAGACAAACAATGATTTTTGAGATATCGAAAAATAATGTAATAAAGGCCTAATATGATTGAATCGAAATTAAGTCTCAAAACCTTGTCATTATTTTTAGAAACTCCCCCTTAATATATGCATAAATGAAAGTATATATAAAAAATCACACATATTTTCTCCCCCTTTGATATCATCAAAAAGAATAACATAATGTTCATGCAAAGATGAGAATTAAACATAATGCATCCATAAAAAGAAATTCAAGACAATATATCATAGATAAGAAAAGACATAACATCCACAAACCATTTAGCATAACATGATAGTCATATTTTAAATTAAAGACAAAATAACACAAAGGAGTTCAAGAACTCTAAAACACAACACAAAATGAAAAAAAACACAAGGACATATAGGAGTAGACTAGCATGGAGTAAAATAGGAACTCTAAGATGGAGGTGGGTCTCGTCCAAAGCGCATGAAGTTCCACATTTCTTGTTGTTGAGCAAAGAGGCGGTCAAAGCTAGCTTGTTGTGAGGTATGAAGTTCTTGCATTTGCCTTCCTTGAGCTTTCTTGAATGCATTGAAGTCTTCAACCAAAGTATCCATTCAAGCATTCATTAGTTGGAAAGCCTCTTCAAAATTGAAGGAGGTTGGAACTTCTTGTGTGGTGGAATGTCCACCCTCTTGATTACCACCGAGATCACCTTCATCATCATCATGGGCACCACCCTCCTCTTGTTCACTTGGCATGTCTTGTCCCTTGTAAGACCAATTACCACTGTTGGTATCAAAATGCCAATGCATACGCTCAATAGCTACTTTGTCATAGGGAGACATAGGTGCTTCTTTCAAGGACTCATCATAGAGTGGTATTTCAAAGTGGTTAAATACCTTGGTGAGCAACATCCTATAAGGAAGACAACCCCATTTCTTGGTTTTGGCTTCTCTCATATGACTCATAAGGATAAAGCCTAAATTGATAGGTCTCCCTACAAGAATAGAATCAATCAAAAAGATGTCTAGAAGTCGGACTTTCTCTCTATGACCGGTACGAGGAATGATATTATAGGTGAGAAAATGGTGAAGGAGATGGCTATGGACACTCAATGAGTTGGCAGTACATCCGGGGTAATGGTTTCCATCCCTAGTAACTTTCTTTAAGGCCGTGACCGAATCAAAATTTCCTATAAGGTCTATTGGACGATCACCTTCATTTGGTATACCAAGAATTTCACAAAGATCACTAACATTCATATCAATTGTCTTTCCTTTGATAGTGCAAATCACCCCATGGACATCACTTTTAGGCGTCAAAGCGGCATAAAAACCTCTAACAATTCTAGGATAAGTAAATTCACTTAGGCTAGCAAATGAAACCCATCCCATACGATGAAAGAGTTGTCTCCAATTAAGCAATTTTTCCATAGCCACCCAATCAATTGGTCTTCCATTCACAATAGCTCTCTTAGAATAAATGTTCTTGAAATCTTCGATTGTTTTGGTACAAGTAAAGAGAGGAGTATCATACCTTGATTTTGACTGTCGTTCATCCTCTTCATCCATAACATGCTTTCCCGACCTCTTATTTGCTCGTGCTTTGAGTGGCATGATGAACGTTTGGAAGAGAGACCCACGGATTACAGAGCAATGAGAGGAATAGGAGCAGAATTTTGACAAAACAAGAGAGGAAAAGTTAGGGTTTGAGTGGAGTTTTAGTGAAATTTGAGGATAGATCAAGATTGGGAGATTAGGAGGTGATGGGTCAGCATTTTCGACTGAGAGAGAGCGGTTACGAGTGAAAAAAATAAAGAAAGAAGAGGTGAAACGGTGCTTAAAAGCTGTCTCGGGTCGGGTCAAAAAACTGGGTTTTCGACAAAAGTAGTCGACCATTTTCTGGGAAAAATCAGCAATTTTTTTTTTTTTTGAGAAAAATAAAAAAATTCAATGAAGCACAGTTTTGGTTGACCAAAAACAAAAGTGGTCGACCATTTTCTGGAAAAAGTTCAGATTTGGTCAAGAGAGCCAAAACAAATTAAAGAGTTCTCGAAGACTAAAGTATAAATGACAGAAAAGAACAGGAGAAGGCAAACAATATAATCAAGATATTTCATTGAAATCAAGCATACCAAGTTCTCTTCTAATCATACAAAAACGTTCTTCACAAAGTGGTTTAGTAAAAATGTCTGCTAATTGTTTTTCAGTACAAACGAATTCAAGAGAAACATCACCCTTTTGCATATGATCACGAAGGAAATGGTGTCTTATATCAATGTGCTTAGCTCGTGAATGCAAAATAGAATTCTTAGATAAATTGATAGCACTGGTATTATCACATTTAATAGGCACATGTGCATATTTCATATCAAAGTCTAAGAGTGTTTGTTTCATCTATAGAATCTGTGCACAACAACTAGCTGCGGAGATGTATTCCGTTTCAGTGGTGGAAAGAGCAACTGAATTTTGTTTCTTGCTAAACCAAGAAACTAGTGAATATCCCAAAAAGTGGCAAGTACCACTTGTGCTCTTTCGATCGGTTTTGCATCCGGCAAAATCCGCATCCGAATAACTTGTGATATCAAAGTGTGTGCCTTTAGGATACCATAATCCTATATTCGTAGTGCCATGCAAATATTTGAAGATACGTTTAACCGCACTAAGATGGGATTCCTTGGGATTAGATTGATATCTAGCACATAAACAAACACTAAACATGATATCCGGTCTACTGGGGGTAAGATAAAGTAAGGATTCGATCATACCTCGATATTTAGTTATATCTACCACTTTACCGCTTTCATCTTTGTCAAGCTTGATTGAAGAGCTCATTGGTGTCTTCATTGGTTTTGAATGTTCCAATTCATACTTCTTGAGTAGCTCTTTGATGTATTTTGCTTGATTGATGAAGATTCCATCTTTGGATTGTTTTATTTGGAGCCCAAGGAAGAAGTTCAATTCTCCCATCATACTCATCTCAAATTCACTATGCATACACTTAGAAAATTCTTTACAAAGCAAAACATTAGTAGCTCCAAATATAATATCATCAACATAGATTTGTACAATTATCATGTCCACCCCTTTCTTCTTAATGAAAAGAGTAGTATCCGCTTTTCCCGTTGAAAACTTGTTTGAGATCAAAAAATTTTTCAATCTATCATACCAAGCTCTAGGAGCTTGTTTTAAACCATATAAAGCCTTTTTCAATTTGTAAACATGATCCGGATACTTATGATTTTGAAAACCGGGGGGTTGGGCTACATAAACTTCTTCTAAAATGTACCCATTTAAAAAGGCACTCTTAACATCCATTTGATAAAGAATAAAATTCTTATGACATGCAAATGCTAAGAGCATCCTAATGGATTCTAATCTTGCTACGGGTGTAAAGGTTTCTTCATAATCGATACCTTCTTCTTGATTGAAACCTTGGGCCACTAATCTAGCCTT
>JXTC01000382.1:74202-118646 GCA_002914845.1 Trema orientale | reverse complement strand
GGGGGAGTTTCTAAAAATAATGATAAGGTTTTGAGACTTATTTTAAATTCAATCATATTAGGCCTTTATTACATTATTTTTCAATATCTCAAAAACATAAGGATGTTTCTAGCTTTTCCATTTTTAGTAAAAGATATTTTATCCTTTTCATCATATTCCTCAATATCTTTTTCTACTTCTACTCCATTAACAATCTTGGTAATTTTTAATGGACCTCTTGTGACAATGTACCATAAGTCAAAATCTATGGATCTAAGATATGTGTCCATACGACTTCTCCAATAGTTAAAATCACTTCCATTAAAGAAAGGTAGTTTGGAAGGTGACAACCCCTCATACTGAAAAGAAAAGTTATTTGGATTAGCCATCTCAAAAACGGTTAAGTATTTAGAAAAGTGAGCACCAAGCTCTGATACCAATTGTTATCCCAAGAATAGCTAACCCAAGAGGGGGGGTGAATTGGGTTTTAAAAGTTTTTAGAAAAGTTTTGAATTAGGCAACAAGATTGAGCAAATAATGAATGGAGCAAGTAAAAATAACAAATAAACAATCACAATCTCAAGGTAAATTAATTAAAGAGATAGGGATAGAGAGATTGCAAATGCTATTTTTACGAGGTTCGACAAACACGACGGTTTGCCTACGTCCCCGGCCCTCCGCAACTTGCTTAGAGCTTTCCACTATCGGATCAAGATTATGGGCTTGACCGACCCTTGTACAATCGGAGTGATTTTTTCTTAGGCACACCCACACCTTTACAATAGTCTTGAATCCGGCTCCATTACGCCTAACCACGGATTGTTTAGAATCCGGTGTCAACCTCACCTATACCGGGTTATTTATGATTCCGGTGCCAACCTCATCTCTCAATAATGATTTTATGAAAATACAAGTGAACACTCACTCAAAGAATCACCTCTCAAAGAAATAATACAAGATAAGCTTAGGTGATTTGAGAATAATGCACAAATGTTGCTCTAGGAATGGCTCAAGAAGATTTGAAAGTTAAAGTTGAGTAAAAGATAGCCTTTTCACTTAAAAACTGATTGGGTATCAATGTAGGTTCATGTTCTCTCATTTTAAGTCATCAAACTTGGCTCTACATAAAGCAGTCCTCAAAAACTAGCCGCTTTCGACTGTTACTGGCTGTCTGCCAGAAAAGTGGTCGACCACTTTTAAAAGTGGTCGACCATTTTCAGTAGCCGTTGGAGATTGAAAGTGACATTTCAGGTCCAACGGTCAAATGGCCGAGGGAAAGTGGTCGACCACCAGTGGTCGACCATTTTGGGACCAGAAGCTGTATATTGGTTTTCTTGGTTCCATTTTGGTCGAATTTTCGAAATATATTTTTCTAAATATTTTTAATACACGAAAAAGATTTTTTTGGCTAGAAAATACTTGAAACCAAATTTTCAAACATTTAAACGCATAATTGGTTTAGGTTTTTAGACTAAGTTTGAAAATGTCTTTAGAAAATTCTTTTGAAGAAAATGTGAGCCATTTCAAAGAGAATTTATATGCATTGTAATAAATCAAGTACAAGACTATAAGTTAAATAATAAACCTATTGACACATCTTGAGTCTTGATTCTTGATGTCCACCTTCAAGCTCTATAAGTTTTCCCAATAATGCTTTATTCTTGAAGGCTTGATTTCTTGAGATAATTGGATTCTATTTCAATTTTATAGCTACAAACTCAAGTCAATCATTAGCAACTAAATCATATGTTTATTATTATCAAAATAAGAAAAGATTGAAAGCCACATTTGTCAACAATCTCCCCTTTTTTGATGATGACAATATATAATAATGTTGAAAAAGGTAAGGATGCTCATGAATTGTGGAATATGCTTGAAGTGTCATATCAAGGAACTAGTTCCATGAAGGAAACTAGAATTAATATTTTCACAAGAAACTATGAGTTATTTAAAATAGAAAAAGATGAATCCATTTCTCAAATGTTTACTAGATTTACCTCCATTATTAACTCTCTTAGTGCTTTAGGAAAAATGTTTTCAAATGGTGAGTTGGTGAGTAAGATTCTTAGAAGCGTCCCTTGTGCATATAGAAGCAAGGTGGTAGCTATTCAAGAAGCAAAAGACCTTAGCAAACTTCCTCTTGAAGAATTTATGGGTTCCCTCATGACCCATGAAATTCTTATGAAAGAAACTAATGAAGATGAAGGAGAAGAAAAGAAAAAGAAAGGAATTGCTCTTAATGTCGCTTTACAAGAAAACAATGAGGAAGAAGAAGAATTCGCGGATAGTGAGCTAGAAGACATTGCCTTACTTACTAAAAGGTACAAGAAGTACTTAAATTTCAAAAAGAAGAATTTCAAGNTGCCAACCTCATCTCTCAATAATGATTTTATGAAAATACAAGTGAACACTCACTCAAAGAATCACCTCTCAAAGAAATAATACAAGATAAGCTTAGGTGATTTGAGAACAATGCACAAATGTTGCTCTAGGAATGGCTCAAGAAGATTTGAAAGTTAAAGTTGAGTAAAAGATAGCATTTTCACTTAAAAACTGATTGGGTATCAATGTAGGTTCATGTTCTCTCATTTTAAGTCATCAAACTTGGCTCTATATAAAGCAGTCCTCAAAAACTAGCCGTTTTCGACCATTACTGGCTGTCTGCCCGAAAAGTGGTCGACCACTTTCAGTAGCCGTTGGAGATTGAAAGTGACATTTCAGGTCCAACGGTCAAATGGCCGAGGGAAAGTGGTCGACCACCAGTGGTCGACCACCAGTGGTCGACCATTTTGGGACCAGAAGCTGTATATTGGTTTTCTTGGTTCCATTTTGGTCGAATTTTCAAAATATATTTTTCTAAATATTTTTAATACACGAAAAAGATTTTTTGGCTAGAAAATACTTGAAACCAAATTTTCAAACATTTAAATGCATAATTGGTTTAGGTTTTTAGACTAAGTTTGAAAATGTCTTTAGAAAATTCTTTTGAAGAAAATGTGAGCCATTTCAAAGAGAATTTATATGCATTGTAATAAATCAAGTACAAGACTATAAGTTAAATAATAAACCTATTGACACATCTTGAGTCTTGATTCTTGATGTCCAACTTCAAGCTCTATGAGTTTTCCCAATAATGCTTTATTCTTGAAGGCTTGATTTCTTGAGATAATTGGATTCTATTTCAATTTTATAGCTACAAACTCAAGTCAATCATTAGCAACTAAATCATATGTTTGTTATTATCAAAATAAGAAAAGATTGAAAGCCACATTTGTCAATAGATTTAACTCTTATTTAAGCACTTAATATATAAATAAGACATTATAGCTCTCTAGGAATAGATCTTATGCTTGTGGTCTTTCTCCTACTTCATGGTTGGTGTCTAAATCTTGTTTCATTCCTTTTCCATATCCGCTTATTTAGCCATGTCAAATGTGATTGATAAATAGATGTATGAGGGTGATTTAACTCTTATTTAAGTACTTAGTATATAAATAAGACATTATAACTAGATCTTCAAAATTTCAAACACTTTGATTTTTAGTTGAGTTTTGTAAATTACATTTGGACTTTTTGGATTGCATAACTTACTTCAACGAAATTAGGATTTATTAATTAAGTAGACCAATAGATTAGTTGGATTTTTCTTAAACTCGTATGGATATTTTTTTTCAAAGAATCAAGTCTAATGAAATGCTTTCTTTAGTATAAGTCTTGTAACGCTTTATGGACCAAAGTGTTAAAACTAAGTACGCGGTTAGTCTAAAATTTTGTAAATTACTTATTTCTTTGTGTTTTCACCTAAAATTACTAAATATCATGGCTTTTGGCTTTTTGGTCATAATTGTTTCCCTTCCCTCTCCCATAAATACTCTCAAAAATCCTAGACTAATTAAGCGAGCAGAGAAAGAGAAAGAGTAAGATATATTCAAACCTTAAACCTATATTTTGAAAGTAGAGTGTGGATCTCGACTTCTTTTACTGGAATTTAAAATCCCATCCTTCATTAAGGAATGAGAAATAAAGGAGAGATAACATATATGACGAGTACACTAATTCGAATTAAGCCAATTGTGCATGAAAATATTATCGTGGCCTAAAAGTCTCTTATGAATTGTGACCTTCAGATAAAATACATGATCGGATTTTTATTTTTTTTAATTTGGCAAAAATATACAGTGGACTTTGAGTGATCAGTGTAAAGTATTGAAATATGGAAAACCAATAAGATTTAGGCTTTCTTCGATTCACTTTTGTTTTCTTGTTTTTGTTTTTTTAAACATAAATATCGAATTTATTTTTGAAAGTTTGTTTGGCAACTTTGTTTTTATTTTCTGTTTTAAAATGTTGTTAATTTTCAAAAAAAGTGATAACAAAAAATTTCTAATACTTTTAATATTTTAAACAAATTTTAAAAACTAAAAAATATGCATATATTTGTACATAAGTGTATGGGTTGCCAATCGAGTAGGTATTTTTTTTTTTACTTATGTGTAGGTATTTTTTTTAAGCCGTTAGGTCATCATCTAATAGCGATCCAACGGTTATTATGAAGTGCATGAAAAGACGTGTATGAAAAGATGTGCATTATTAATGTTTTTTCTCTCTCTTACTTTTTAATATAAAAAAATGTGCATGATAAATTTTTATTAGCTAAATTGATACTTATGTATAGATAAAAAAAAAATACCTACTGAATTGATGCCCAAATATATATACACATATATATATGTACATATACAAAAATAAGTCTATATAACTTTCTTTCTCATTATTTATATTTTTTTATTTTTGGAAACAAATAATAAAAATAAATTTACTAAGTATGTTTTTTATTTTTAAAAATTTATAATTAAAAAAAATTTACTTCTATTTTTAATTTATTTAAATAAAAAAATTAAAAGTGAATACAAACAAGCGTTATATTTTCCTTTTTTATTTTTTTCCTTGCCCAAAAGGGTCATTTCACAAAAATTGACGGGATACTAAAGGTACTTATGCCTAACAACTTTCTCCTTCTAGAAGAAGACAAAACTATAGAACATAAAAGGTTTTCACAATGAATATGACATGTGGTTGTTGATTTCTTGTACTAATAGCCCATTTTTCACCCATAAGAACAGAGTTTGGAGAATATTCAGCTGTCGAATTATAGTTAAACGATTTGATGGTCTTTGTTTTACTAGAGCGTTTGAAGAGTGGTCATTTCTAGAAAGTAAGTTTGTTTTTTTTTTTTTTTTTTTCCAATAAATTATAAGAATATCTATTTAACAGTGAATGTTCTGCTGTTTTGTAAAGGAATTCCATTCCGTTTCAGCGACAATTTAACTATACCTTTTTGTTTTTATGAAATATCACTCTTATTCACAATAGATCACAATATATATCAAAGACTAAGATCCATAATCTTATATTCAATCAAATTATAATCAACAGTTATAACCAACTCAAGTGGTAAATAATCATTTGAAAGAGTTAAAGATGTTTGTCTAGTGGAGTTAGAGCAATTGTTTATCTTGTTGTTTTACGAGCATATCACATATCTCACATAATGGTGTGTGTTTTTTCCTCTCTTTTTTAATCATGTTCGTAAGTTGAATATAATATGATGACTTGTTATGGTATATTTGTAGTTCGATTTTTGTTTTGAAATCTTCATTGGAAAGAATAAAATTAGTTCTATAATATTTTTTTTTGGGTTAAAAAATAATATCAATAATATCATTAACTTTGATACTTAACCAAATTACATAATAATTGTAATTCCCTAAAGTTCAACCAAACTTGATTATTTATTGCATTATTCATCCCATTTCTTTTTCTATTTCTATTTTCATCTTCTAACTATATTCAAGTCCAATATATTATCATTATTCCCATTTCAATCCCATTCCTTCAACCGAAAGTAACTATGTCCCTCTAATAGAACTTTCTTTATGGAAAAAATTATATATTTTTGTTCCAAAAAATGTCATAAATAACGAAATCTTCAAACTAAATTTTGACGAAAATCGTTAATGAGATTATTCGCCCATAATATATTAGGTGACAAACGTCATAGTATAACTGCGGGTAAACTTATATGTATTTCCCTTATACTTGTTTGTTCTCTAAAACTTCGTATACTTGTTGAATGGGCTTTTCATTCGTTATATATATTTTATAATTCTCAGGATTATGGTCCTTTACGATATAATCACCTAAGAATTCCTTTTAATTAGTAATGGATTATTTAAATCAAGCAAATATTTGTTTTTCCAAATAATTTATACACGAAAAAGAAGGACGTTATCTTTGGGCCTGAAAAGTATTAGTGTACAAGCACTATGAAATAATTAAGCATCTAATATAGGGACCCCTTAATTTATTTTCAAGCAATAATTGTGTACCAAATGCAGCCGAAGAACCAACAGGTGGAGTGGAACCCAACCTCCGACCATTTTCCTTAATTTATTTTTTATTTAGAAAAAATTATATAGGATTAATTACATCATCTGGGCGGTTATTCAGTGCATATGTGTTTTACCGGCCACCGTCCCACTATATTGGCCCTGATTGAATTTATAGGACTCGAAACTAATTGACTTGCTAAATACGTACTAACTTTAATAATCTTGGGAGAGATTACAACAGAAAATTTTTTTTAATCCTATGTGACACTTTTTATTCCTAATTATTGGATCATTATCCAACAGTTAAGATATTTTATTTAAAATTTATTATGCACTATTGAATACCTTAATATTTCTTGAAAGTATATTCATGACCTCTTCATTTAACATCGTCAATTTTGACAGAATTTTTTTTTTGGCTGGACGACGTTAAAAATCTCTGAATCTAAAGTTTGTCATCTCTATTTCAATCAGTCTACAATTTAAAAGCTCTGCCTTAATCCCCAAATTTGATAAAAAAAATAACGGAGAGGATGAAATATTAATTACTTCAGTCAGTAAAATTGTCGACACACCAAGTGCCCTTCACAAAAACGTATTGTGTTTTTGAGTTCAGTAGTTTCCGGCAAGATGATAAATTTGGATCTATGTTTTGATATATCGATACATTTCTCTATTTGTTTATTGTAAACATAATTTAATTCTACACTTATATACGTGGCATATGGTATTGAACTTCAAAAATATTATATCACGATATGTCATGACTATCCGCTATTATTGTTGGGTGACAATTGTTAAAACATTATTCAAATCCTTCGATTATGGGCAGTACTATATGGTATCAAAAATGTTACGAGCAAAAATAATATTAATGTAACTTCCTCATATGATCATATTTTGATTTAGATAATTGTAATTGGTACATTTGGAGCATAATTACCAAGGAAGTAAATAATTAGTCTTAAAAAAATTTTCGTCCCTTTGATGAAATAGGTGGGGTGAGAAAAAAAATGCCTTAAAACCTTTATGGAGCACTAATTTGCGAATTAGGATTAGTCTTTTCACTGGATTATAAATGGCCTACTAGACACATAAAGGCTGCAACGAGATGAACATAATAAATTTTCATCCTCTCCATTTTCTCTCTTTTTTTATTATTTAATTTGGAGATGAAGACAGGGCTTTTAAGTTGTAGATTGATTGAATTGGAGATGACAGACTTGCAGATGCTTTTAAAGTCATCCAGCCAAAAGAAAAAACAAAATTGAGGATGTTGGAAATGTGAATATATTTTTGAGAAATATTTAAGAGTTCATAAGTGCACAATAAATTTTTGCAAATAAAGTATTTTGGTATTTGAATAATAATCCAATGGATGAAAATAAAAAGTCTCACTTAGAGTCAAAAAAGAGAGTTATACCTCTAGCCTCTCCTAATATCTTTAGGGGTGGAAAATAAATAACTTTGATAACGTTCCCTAATTAAAAAAATAAAAATTAAGACACTAAATACTGATCGATGTGTTTGGTTTGCATGGCTAAAACCGAATATTTGGAGCCGGTTTATGCACATATACATATATATATATATATAATGGGCTCCAATTCAATAAGTTTTTTTTTTTTTATCTATACATAGATATTAATTTGGCCAATAAAAATTTTTTTTTTACATATTTTTTTATATTAAAAAGTAAGATAGAAAAATAACATTAATGATGCACGTCTTTTTATACACATCATTATAACCGTTGGATCACTATTAAATAATGATCTAATGGCTAAAAAAAAAATACTTATATATAAGTAAAAAAAAATACCTACTGAATTAGCAACCATATATAATAAATGTACAATTGCAAATTAATTAACTAATTGGTAAGTTCCCTTGGTGTCCCAAAAAAGAGTAAATAAAAATAAATAAATAAATAAATAAATAAAAGGCCATGCAGTTTAATTAGTGCCATTGATAAGGGTCCAACGTCATATCCAACAAACTCCCTATATTCGTTTTTTTTCCAAAAAAATTCCACATACTTTATTTAATCCAGACCAGTGGAAAGTTTAAAATGCGACAGGAAGCACATGCAAGTGATCGAATTTTTTTTCTAATTTTTTTGGCTATGTTGATTGTTGTGCGTGTTTATATTAATTAACCTGATTTTATCAGTAATGGTAATAATTAATTCTTAACCCTGACAATAACGGTGAAGCTACACATTTATGTCCTTACAAGAAAAGAAGAAAATAAAGAATTATCATTTGCTTATGGAAAAAGAAAGGGTTAAATTTTTTTTTTCAAGCAAAAAAAAAAAAAATTATATTTTCCAAAATATCGTGAGAAGTTAGGCAAATCCCTACCTTTTGATAAATTGAAGTGCTTATACTAGTAGTACTTGTTCATAAAGCAACTATAGAGAACACCAACACGACATCATGTTACTGGTTACGTTTTTAATATGAAAGATAAGTGATTTTGTTAAACACGAGCATCACTCACACGAGCATCACTCGCTTTTAAGTCAAATTATTATATTTCATTGCACAAAAATCCTAAACCCAATTAGAGCATGCAAATTATCACATAAATATTTAAAAGCGTATTTAAACCCTGAAGTCCAAATAATTAGGAAAATTAATCTTAAACTCATTTTTCAAGAGCAAAACCCCCCTAATAGTGGCAAATTTGGGTTTTGACAATCCACATGAAATTAAATGGTATAACAAGAGTTTTAGAATTATACTCATTTTTTCCACCAATTTGGCATATTTTTTTTAAATATATATTACACATATATATATGCTCATTCCTAAAATGTAAAATCCCTTATAATAAACTTTATGTGTTTAAAATAAATTATTAACTTAATAACATATGTATAATATGTAAAAAAAAAATCAATAATTTTTATATAATCAAGTTAAAAATCAAACCCTAATTCTAATATTGAAGCAGAACCCAACTCAAGAAACCATAACATAATTAAAAGTGCTTAGCATAAGCACAAATTATTAAAAAAGAAAACTTTATGATTCATTAATATAGTGTAAAAGAAGTTGTGGTTTAGGGAGTGAAAAACCCACACAATGTGCAACAAAATCCACTAAAAAATCTAAAACCTTGTAAACTTCTTATATTTTCTAAATTAGAGATGGGGCAAAAAGAAATTTAAAATAAACCATGTGATGTACTAATTATGCTACTCGATTTTTTACCATGTAAAACTTCTATTACAAATAAGTGCGACGTAACTAATATTTTCAATATCAAGAAATTTTACTCTAAAAAAATGAATTTATGATTAATTTTACTAAATTAGTTGGACTTTGGGGGGGGAGGGGGTTTTCTTATTAAATAATTTGTAATCAAGTAACGTAATTACCAACAACGTTGTTAACTTTCAGCACTCACTTTTACTATAGAGAGTCCATGTTGTATGAATGAACTACATATGTATGAACAATGAACCTCATGGTCTGATTTTTGCACCACTAATTGAAGTCACTCATGCCACCAGTGGCCGGTGAGGGTCTGAGGGGCCAGAACAACAACAACCAAAAAACTCGAACGAAAAGCACGAGAATTGAGAAGTTGAGAATCGACCAAATCAAAAATTATGGTCAATCATGAAAGAAAGCCCCCAATTGTGGACCCCACACCAGCCCATTGTTGCACAATATAAGAAAAAAAAAAAATTAAGAGTGTGTGGACCCACCAACCAGATTTGTACAACGCAAAAAGCCACACCGAATTACACGAAACGAGAAAAAAAAAAAAAAAAATTTGTTGTTCCAGGAAACAAGCGAATGACCTGTCACTACGTGTCGCAATCCTGATGGCAGAACCGTCTGCGGATTGAGCACCACAAGTTTATTAGACCCACCACAGTTGATCACGCCACCTTCACCTTCACCTTCACCTTCATCTAAAGGATCACGTCTTCTCTCCCTCACTCTCCTCCATGACTCAGCAATGACCCAGCCGTTCCAATCCATCACTCTCTTGTTCCCAAAAGTTCTCCAGACTTTTTCCGACGTGGACGGAATATTCTATGACTCCAAACCAACCGTTATCTTCCACGTCATTATCCAAACCACTTTAATATATATATTATTAATTTTGTTTCAATTTACTGAAATACCACTTCATTCCTTGTCCTTTTGCTTCAACATTTCGCCTTTATAAACGCCAAAACCCCTCCCAAGCCAAAACCTCCTCTTCTTCTACTTCATCTCAAATATTCTTCTGTTATATATTGCTGTCAATACCAATTTTAAGGTGAATAATTGTAGGTTATTCATGGAGGTTCCTGTGATAAACAGAATAAGCAATTTCGATGGCGGAGTCACGTGTTTACAGAACCCATCTCTTCTTTCTCAGATTCTTTCCATTTCGGGAAGAGAGAAGGTTTTTCAAGCTCACAGTTTCTGGAAATGGGGTGCCTTCATCATCGCCATGATCGCCTCCTTCGGCACCATTATTAGCAGAATCAAGATTTTGGTGATTCGATTACAATGCCATTTTTGTAAATCTTCTTCGGCTTCAGACCCTCTTCTTGCGAATTTCGCAGACGAAGATTTCACCACCGACGAAGACGACGCCGTTTCGTTGTCGTCGTCGTCGGAATTTGACGAGGACGAGCTATCGTCGCCGTTGTCGTATTCCGACGAAGATTCCCGCTTCAGGGGTTCTGGCCGCTACGCCGACCAGGGGCATAATCGTAATTTGGGGCTCCGGAGGCGGCGGAGCTTCGTCGACCAGAGATTCTCATGGTCCGACTTCTCCAGCGGCAAGAGCGTCGTCAAGCTTTGGGATAGTTTGGGCCTCGGGTTGGGCCTCGACGGCGGCCCGGCCCAAGAAGTCGTCTCCGAGTATCACGTGGACAGGGAGCAGAAGCTGAGCTCCATCTTCGGCGGAAAGTGGCGGACCTCGGCCGCCTCCGCCGCCGCCACGTCATCGCGGGTGTCGATTCTGTCGGCGGAGGCGAGCGAATCCGGGAGGTTGTCTCTGGGGATTTGGGACACACGCGCGGCGTGTCGCATCCCCGCGATACTCGCCGAGTGGGGTCCGCACCTGGGGAAGATCGTCGGAGTCGCGTCCAACGGCAACGAGAAGGTCTACGTCAGGGATGACGTCACGGGCGGACTAACGATCGGGGACTTGAGGAACGTCAGCTCGCCGTTGAAGAAGTTGACGGAGGCTGACGTGGACGAAACGTGGTGGGATGCCGATGCCGTTATCGTCTCATCGGGCGAGTCAGCAGCCTCGTCTAGACTTGACTCGGCCGCGACTCGGTGTTGTGACGCGGTTAGGTCCTATCTGTTGTAGAATCGGATGAAACAGTAAGAAATTTGGGGGTCAGAATAATATTATTGAACTGACAATTTGTAAATACTTAATTTATTATGATCAATGATTTATGGTAATGGTATTTAGTTTTCGTCTGATTAGCTGTCTTTTTTGTTGTGTTTAAAATTACTTGAACAAATCATAAATATTGTCATTTTACATGATGTGGCCGGTTTAGTCCTAAATTTAGCTTAACGGTAAACACACCGTCTTTCTCCATCAAGTTTTAAAATTTGGGATCCCTACCTTCTTATGGCATTATTAAAAAAAAATTAAAATTGCTTGAAGTTATACAAGATATTGTGGTTTTGCTTGTTAAAGTTCTTGGCAGTTTCCTTTTGGTGAAAGTTGAAACGAGGGAGAGTCGATACATAATTAAGTAAAGGAAGCCCAATACGTAATTTATTCATTATCTTTTGGAAGATGACTAAGAAAAAAAAAAATTATTGTAATTGATTTTCAGCAAATGTGAAATCTAAAATATTCAATTACTTTGGTTCTGTTCGACTAGTAAATAATCAATTTCAATTCAACCTTTTTTTTTTTCTTTTTTCTTTTTGGAGCAGAACAATTCAACCTTTCTTACCCATAACTCAAAAGTCCAAACTCCAAAGGGTACGTGTTTCACGTGTTAAATAGTTATTTTTATTTTTTGGTGGAAAATGTGAGTAGGTTCATATCTACAGAAATCTCGTTGTTCATATTAACCATTTCAAAAGTTCCGGGGAAGAAAAAAAAAGTCCAAAGGCATATTTGGTATGACTTTTACAAGTTACGTCTTGACAATCTGGATCTGTTTCTGAGCCTGTTTCAGTGATATATCAGAGTAGATTTTGGGACCTATTTGGCATGATTTTTAGAAATTATGTTTTAACTTTCTAGTTCAGAAGTAGTTTCTGAGCCTACTGTTTAGATGATATATCAGAATAAATTTTAGAGCTTATTTAGCATGACTTTTAGAAGCTATGTTTTGACTTTCTGAGATCAGAAGTAATTTCTGAACTAATTTGGATGATATATCAGAATAAATTTTGGATTCTGAAAACTTAAAGACAAACTCATATGACTTCTTTAGAAAGAATTTCAAAAAAAAAAATGAATTTTTTTTTATTTTAATGAAAATTTACGTTTTCACATTTAGCCTTATTTTAATAAATGACAAAAAAAATTAACATTTATATCTTCAAATCAAAATTTCAAATATATCAAAATAGTATAGTAAAAAGTACGAATTTACGACTTCAACTTCTTTATTATACTGCATATAACTAAAAGCCAAACGTCCTACGTATCTATATACCTGGCAACTTTTGTACTCGTTGGGACCATAACCGGCTCCATAAGGACAAACCTGTCATTTTCTTGCTTTTCAAACTTCTTACTCTTAGTCTGCAACTCCAAATAGGTAGATGCGTAATGGAAGATATCAAAATGTTTGATATTGTCTTATAGTCTTATAATTAAGCATACATTGCTAGCCTATTCGCCTGGATCAATACTAAGTAAAAGGAGAGGGTATACTAAGATTTATTTCTAATTTCCTATTGAGAAGTCAATATGAATTATTCAATACTACAAATTAAATATGTTGGACGGAATCCCAATTATAATCGAATGATAACATTTATTTTTTCAATTTATCAATCTAATGGTTTATATTAGCTTCTAGTGGCGGAGGGAGGGGGTCGACGGCCCCACTCAATTTTTTTTTTCTTTTTTAATTTTATATATGAAATAAAATTTAATCTCTATTTTGCTCACGTTATAATAATTTTTTTTTACAATTATGTCCTCACTTGCTCTTTTCAAAACTCACTTATTCAATTTTCCTATATAACCTAATTTTTTTTTTCATCATGAGAATAGAAAAATAAAGACAACTCCTTCATAAAAATAAGAAATTAAAGAAAAAAAGTTAGTTATTTAGAGAAATTTTTCATAATATATTTTATAGTGTAATTTATTTTTATTTGGTTCAATACTATTATGAATTTTTAAATACTTTTTGTTTCATGATTGCATTTTGAAAATTGTCTTATGTCTCCTCTGTAATTAAGTCTTGGCTCCACCACTGTCTATAACTAACTTTAAAAGTCCTTATTGTATTACCGCCCATAATTAAAACGTTAACATTTGCAAATAACCTTTAATTAACTTGCATTATCTCATAATTTACTATTGTAAGTAATCACACGACATTGTTTAATTGTCAATGACAAACTGTAATTAGCAAAACTTAATTCTATGGTTATTTTGAGAACAATAATTAGGAGAAGATGACAGCGTATCTTTTGTGGAAGACCTTATAAAAGTTACGAAATTTTTAATGGAAATTATTAAGACAATACAATATTATTGGAGGCAGAACTTTCACGTATAAAAGATATTGAGTTTATTTATTTTTCAACTATTGATGTACGTATCTGATAGAGAAAGAAAAAGAGAGATTAGTGGTTGGAAAGAATCTCAGCAATCAAATAATGATTTGGTTTTTCTTAAATAATAATACTTTAGAAATGGATGTAATCACTCTATTATTTGGAAAGTCAAGTGCCACCTTCTAGAAGTGGGTAGACATATGTCACATATCACATATATAGCCCTGAAATGTTTCACTTGTTTCTTGAACCAATAAAAATAGTAGTTGCGCCTAATTAGGAACTGATATATGTGTCTATATTCATGTAATTAAGTATCCCCTGCAAAAAAATCATTTTTTTTTTAATTAAATTTCTTTTTTTTTTTATTTTTTTTTTTTTATTTTTTTTTTTTTTTTTTTTTTTTTGTTTCTGGAATGTCTAACTATTATTACAAAAGTATAAACAATATAGCCCTGGAGATCTTGCTTTTAAGTGAGCTTATTTCTAATTAATTGAAACTCTTTTTCATTTTTTATTATGAAATTTATACATAAATTTGTATAATTAAGATTCGAATCTCGCTCATCCTCTCATACACACTTCCAAAAATCCTAGCTCAATTAGCATTATTTTAACTTTAAGCGAGTACAGTACTAATATTTATAGTATTGCAATTAATTTCCAAGCAAAAATTAACTTGAGGAGACGGCTTATCTACGCGGGGAAAAAAAAATAGTGGAAACTGCTCAATGGTTCACTAATAAACTAATTAGAAAATTGAATTGAAAACTTTCCAACTCTAAAAAATACAAAACAAGGTAGAGGAAAGAAACAAGCTTGTTATAAATAGTTGGATCCTTTAGAAGAATGTCCCATTTTCAAAGTCCTTATATAAATAATATTTTTTATTAATCTGAGATATACCACGTAAATCATTAAATATATGTACATTAAATTATGTATTCAAACATAAACTAAAATAAATTTTAAAGAAAAACAGGAACATTTTTTGAAGTGTCAGGAGTATGCGTTCTCTAAAATTTCCTGAATAATATGCGTACGTAGTCCTATTTTGCTAAAATTTATGTTTCATCTTGGCGAAGTGGGCGAATTTAGGGTTTTTTTTTTTTTTTTGAGTCTGAATGACACTTTGAGAATTACATTTTTGGATGACTTTTTCAAGACTAGTTACAGAATTTATGATTTTTTAAACTTTCTTATGCTCGGTAGTACTCAAAAAAAAAAAAAAAAAAAAAAACCCTTAGAAAATGATGACCAAAAAGTTATTTCCGCTCAAATTACTCTTAAGTTCTAAGGTTGACTAGTTATTTGACTATTTATTGGCCTAAAATTTAGTATATGACTAAACTCAAAAGTTTATAAGAAATTTAGGTAGATGACCAATATTTTAAATTTGATTAAGTAGATGTCAATTTTTTAAATTTTACAGCTAAATGTCTAGGTATATATATTTTTACACTCAAGTTTAGTTACTGTGTTGAAATGTATTAGGTATATACTTTTTTATACTTGGTATATAAGCATATATACCGGATATTTTGCTATAACATTTAACAAAGGGACATTTAGTTAAATTGAGCCCAAAATTTAGTCTTATTTCTACATGGCCCTAAGTTTATAGCTAAATGTCCAACTCACTTAATGATAAAAATGAAAATACAGCATATTCCATAACTAAAGTTTTTTAGAAAATGGACCTTTTGCTATAACTTTTAAAACATAGATACTTACTTAAACTAATTTAAAAAATTGATTATCCACTTACTTTTCTCAAATTTTTTTTTCCAAATCCCTTAATATTGTCTGGGCCCAAAAACCATGCTATCCACACAGGGCGGAAAGAGATGGACCTGCCAAGATCGACCCAATCTTTTAATGTGTTCAAGCCACTTACATTATTAAAGGGAGGGAGGTTCTAACACTTTTACCTACAAAAACAAAAAAGAATGGGAAATTGACATGGCTAGAACTAATTTAGCACAAAGTGACATTTATAGTAATCTTTTTTAAATTGACACTTTTAGTAGTGTCACAAATTATATGACGAGGGGTCACATAATTTGTGACTATAAAATTATGACTTTTCTAAGGCTAATAAGTAGTCACAAATTGTGTGACCCTCCGTCACATATGGTCACAAAACACTAAAATACTACTAGAAAAGTCATTTCCCAAAACACTACTAAAAAAAGTCATTTTAGTCAAAATTACTATTATTTATATCAAATTCCCAAAAAGAATTAAAACAATACAGTGGGTCAGATTTTTTTTTTTCCAATTCCCATAACTTTTTTTTAGAAAAATACCACTTTTTAAAAAGTTCTTAGAAAAATATCATTTTTAAAATGATTACTAGTTACTAGTTATATATAGTTATAAATACATTTGGTTATTAGTTACTAGTGCTCTCGAAAACTGGTTACTATTTTAGAAAATTATATTTTTCTAATTTTTTTTAAAAAGTGGTATTTTTCTAAAATATTCGATACGGGATCTTGAAAAAGTTAAGCCTATCGTATTTTTCTAATTCTTTTCTAAAAGTGCTGTACAAGACCTAATTTTCACTATTGAAGAGTTGAAGACATTTAAATCCAATTATCAGTTTAAAGAAGAGGGAATTAGGCTTAATACATTCCTCGGTATTAATTTTCTTTTAAGGGATATTAGAGTGTGGTTCTTTTTTTACTAGTTTTAATAAATGTCAATTTTTCTCTTTTATAGCTAAATGATCGAATCGGTATCCTGCCATGCGAAATACCTTGGTTCGCCTTCTCAAATCAGCAGAAATAAAAGGACAATGACTTTGGTTCTATAAAGGACAGAATATGGAAGAAGCTCACAGGTTAGAAATCTTTCTTTTCCCAAGTGGAGAAATGAGGTTTTGATCAAAGCAGTAGCTCAAGCAATCCCAACCTATTCGATGATTGTGTTCATGCTCCTTTTGAATCTTTGCAATGAAATCAATAAACTTATTGCTCACTTCTGGTAGGGCTCTTCATAAGAGGTGAAAAAGATTCATTGGCTATCGTGGGATAAAATGTGCCTACCAAGGGAGAAGGTATGAACTTTACGGATATTTTTGTGTTCAATAAAGCTCTACCACTGAAATAGTGTTGGAAAATTATTAATAATTCTAACTCCTTAATGTCAAGATTGTTTTGAAAGCAAGGTATTTTAAAAATAGGAGTTTTTTCACTTGTGGACTTCGATGGAAATCTTCCTTTTAATGGCATAGTCTCTTATGGGGATGAGAAGGTCTTGAAACGGGGCTAAGATGGAGAGGTAGGTGTGGCTATAACATCTCTTTATACAAGGATCGATGGATTCCTAGAACGTATTCTTTTTGTTAGAAAAATGGATGTGTTACAACGTTTTGCTAAGCCCTTTTGAGGCAAACTTATAAGTGTGGGACCTACTACTTATTAGTGAGATGTCATTATTGATATATATCCTCCTCCACGAGTACATCAAAATTAAGTATTTACTTGCTCAAAATGGTAATGGGTGAATGAGAAATTATCACCTGAAGTGGGCTAAATGAGAAGGGAAAATGAATGATATTTACTGAAATCCCACAAGAAAAAGGAGTACAAACCAAGATGTGCTTATATAGAGTTACTTAACTTTTAGTTGATAACTTGGTAAGCAAAGAGGCTCTCTCTTGCACGCGTATATAGGAGGGATGCAAATCAGGACTGGCCCAGTATGCACTTGTGTGTGCCCACGTGTCCTACGAGCATGGATGCTGAATCAAAACTTTTTTGGCATTATGATCAGATTTTATGGCTGCTTCACCCCTAAGCAGTATAAAAGGAAACCCTCTCCTTCACATTTCCACATACCAAAAACCTTTCTGATTTTTTTTTCTCCCTGGTTTTCTCTATCGCGGTTAAAGTTAGTTGGTAGTTGTGAGTTGAATTTCTCTTTTCTCTCTAGTTTTCTCTATCGCGGTTAAAGTTAGTTGGTAGTTACTAGTTGAATTTCTCTCATTCTGCTGCTCACGAATTCTTGGGTGGTTGAGCTCTCTTGTAGTTCTATGTGTAGTTTTAGTGATAGTATTTGGGCATGGGTTAGTTCATTGGAAATAAAAAATTGGTGCAATGTTGCTATTTGTAAACTGTTTATCCTGGGAGATAGATGTAGTTAGAATTCTTCACAGTATCCCGATGAGAAGGCGTAACTATTTTAAAGAAATTGTGTGAAACAAAAGACTTGGTTTTATATTCTTTACTCTAGTTGTTGTGAAATAATTGTGATTTATTTTTCTACATTATTTGTTATAATTTTATTATTTCTGTAGTATTTACATTTCTATTATTATTTGTAATAATTTTTCTAACACTTTTATGATCTTTTCTCCTAAAACTCTCCCTATAGAGATACTGGTGGCATATATATATCTGTACGATAATTTTAGTAACTAGAATAAAAAGTTAGTAAAGAACCATTTTTTCGAAAAAGAAGCTAAGCTGATCGTTAGTATTCCCGAGAGCTTACAATATAGGACAGATTCTCTGGTATGACGCTTCACTAATAATGGCGAACACTATGTTAAGAGTGGTTATAAAGCTATTATGGCTAACAAAGTTCAATTCTCACCCTCTAGTTCTTATAATTATGACCAGTGGTAGTCTTTATTTTGGAAGCTGCAAATTCCAAGCAAAGTGAAGAAATTTTGTTGAAAATTTTTTACAGTTATATTCCCCGCTTTTGGTTGTTTGTACAGAAGAGAAATTAGAGTTAATGCTAAGTGGCTATTATGTGGTGGTGACTTTGAATCTATTGAACATTTTCTCTTTCACTGTAATCTTGCAAGAGAATTATGGGATTCCCGTAAGATAGATATTGATAATTATATAACCAGGGCCGACATTGACTTCTTTTCCCTGATAAGAAAGCTCTGAATCGTTGAGTGGAAACTATTTCAAGCTAGTGTCGATCATTATGTGGTATATTTGGTTTAAGAAAAATCAGATAGTTCATCACGAGAAAAGTAGAAAATGTTGGGAATATGCCCTAGAAAGTAGTTTCTTTGTTAGAAATTTTGAATAATATTTATTAGATTTAAGAGTTATCTATTTGTTATTAATAAATTCTATATTATGTCCCAATTATATACATGTGATATTTAAGTTTTCTATTATGCAAACATCTAAAAGTTTTCATGACTAATATTGAGTAATAAAAAATTGTTCGTGTGAAGTCTTCACATATAGAAGACTAAATTCTTTATTTAATTGTGTCTAAATAAAAGTTCATATTCTCCAAATAAAGATGGAATACTTTATTTTGCCATAGAATATAGTGTTATCTATTTCAATGGGATTTAGAAAGTCTCCAATCAATGAAGTATCTGACTTCGGATAGAAACACTAATGCGTTATAAGAAAGTTATAAGTGCATTGAACTGGACCAAGTGAAAATAGAATTTGAGGTTAAGTGCCATAACTCAATATTCTCTCTTTCACTAATCTAGCACTATTGCAAGATTACCTTTATCCTAGTGATAGTCGACGTATTTTCATGAGTTCTATCTTTTTGATTTAACTAAAGAACTAGTTCTGATTATATGGCTCGAACTCCGGTATCTTAGAAGATAAGATTTGTGAATTGACGAGAATGCCCTTCATGATTTGGACACCATGCATATAATGTCACTTTAAGTTTTTTTTAAGGACTTGGATAACAAAAACTAGGCGCCAGGTATTCACTTTGTGAATTTGACTGTATTTGTATAGGTAGTTACAAACACCGTAGTCAATTATTATCTATTAGATGAAAAATGGCAACTCAAAAGTAAATATATACTAGAGGGATTATATAGTAATTTCACCTCACTAGTACGACATTGCATCGGGGGTATATCTGCAGGTATAGTATATGCTAAATGAATCAAGTTAATTAAAATATTAATTAGCTTCACAGAAAATATATGACATTTAGTCTAAGAGTACAATATTGGGCCTATAGTGGAGTGCCCTAATATTAATGGACAAGGCTTAGTTATAATTAATAGTTAATTATGACTATAGATAGTTGGCCCGTTGGAGCTTAGACTATTTGGATTTATAAGGTCCCCTGTCTAGCTCACATGTAGCCCAATAATTAATTGAATGATCATTTGAGCCCAATAGGTCCAATAGGGCTTACACCTTTCTAATACTTAAGAGAAAAGTTCTTCTAAGCATCTGTACAATAGCCACACACCTGCCACAAACTTGGTAACTGTACTTGACGTGAAACAGAGAGAAAAAGAGAGAGTGAGAAAGAACCGAGCTACCGCGGGAGAAATCCTGTGTTCATTCATAGCCGCCGAGGGAGAGATACTTATGGTCATAGACGTGCAATCAAGGAGAAGGAAGAGCATCTTCTTTATCGTTCGCTCATCACTCACTCGGAATTAAGAAAGTGCCCACACACCGGATCATTCAACAGTTCTAGAGAATAGACGGGAAAGCTCAATAGTTGTGAAGTATTTCCAGGTTTTATCTAAACCAAGATCTATAAATTGATTTATGTTAGATCAACAATCCTACGTTTTTTTTTATAAAGTTTCAAGAAAAAATTTAAAATACCAATTCCGCTGCGTTCTTGATTTGTTTACAAAACTATGGAAATCATTTTTGAAAATCTTTTTTCGGAATTTCTAGCAATTGGTACCAGAGCAATGTTTTCGATGATCTAGCATATCTTATTAATGTTAATTCTCTTTCGTTAGATGATTTTTTATTTCTATGATGATCTCTGTGATTATGTTTGATCTCGTTCATGATTATGAGTATGCTCTATTATGTATAATAATTGATTGATTTAATGAGTTTAAATGATAATCAATTAGATATTACTATGAGTTTATAATCATGTATTTTTCGTTTTTGATTATGACTCTAGAACGTTTTTGATTTTCTATGTGTTTATGTTTTATATTCTTGATAAAACTATACATAGAAGTCGTTTGGTCTTTAACTGTGTTTTAGATTTTCAAAAAAACTATTTAACAATTAAGTTATGGATTTTTCAGATTTGGAAACTGTACAAGGTGGCGGACACTAAAAGTCGTGCGCGCCGCTCGTGTGTGTTGCGGTGGGGAGACCCGCTCGCTGGCCACGCGGGTGGCAACCCATGCATTAGTCGCACGGGAGCAGCCCCACATGCTAGCCATACGGGTGGCACCCTATGCGCTAGCCGCATGGGCGTTGCACCACTCTCGTGGCCGTGCGGGCATTGTCCTGCTCTTGTGGCCGCATGGGTTTCGTCCCACTCCTGTGGTTGCTTTATCCCGCTCTTGTGGCTGCGCAGGTGTTGTCCTGCTCCCGTGGTCATGGGCTTTACCCTGCCTCAGCGAGCCATGTGGGTGCCGTCTTGCATGATGGCCGCACGGGCGCTTTGCGAGTACGTGGACGCAAGGGATTTGTCCCATGCGTGGCCCTGTGGTGCCCTGAAGCCATCATCTTTTGGACGGATCCCGTTTTGGCGTTTCGATTGGCATCCCGATGCCGTTGACGTTAGATTATCCATTTTAAATAATTTTTTATTTTAAAATTTCCTTATTTGAATTTCGAATTAGAGATAATTTTATAAATTTCGAATATGAGATACCTACAGTCTCCATTGTTGGTTCATTATGTATTGGGATGAACCTCGCCTCATAATCTTACTGAGCTCCCGTAGGAGGGTTTTCGTCTGGGTTGTACTAGAAATAAATTTCTTAGGATAAGGTATTAGTTGGACTATATGAGGCTGATCACCCATATGAGACTGTCTTATATAGAAAGCTTAATTACTGAAATAATGGTTACACACTCAACTTGAAATACTGATATCTTACTGTAAGAGTTCTTGTTAATAGAGTAAAGGACTAAATTAAATGGTAATTAGACATATGGAATATGAGATATTTGTCTTATTTTCTAAATAAAATTATTTTCAGTTTGACTTGTTAATTGCATGACTTCCCGTAGGAGGCTTGTAATTAATAGAAAATTGAATTACCATGAATATTAATGATAGTCTTAGGGATAATTCACTTGCATATTGTAGATTTTATTTTACCTTATGTTAATTATTCAAAATATTTGTTACATGATATTTGCTATTATATGAATTATTTATTTTCGTTCAAATAGATATGTCCTTAATTCTTTTACCCATTGTACACACACACAAATAACTTGTATGGTTAGACTATGATATCTGGATTAATGTAACCTAGATTTAGTGCTTATAACTGATATGTTACTAAGTTTTTACTCTTATATGTTCGTCCACATTCATTGGTGAGACTAGTGAAAAAAAAAAATAAAGTATATATGTAATAGGAGAATTCCTACATAATTCATTGATACATGTTGACATAAGATGTCCAATACGTTACTACGTGAAATTCAAGGAATTCAAACTATTATAATATTATGTTAAATCTCAATATGAGATACCTAATGAACATCTTCATTAAGCTAAAGTAGCTAAAGGTGAATTTTCTAATCTTTAGCTAAAATGAAAATATTTCCTATATAGCACTAAAGGATATTAAAAGAAAATTGTTAGGGACACCTATATAATACTTAATTAGAAGGTAATAACAATTTATTGTTCATTAACTTATTTTAGTGGATGACATAATGAATCTTGAATAGGATTTAAGAATCATAAACCATGTATGCATGTCTACTGCAAATGGTTCTAGGAAACCAAGGGATTTAGTGAAGGCAAGTTCACTAAAAGTAAAGACTACAATAGCTATAATATCTCTACTTAAAACGAGAAATATTTAAATTCATATTTGATGAATTTATAAATTAGGACATTAAAAAATTATCGAGTATTTAAGAGAAATTTGATTTTTGTTTCATATTTAATGAAACAATATTATTCAATTTGTCTTGAAGATAAAGTTTCCACGTGAAAGAATAATATTCTTAATTACGCTAAATAACTTTTTTTTTTAGCTTATATTATTCTCATTGTGTGATACTAATAATGATGAGATTGAACATGATAAATCTAATCATAAGAAAGTAAGTACTAAGAATAAAACATATTTGTGCTTCGGTCATTTTAACCTGGATATGATCCAAATATTGGTTAAGGATAGGCATTTACACTTGTTAGAAGCTAAACATTCACCAATCTACGAATCCTATCTGGAAAGTAAAATGACTAAAAGGTCCTTTAAGAACTAAGAGTGCAAAAATATTTAAAAATAGTACATATTGTTGTTTGCGGGCCCTTGAGCAATCAAACCTAATGAGGTTTTGAATATATAATTATGAATGATTATTCAAAATTTTGTTATATTTTCCTAATATTTCTGCTAATTGAATTCTTTCGAAAAGTTCAAAGAATTGAAAGCGGAAACCAAAAAGGAATTAAGAAAAGTATAAAGACTCATCGATTAGTTCAAAGTGTTGAATACTTCTATAGAGAATTCTTAGGAATATCTCACAGACAATGAAAACTTTTGGCTATGATTAAGTTGTTGTTCAATTGTTCATTATTACAAAATCTTTTGGGATACGTCTCAAAGACGGTGATATGCCTACTAACAGACTTCCATCTAAGTCAATACCTAAGATACCATTTTGAAATATGAAAGGACATAAAGTTAATTTATGTCATATCTATATTTGTGGTTGTCTAGCATACGTGCTGAAAGGAAAAATGATTAAATTGGAATAACAATCTGAATTGTATCTGTTTTTAGGATACCCAAAAGAAATAGTAGGATGTTATTTCTATAGTACTGAAGGAAGAAAGTATTTGTTAGAAAAAATATCTCTTACTTAGAAGAAAACTATATGAAGTATTTAATCCCAAAATAAGTTATTTCTTAAGGAACTAACTGATGATGTAATCAGCCTATCTATGAAAGATAGAATAGAGTAAGCACTTAGAAAAGATAAATCACTAGAAGATCAACATATATCGGACCCTCATTGTAGTAGAAGGATTGTGAGACAATCTGGTAGATATTTGGGAATAAGAGAATCCTATAACCTAGAATTTGAGTACTTTATCTATAAAGTGGCAATAGATGATGTTGGTATAAATCTCTAGTAAAAGGTAATAGAATCCACATTAGACTCTATGTACTCTAACAAAATCTGGGATCTTATAGAACTATCTGGAGGGGTAAAACTTTTTAGGTGTAAATTAGTCTATAAGAGAAAACAAGTAATAGACGGGAAAGTAAAGACTTTCAAGGCAAGTTAGTTGTAAAAAGATTATGTACAGAAAGAATGTCTATTCTGTTATTATGATTAAGTCTATTGATATATTCTTTTCCATAGTTGTATTTCTTGATTATGAGATATAGTAAACGGATACCAAGATAGATTTTCTAAATAGCAATCTTGACGGCTATATCTAAATAGTACAACTAGAGAGATTCATTGAAAAGGCCAAGAAAGCAAAGTTTATGAAATTTTAGAGATCTAATTTATAGACTTAAGCATTGGTCTAGAATTTATCAATTTGATCGATACATAGACGAATTTTCTATCTATAAAAGATTCAGGGCAATAAAGTGATTTTTTCAGTTTATACATATTGATGATACACTAATCATTGGAAATGATATAGGATGATAATCATCAATAAGAATTTAGTTAGCACAATAACATAATATTTATTATGCTGTTGGGATAGTAAGTTGTTATTAATCCAATCTGGAACTTGAATATAGTATTAAAGTCAAGTGTATCCTTAAGTATCTGAATTAGGAACTGTATACTTGTCTATTTTGGATAAATATCTGACTTTTGTTAGATACATTAATTCGGATGCTCGGTCTGAAAATGTACTCCAGAAGATCAACCTTTTATTATATGCCAACACTAGTAAGGATACTGGTGTTTACTGGAATAAAATTTCAGAAAATATTTTTATAAAATCATTTTCAAGACAAAAATAGTTTTGTAAAATCTGGAAACACAGCAGAATTGGTCGTTTAAAATTTTTCTCTTTACGAAACCTTTCGGATCGTGTTTAAACATAAATTAACTCTTGATCTAGATAAGAACAATACCCAGATTCACTCCACAATCTTTTCGTCTTCCCGTCTATTCTCGAAAGCCGTTTGATTGATCCGGTGGGTGGTCACTTTCTTGATTCCCAACAAAGAGATCTGCAGACGAACAAGAAGACAATCTTCTCGAACTGATTTCTCCAGGATGGCCGAAACACCAAGGATGGTGAATCCCCTAGTGAGGCCGATTTTCTCTGCTCTCCCTCTCTCTTTGTTATGCGTGGAACACTCTCCTTTCAGGGGTGTTTCATGTGTAGTTCACGTTCTGTGCAGTTAGAGAACTTTTCTCTTAACTATAGAGAGATTAGTAAACCCTAATGGGCTTATTGGGCTTGTTGGGCTCAACTGATCATCAAATAACTATTGGGCTTTAATTTGAGCTAGATAGGGGACAAGATGGATCCATAAAGCCCAAGTTCTAATGGACTATATGCCCACAATCATAATTAACTCATGAGTGGGCCTTGTCTATTAATATTGGGGCACACCAATACTGAACTCTTGGACTAAATATTATTTATTTTCTATGAAGCTTATTATCAAATAATTAGCTTGATCTATTTAGCATATACTATACCTGTAAACGTACCCCTAATGCAATACTGTACTAGCAAGGTGAAATTACCGTATTACCCCTCTAGTACATATTTACCTTTGAGTTGCCATTTTTGATCTAATGGATAATAGTTGACTACGATATTTGTATCTGTTTATACCAATACAGTCAAATTCACATAGTGAATACCGGGGCCCTGGTTTATATAATCAAAGTACTTGAAAAAATTAAAAGTGACATTATACGCATGGCGTCCATCATGAAAAATGTTCTACACATTGCATACACCTTATCTTCTAAGACACCGGAGTTCGAACCATATTTCAGAACTAGTCTTTTAGTAACTCAAAAAGACAAAACACATGAAAGTAAGTTCGTTAATCACTAGGATTAAGATTTTCTACAATAGTGCTATATTAGTAAAATTAGAAATTTAAGTTACGGTACTTAAGCTTAAATTCTAATTCACTCGGTCCTATTCGATGCTATTATAACTTTATTATAACACACTAGTGTTTCTATCCGAAGACTCACTTCGATAATTGGAGACTTCAGTATGAAAATAGACAACACTATATTCTATGGCAAAGTAAAGTATTCCATCTTCAATATGCAGAATGCGAACAATTTAGTTTAGACATAATAAAATAAAGAATGTAATGTCTCCCATATATGAACTCATTATACGAATAATTCTTTATTACTCATTACATATCTTAGAATCTTTAGATGTTTACATAAGATAAACATACACATCACATGTATATCAATAGGACATAAATAAAATAATAATTCATAATATATAATTTATTAATAATAAATAGATAACAAATAATCTGATAATAAATTATTTATAATATTAAAATAATAAACTGCTTTATAGGATATTATTCCAACAAAGGAGATGTTATAGTGAGTAAGATAGCCATTGTAGAAAACTTTGTTGATCTGTTTACCAAATCTTTGGCAATCAAAGTATTTGAGGATCATCTAGAAGGAATGGGACTACGTAATATATTACATCTTCTTTAAATGGCAAGTGGGAGATTGTTGGGAATATGCCCTAGAAAGTAGTTTCTTTATTAGGCATTTTGAACAATGTTTATTGGATTTAAGTGTTATCTATTTATTATTAATAAATTCCATATTATGTTCCAATTATATATATGTGATGTTTATATTTTCTATTATGCAAACGTCTAAAAGTTTCCGTGACTAATAATGAGTAATAAAGAATTATTCGTGTTAAGTGTTCACATGTGGGAGACTAAATTCTTTAAATCATTATGTCTAAATAAAAGTTTATATTCCGTAAATAAAGATAGAATACTTTATTTTACTATATAATGTAGTGTTGTCTATTTTAACAGGATTAATAAAGTCTCCAATCTTTGAAGTGTCTGACTTCGGATAAAAACACTATTACATTATAAGAAAGTTAAAAATGCGGTTGAACTAGACCAGGTGAAAATAGAATTTGAGATTAAGTGCTATAACTCAGTATTCTATCTTTCATTAAAATAGCAATATTGCAAGATTACCTTAATCCTAGTGATAATCAGACCTACTTTTATGAGTTTTATCTTTTTGACTTACTAAAGGACTACTTCCTATTATATGGTTCGAACTCTGGTATCTTGGAAGATAAGATTTGTGAATTGACGAGAATTCTCTTCATGATTTGGACACCATGCATATAATGTCAATTTGAGCTTTTTCAAGGACTTGGATAATAAAAACCAGGTGCTAGCTATATACTTTGTGAATTTGACTGTATTTATATGGGCAGTTACAAACACCACAGTCAATTATTTTCCATTAGATGAAAAATGACAACTCAAAGATAAATATGTACTAGAGAGGTAATATGGTAATTTCACCTCACTAGTATGACATCACATCGGGGGTATATTTGCAGGTATATTATATACTAAATGGATCAAGTTGTTAATTAGCTTCACAGAAAATATATGACATTTAGTCTGACAGGATAATATTGGGCCTGTAGTAGAGTGCCCCAATATTAATGGACACGGCCCAATTATAATTAAAAGTTATTTATGACTATGATTAGCTGGCCCATTGGAGCTTAGACTATTTGTATCCATAAGGTCCCCTGTCTAGCTTACATATAGCCCAATACTTAATTGAATGGTCAGTTGAGCCTAATAGGCTCAATAGCGTTTACACGACTCTAATACTTAAGAGAAAAGTTATCCTAAGCCTCTGTACAGTAGCCACACACCTACCACAAGCTTGGTAACTGTGCTTAATGTGAAATAGAGAGGAAAAAAAAAGGAGTGAGAGAGAACCGAGTTGCCGCGAGAGAAATCCCATATTCATTCATGGCTGCCGAGGAAAAGATACCTATGGTCATAGACATACAATCAAGGAGAAGGAAAAGCGTCTTTCGGATCGTCCGCTCATCCCTCATTGGGAACTAATAAGGTACCCACACACCGGATCATTCAACGGGTTCCAGAGAATAGACGAAAAGGCTCAATTGTTGTGAAGCATTTCTAGATTTTATCTAAACCAAGATCCATAAATTGATTTATGTTAGATCAACGGTCCTACGTTTTATTTTGTAAAGTTTCAAGAAAAATTTTAAAATACCAATACCATTGCATTCTTGATTTTTTACAAAACTATGGAAATCATTTTCGGTAAAACCGTTTTTTGAAATTTTCGGCAAAAAGGCAGAAGCTATTATTTCCTTGGCAAAAGATTTTTATGAGAATTATTATAGGGATTCTTGAAACAAAGAGGTTAGGCAGTTTGATAAAATGATTGTTATATGGTTAAGATCTCTTGAAGGGTCTTTAAAGCTCAATACTAATTTAGTAATGGACCACTAAGACGGACTTATTGGGCTAGGATTCATTCTCTTTAACACCACTGGGCCTCACCTAAAAGTGCTAGCTTAAAGATAGTTTTGGGCTCATAGACCATCACTTAAATACCTATGATCTTCCTAGAACATACCTGATGTAGGACTTAGAGTGTTACAATCTCTCTCTGTTAAGGACCTAGTATCCTCCTAGGGAGCCCATATTCAATAGTCCACGTATAACCCCTATGGGTGGGGTCCATATTTACCACGATTTTGGTCTATGGCAACCTTCTAAGGCTCACATTGTTGACCTATGTGACTTTCAATCCTGTCTTATTGATGATAACAAACATATGATTTAGATACTAATGGTTAACTTGAGTTTGTAGCTATAAAGTCGAAATAGAATCCAATTATTTCAAGAAATCAAGTCTTTAAGAATAGAGCTAACTTGAGTTTGTAGCTATAAAGTCGAAATAGAATCCAATTATTTCAAGAAATCAAGTCTTTAAGAATAGAGCATTATTGGGAAACTCATAAAGCTTGAAGATTGACATCAAGAATCAAGACTCAAGATGTGTCAGTAGGTTTCTATTTTAACTTATAGTCTTGTTCTTGATTTATTATAATATATATAAATTCTCTTTGAAATGGCTCACATTTTCTTCAAAAGAATTTTTAAAGATATTTTCAAACATAGTTGTTGGTAAGAATGCGCAGCTATAAAATCACACACTCCTGTGCAAGTACACACGGTCACAAGTAATATAGATTTAGGAGTTAGAGTGTCGAACCTATGAGGATTGATTACTAAGTCTAAGCTAAGTATTAAGATTGGTCAATCCTAACTTTATCCAAACAAGCAATATATAGATTTTTAAGAAATAAAACTAAGGAAACTAACTAGCATGCAAAATGAATGAAAGCAAGTAATAAGAAAAATGTCTAGGTTTACTAATTCCCCAACCATTTTTTAAACACACAATATCCTAATTCCACTTTTATACTAATTAAACAACTAGAGTTATCAACCGAAAATTCGAATATATCCACAAACTCTTTTTCAATACATAAGTGCAAATATCTAGACAATTAATATGTTACTCCTAACATAAATTGATTAGATTCATTAAGTTTAGATATTCTTACACAAATCACATAGGTATATTCTTATCCTACGCAAACTTACCCCAAACTAGGTAAACTTATGTTGTTCAACCTATGTCCAAACCTAAATTCTTCTTCCCAAGTTCATAAAAGTTTCACTCAACAATCTATTTAGTGATCAATTAAGTAGAAGCAATAAGCGTAAGATACAACAAATAACTCAACAATGGATTCTATTAATGAAAGAAGAGAAATAAGCAAACACAAAATACTAGGTTGGTTCACATAGTAAAACTAGATAAAAAGGAATTTAGTTCATAGTATAAATTGAGAACAATAATATTTCAAAACAATAGAATCAAAAAATACAAATATCAAAGAGAAAAGAGTTTTAGAATTCTCCCTCTTTGAAGAGCTTGAAGATGTTTATGAAGGTTGTCAATCTCCTCCTCCAAACTTAGTTTTTGCTCTCTTGAATCCTCCCTTAAAGATTTGCTCTCAACAATATCACTCTTTAAATATGAAAAATACAATGCAAAATTCACAAGAAAATAAAGAAAAGAAGCTAAGAACCAACTATGGTGTTGATGTTAGGGAGGAAATCAAGAAATGGAGGCTTGGAGCTTATAATCTTCTTCTTCTTCCTCTTCTTCCTCTCCTTCCATGGCTGCTTCCATCTCTTTCTCTCTACCCCAACATACCTCTTTGAACCCCAAAGATAGGGTTTTAAAGAGGTGGCTCGTGCAAACCTAAGGCAGGCCGAATCTGGACCTTTAGATCGTCAAAAAGTTGATCTCGGGGTGGTGCCACAGTGCCAAAACAACCCGAGAGTTGGCACTGCGACGCCACTTTTGGCGCCGCAGTGCCACTTTTTTGCTGGTTTGGCGCTTCAGCTTCCTGGGTGCACTACTTCTTCGTTTGAGCTCCAATTTGCCTCATTTTCATTGCGTTTCAACTGTATCGGATTCAACTTCTATCTCAATAGCTTGAAAAACCTATTTGGAAGGCACAAATTCACATCATTTTGCATGAAACATCTTTATTTGTTCTTCTATCAACATAAACAAACAAAACATCAAAACAATAAGAAAAATACTTGAAACATCTTAATATAAATAAGAACATAGCAAAACTTAAGGCAAATTAGTACTAGATAACTCTAATTTTATGGAGTTAATAATAGTCTAAGCCTAAATTAATTATGCATTTAAATGTTTGAAAATTTGGTCTCAAGTATTTTTGTAGCCAAAAATTATTTTCTAGTATTAAAAATAATTAGAAAATAATAAATTTCAAAATATCGACCAAAAAGGAACCAAAGATACCAATCAATGGTTTCTGGTCTCAAAATGTTCGACCACTGGTGATCGACAACTTTACCTCAGCCATTTGACCATTTAAGTTAAAACGTCACTGTCAGACTCCAACGGCTAGTAAAAATGGTTGACCACTTTAGAAAGTGGTTGGCCACTTCTCTGGCAGATAGCCAGTATCAGTCGAAAACGGCTAGTTTTTGAAAACAACTTTAAATAGAGCCAAGTTAGATGACTTAAAAAGAGAGAACACGAACCTATATTGATTCCCAATCAGTTTTTAAGTGCAAAAGCTCTCTTTTACTCAACTTTAACTTTCAAATCTATTTGAGCCATTCCTAGAGCGTCATTTGTGAATTGTTCTCAAATCACCTAAGTTTATCTTGTATTATTTCTTTGAGAGGTGATCTTCTAAGTGAGTGTTCACTTGCATTTTCATAAAATCATTATGGAGAGGTAAGGTTGGCACCAGAGTTATAAACAACTCGGTATAAGTGAGGTTGATATCAGATTTATAACAATATGTGGTTAGGCACAATAGAGCCGGATTCAAGACTATTGTAAAGGCGTGGGTATGCCTAAGAAGAAATCACTCTATTTGTACAAGGGTTGGTCAAGCCCATAATCTTGATTCGATAGTAGAAAACTCTAAGCAAGTTGCGGAGAGCCAGGGACGTAGGCAAACCGTCGTGTTTATCGAACCTCGTAAAAATAGCGTTTGCAATCTCTCTATCCCTATCTCTTTAAATTATTTGCTTTGAGATTGTGCTTTTTCATTTGCTATGTTTACTTGCTCTATTCATTATTTGCACATTCAAGTGTTTTAATTCAAAAAGTTTGTAAAAGTTTTTAAAACCCAATTCACCCCCTCTTGGGTTAACTATTCTTGGGATAATATACATAGGTATGGACTAGGTCGGCTCTGATACCAAATATAACACCACTGGACCTCACCCAAAAGTGCTAGCTTGAAGGTACTTTGGAGCTCATAGACCATTACTTAAATACCTATAATATTCTCCTGAACATGCCCAATGTGGGACTTGGGACATTACATTATCAGTAATTATAAATGAGAGATTATAGAAGCTAGAGTTCATTAAGAAGCTATATTCTGTAATTATTGTAAACATTGTTGAAGCTTTAGAAGTGAGAGTTGGCTTGAAAATTACTCAGGAATCTGGTTTTCCCCCCTACTTTGTTGAAAGTGACAATTTGAATGTGGTTAATTTTGTACAGGGTATTTCTTCTTCTTTACTAGAAAATAATTTAATTACTAAATATATAAGTGATATGATAGGGTCGCAAGTGCTGCAATTGATGACTTTTGTTAATAGATCAATTAATTACAATATAGCTTATCTATTAGCTAGGTATGCTCTTACTATATATGATTGTTTTGTATGGTTAGAGTGTGTACTTTATTGAGTCAAGAATATTGTTGACCTTGATGTAATTGTTTACTCTTATAAAAAAATCTCAGCAATTTAGTTTTTTTTTTTAGGAAAAAAAACTAAATGATTGAGTATATACATTTTTATACTTGGTATATCTATTTATGTATCAACTTTAATGTATATACTAAGTATATTAGTTTTTATACTGGGTATAATATATTTTACACTTGATATATATATTAATATACCGGTCATTTTGCTACAACATTTTAAAAAGAGAATTTTGATTTTATATGGTAAAATCTAAGAAAAGAAATTGAAAAATTCTGGATACGCAAAATTTTTTTAGAACTCACGTTTAGAAAAGTACCACTTTAAAAACTATTTAGAAAATTTGACCACTTTGAAAGTTACTTGAGGTAACTAGTAGATTTACTTGACCTGATTGATTACCTCAAATATCTTTGGAAAAGTCTTGTTTTGGCGGGGAAAAAGTTATATTTTTCTAAATATATTTCAAAAGCGGTAACTTTCAAAATAGTATTTTTCTAAATAAATTCAAGTTTTTCCAAAGAAGTTAGCCCATCCGAGATATTTCTATATTTTGGATTTTGGGCCTACATTTCTATCAGAAGTATTTTGAAAAATAGACATTTACTTAAAATAAGCCCAAAATTCAGTCATTTTGCTATAAGAAGTGTGTTTTAATTGTTTAGTTCTAAAACAATTTTCATTATGAACTTCCATAATCGCCCCAAATTTTGTTGCCAAGTTTAATTTTAGTAAAAACTACTATAGTTCAAAACATATTTAGTTTAAGGGTCTCATAAAAAAATTACCAAATTTTGGGCCTATTTTAATTAAAAGCCCATTTTTCAATTGCTGTAGCAAAGTGTCCTATATTTCATGTATTTAATAGGTGTAAAATATGATATACCGAGTATAAAAACTAATATACTCAATACATAAACTAAAATTAGTATATAAGTAGTTATACCAAGTATAAAAATACATATATTAGTCATTTAACTATAAAAAGAGAAAAAACGAATATACATTAAAATAAAGTAGTATAAAAAATGATACACACTCTAATTTCTCTTTTTTTAAAGATTGGAGTTACCTAATTATGACCCAAACCTAGTGCCTAAGTTTACTGTGAACTGAAACACAACCGGAATAATAATGAGGTAGCAGACCTTCTCTCACCGATATTGGGCCACAAAAATATGAGCATTAATAATGTTGTAGTTCATGGATGAGTTGTAGCTATTGACGTATTTTAGTCATCTTGGCAGCATTGGCACAATGCTTTAAAGAGTGAAATAACTAAAAATGAGATTAATATTCAAGTGTGTTTTTTATATAAGAGCAATGCAGTTCGTGTTAATTAGAAATCGGGATGAAAACACTGCCCACATGTTAAATTCTTGGGGCTTATAGAAATATGACCAAATATTGGGCCCAATTTCAATAAATGTCCCTTTGTCAAATGTTATAGCAAAATGTCCGGTATATATGCATATATACCAAGTGTAAAATTTTATATACTAAGTATAAAAAATTATATACCCAGTGCATTTCAGTACAGTAATTAAAATTAGTAGATATGCGTATCTACCAAGTGTAAAAATATATATACCTGGACATTTAGCTATAAAATTTTAAAAGTGGACATCTACTTAATCAAATTTAAAATTTTAGGGGGATGGCTACGGTAGGGGCGTCCCTACGTAGGGTCATGCCTTAATTATCGTTGGATGGGAATCTGTGGGGAATAACGGGAATCTGTGGAGAATCTATTTATATACAGATTCCCATCCAACGGTGAATAGACAGGGCCCTACGTAGGGGCGCCCCTACTGTAGACGCGCCCAAATTTTAGTCATCCACCTAAATTTCTCTAAATTGTTTTTACTGAAAATTAGTTTTCATAATTACTAACTAATTTAGTAGAATCCACCGTTACTGGATTCTTACAATTGCACGTCAACGATAATTGATTGACATATGAGTCACTTTTTTAAATGTAATTATGACAAAAGTATTTTCCATTGTATATAAGTATTTGTATATATGTGTTTTGATATAGGAAAAATACCAAAACGTCTCCCATGTTTTAGCAAAATACTAGTTTTCACTTATAAATGTTCTTTTCAAAATACAAAATATATCTCCTTAATTTGACAAATTGGGTCAATTTTATATCCTCAGTCACATTTGTTTAAAATTACATTGTAAGCTTACACAATATCCTTACTCAAAATTAATAAAATAGTCTTAACTACTTCCTTAACCTTACAACCAAACACCCATATTCGTTTAAATCAAAAAGTTATAAGCTGCTAAGTATGAATTTGAATGTTTGATATTCAAGTTGTTTTGTTGTAGGTTCAATTGACAATTTGAATATTTGACCAAGGGCAATTCAGCCATTTTTATATAACAATTGGTAAACATCAATGGAAATTTGTTATAGAGTATAATTTTTATCTAATTTGACAAACTGAGAGACAAATTTTGTATTTCTAAGTTCAAAGAGAATGAAACTAGTAAGTTGCAAAAATAAAGGGGAGATTTTTGGTATTTTTCTTAATATAAAAGTGAGAATATAAAAAAGTGAGAAGAAAGTTTTGCATTAGACATAGTCCCACAAAATTTTCTTTTCAAAATAAGGGCTTTCCGGCAACAAAAAGTGAAGAAGAGGAGGGAAAAAAAAACAGAAAAGAAAGAAAAACATTCTATGAATTCCCATATGCATGCAATATGAAAATGGAGCTAGGCTATCATTGCTTCGTTGAATAATAATACCAGTTGGAAAAATAAGACTCTTCTTTTAGATGGAGTAGGCTTCATATTCAATTAAAGTTTGCAAAACTCAACTAGATTGGTAAATTGACCGTAGACACTGCTTCATGCACTAATTTGCATACTAGAATTCATACATGTTCTTCTCTCAATTTTTTTTTCCCTTTTTTTCAAGATCATGGTAACATTGTTCCCAAACAACACTTGTCTCGATCGAAACACTTGATCAATTCACATGGCCAAATTGACCATAGCAAGTGGCTCATATGTAATTAATGTATATGTCATCACCAGTCTTAATTAGTCAAATTGCAAGTTTGTCAATGAATTGACGAAAAGAAAACGACTAATAAGTAACAAGTGGGTAGCGCTTAATTAAGTGGTCCCAAAAACTTAAACAAAAGGTTTACTTGATTAATTAACACATACGTATTTTAGGAAATTATATAATTGTATACTCATGATAGCGACCTATACATTATCCCCGCTTCCGCGTTCATCGTCGCTTCCTTGAAGCATAATTTGGTTCACAAGTTGATTAACTAAAAAATTAGCCATAAATCGGAAGGATACTCCATTATTGACCATAGTATTATAAGGAAGAAAAAGTTAAATAAGAATATTACTAAATCCTTATCCTTTTCTCGTATGTAGATTAATAACACCATTTTAACATATGTACATATACATATAAACACAGCCTGAAAAACGAGCCTACACTTTTGAGTAATAATATTGTGCGCAATATTACATAATATTTCAATAATTTTTTATTAGCTAACTATAGTTACACTTTATGTAAGGCCATATGAGACTTAATTTATTAATTAGAACTACTTAATAACTAATATGTCATGTGGTGCTGGGTAATTCTTATATCTCATGACATTGCTCTAAGCTTTTTTAAAAAAGAAAAAAAAACAAAATTTCAATTATGTATACCCTTTAATATCTAGAGACACGTATTGATTGAGGTCAATAGTTGAGGCCGTAGTTTTTCATGAATTACAATAAGAACGTATTTTTCACGGAATTACCTAATTTTCAAAATACTTCTTTATTTTTAGAGCTTTCAATACGTCTTTTAATATCATTGTTAGATTTATTGAGTATTCAACTGAAAAAACGGAGACCGGTGTTTCCATATCCTCTCTCTACATCTTATAGACATTTCCATCTTTGACTTGAATTACGGTCGCAACTCTCAATACTTGCAAATTGCAATATCGATGTCAATTCAACTAATAATAATTGATGCCGTAACACAAATAAAAAGAATAATATGAACAATATTATACAAGCTAGATCATCAATACCAAAAACGACAGTAAAGACAAAATTATCCATCTTCCTTTTGGTTTAACATGTCATTTTCTACCTAATCAAATACACTTAATAAGCTCAAAAGTACCACAAAAAAAAAAAAAGGATATATTCAAGGAAACGAAATCTCTATCATTGACAAATGAAATTAATTAAGGAATAATTCGATTACTTAACATGTATAAATCAGACAATTAAAAACTAATCACAAGTGATGATTATCAATATTCCGGTAGTCCTTTCATGAACTCGAGAAACGACGGCGAAAGCAGACCCCCAACGCTAGGCGACAATAACGACGACGACGGCGAAGATGTTGTATTATCGGCCGGAAACCGATAAACAGGTCGAGGCGAGCAGAAGAAATCCGCGGCGGCAGTTGGAGTAAACAATGGAATGTCGGCGAAATAGGGAGTAGTAATCGAAACGTTGACCGCCGCAGCCGAAGCCGACGACAACCTAGGTTTAGCAACATCGTTGTATCCAACGCCTGAACTGTTATCCTCCGCGGTAAGAACCGAAGATGACTCGTTATCTTCTTGGCTAATAACCGACTTTGCATGCTGATCTAATCCAACTGTGCCACGTCGTAGATCACGATCATGATCATGACGAGCTTGATCTTCGATGTCGTTGTTGTTGTCGTCGTCGTAGTTATCGGATCGAGATTGGCCCGTGAGTTTTTGGACGAGAGCCATGAAGTCACGTGCTTGCGTGTGGATTATCTTTGGGGAATGTGTGTAAATGATCACCGGCTCCCGCTTCTGCTCCTTTCCGGGCACAGCGGCGGCGGCGGCACCGATGGTTGTGGAAGAATGATGTTTTTGTCTTTGTATCGAATGAGATTCTCTGTTGATCTTCAGAGGAGAAGGACGTGGACCGTTGATCACATGATTGATCCTTGAATGGTCATGATCTTGATCATGATTATCGTTAACGATCCTTGCTGGGCTCATGATTAATTCGGAATAATCAAAATCTAAAAAGGTTGAGCTAACTGGTTTAATTCGATCGGAGTTTTGCCACAGATCAGGCAGAGGAGGTATATATATATATATATATATATAGATAGAGAGAGGTTAAGAGGGTTAGAATAGATTTCTATCAAGGGATGAAATGAAGTGAGCCAGCGATTCTGACCGTTGACATGCAATATAATAATAATAAGAGTGGGGAAAATGGTGAATAAAGAAAGATGGGGGTGTTGAAAACTGAAGGGGATTGGACGAAAAAGTGAGTTTGTTGTAGATAGAAATATACTTATATATATATAAATATAAAATATATCGTTTTGCCAAGCTAGTTGTCTTGTTGGGCGTTCTTGTCGGCTTTGACAACGACGGCGCAGTTAGCGCTAATTAACACAATTAGTAATTTTTTTGGTAATTCAGTAATATATAAATCTATAATCTGTTAATATATATATATAGGTTGCCAATCCGGTAGGTATTTTTTTTTTTACCTATGTGTAGGTATTTTTTTTCTAGCCGTTGAATCATCATCTAATAATGATCTAACGGTTAAAATGAGATGCATAAAAAGACGTACATCATTAATGTTTTTTCTCTCTCCTATTTTTTAATATAAAAAAATATACAAAATTTTTTTTCATTGGCCCAATTAATACCTATACATAAGTAAAAAAAAAAATACCTACTGGATTGGATATATATTGCCACTGGTAATATTGAGAGTCAGTCTCTGGTTCGCTTATGTACTAGTCAATCCACGAAGTATGAGATCTATACACGGTTAGGAAAAACAATAGTAATATTGATAAGGAACAATAATTTTATGTTTAAAAAGTTGTGACGGTCCATTGTTGTAAATAGCATGGTTTTCACTAGAAAAAAATTAGTACCTTAAATTTTTAAAAATAATGGCATAGTGGGTTCACTATGAGATATAAATTATGTTATTTATACGTTGGTGTACAATTCTAGTGCATAACACTGATGTTTCTACCATTACTCTTAGATTTACACTAGTGTACTGCTTGTATAATAAAGGGAAATATACTCGACTATATATAAAATTGAAAAGCACTTAAAGTACTAATTAATAACAATTAATATTATGCTAATTAATCAGTGTCTCAATTCAGTTTAATTGGTGTAAAAAGTGCAACCTAATTAATTGAAATTGTTAATTTGTTGAGTGACTTGATGTATCGATAACATTTCAAGCAATTATCCTTTTAAATGATAGTGAAAGCGTACTATTTAATCTGTGACGACAATTTTTTTTCTCTCTCTTTTGGTTACTAACTCCATTATAGATTAGACCTGGATGAGATCTCCATTCGATCACAAGCATTTTTTAACAAATACAGTTAATTTTAGGTCGGAGGAAAAAAAAAAAGTTTACTTTAGGGACCAAATCAATAATTATAATCTTTTACAAACTACCTTCATAACTAATTAATATATAGAAATTTTTTTTTCTTTTTGAAAAACTAATATATAGATTTAGATTTACATAAAGTCTGAGATATAGATAAAGTCTGAGTTCGAGCTTCTGACTTTAAGCGTAAGAGGTAATATGTCTATATTCAAACACCAAAGTCTTGAAATAACCACAAAAGTCAACATTTTCAACTTGTTCATAGTCTTGCATGTTCGTAAATGGATCGAGTAAAATGGCCAATTTGCCATAGAATATAATTCCTTTCCAAATTAAAACTACTCACAAATGATATATACAACGAGAATTTACGTTCGGTAATCTTTTCTTTTTGTTAACAGAATGCCCACGGATTCAGAAATAATAATAACTTCTTCTATTAATTATAACATTATTTTTTTTCCTCATTTATAAACTGCCATTTTAGATGGAGAAATTGAATACGCGGGTATGAATATATCATCATGGTTTAAAGTCGGCCGTGAGTTGATCAAGACTAATGTTAAAATAAGCCAATTTATTATGCGCTAGTTGCTCAATTTTCAAATGACTAGTAGAAAAAATTGTCTCATGTAATCTTATAATAATAGTACTTTCTTAATGATAGCCTTTCTAAGTCTAAGATAGATAATAATCTATATATGTATGCAATATTTAGGTGTAACGTATGATGCGTAAAGGAGTAGTAGGTTGGAATTTAACATTATAAAAGAGCAGACCAAAAGATGCGGTGGGAGGTAGGAAACTACAATGTAACTGCTGAGTTAGTTTTGTGTATCGGAGATAATTCCCAGTCATGATTTTATTTTATTTATTTGTCTAATTATCTAATTATTTGTATTTAAATAGCTGTATAATTTCTAGGATTTTGTTTCCTATTGGGAATTATCTTCCTCTATGTGTATAAAATACCCCTCTCAGTTAATTAAAAGGGTAGAGTCAAATATTCCTAAATTCTATAGTGGATATAGAAGTAGAACTAGTGTGAGTAATAAGAAGGCCCATACCATCACCAATTGCAATATCATCAGGCCCACCATATGGTATATGGAGAGAAAGATTGCTGAGGTCGGAAGTGACATGATTAGATGCCCCACTGTCAAGAATACAATTCCGAGTGTTGATGGGAGTGGTGACCGCAAAATTAGCCCTTGGTTACCAATGGTTGGATGGCTGAGGAGACAAAAGTATTGGAGAAGGAGGTCGACGCCGCTGAGATTAAGTGGTTTCTTGAGATGAAGCAGCAACCAAATTATAATTAGGACGGCAAGTAGTATGAACCTAAGTATTGTAGGCTAGACAATAACCAAGATATGAGCGAGATGGAGGACAATTACTATGTGGAGTGAAATTGTAAGGCCCTGCAGCAGGAGGCATGGGGAGGTTGGGACAGGTGATGAAGGTCGCCAGGGACATGGATGACACGTAGTGGTATTGGCCGAGATCGGGAGTGAGTCAGAAGAGAAGGGTGAATTTCATATAGAGAGCTCCTTATTGATAAGTTTTTCATGAAGCTCGTCAAATGATATCGAGGTGTCACGACTATTGATGACCTCAACAATGGGCTGATAATCATCATCAAGGCCATCAAGAATCTATTCAGTGAGGTCTTCATGATTAAGAGATCTACCTAGAACATCAAGATCATCAGCACGAGTCTCAATAAATTGCATATTCAGTGATATTGCTGGAACTGTTAGTGATACATTTGGGTTACTCCTTGATTTACTTGATGTGCCTATGGGATGGCTTGACATATATCCTCGCCTCACCAAAGATGCTTGCAGATTGAATAAGAGGAATGAGTGGGATAGAAAGAGATCCAATGATTGCACTGAAGATCAATTGATCCTGGCGAATCCAGGTTTGATATGTTGGGTTAGGTAAGGTGATATTATTGGTAGTTACTATTTAGGGAGGAGGAACTGTGATACCATTGACATAGCCTTGAAGATTATAAGTGATAAGCAGTGCGTGAAATTATAATTTCTAAGAGAGACAATTGGTGGAGGTAAGTTAAATAGTGTGATGCGAAAAGAGATTGATAGTGAGAAGAGATGTATTAACTAGGTTCACTTTGATTGGGAATTGGGATTGAAATGTGTCCATGTTGAAACTCACAGTCTGCAAATTTTAGAATCTGTAGTATTCGGTAGACCGATTTTAGCCGGTAGAGTTTATTTTGTGAGAAAATAAAAGAAATGATGAAAAATAAAAAAGAGGAGGAAAGATAGAGACCTAAGAGCCTACTGCTCTGATACTATATAGAATGTAGGAATATTTGGCTCTACCTTTTCTATTAACTGAAATAAGTATTTATACATATTATAAAGGAGAAGATAATTTTTAATAGGAAACAAAATCCTCGAGAATATACAGCTAATATATAGCTATTTAAATTCAAATAATTAGATAATTACAAAAATAAATAAAATACAATTATGACTGAGAATTATCTCCAATATTGTGTAGGGCTTTTTTTTTTCCCCTCTTTTTGGGCCAAGGTATTTTCAATTTCTTTTTTGTGAAAGCTGCTTACCACAAGAGCATACGACATCAACGGAAGTGATCAATTATTTTTGTTGTCAATATAATATATACATGTATTTGTATATATACATGTAAATTATTGAAAGGATACAGAGTTGTCACCATTTTATTCGTCTATTTTGGGTTGAAAAAGCCTTGCACCAAATGCAAAAGTAATTAGTGCCATCATCCGTATGTTTACGTATGCTTATTTAGTTTTACTTGCAATATAAATATATATATATATATACACACATATATCTGTATATAGTAATTAATTATAAGAGTATATATTAAAGTTCCATTGATACTACAGAAATATCAAAGGATATACAAATTTATGAAAATGTCAATATTGCTAATATTGTTACGGGAACAAATAAAAGGGGTAAAAAAGATACAATAGGGTGAAAATTTGTGAAAAATGTTATTCCTTTCCATGTATATACGTAAATAAATAAATAAATAAATAATTAACTAATTAAACTAGGGACAACCGATCCAGTGATAAACAACTCTTTGTCAACCTCAGAGTGAATTCGAAAAAATAGGATTTACATACGTATATATGGTGACCAATTTAATGTAAACTACATATGGGATTGGGTAGAAAAAGGAATTTTCTATATTTTGGTAGCTGCTGCTAGAGACGGTAATTTTCATGGCTCATTAATTTGTATGAAAACATAAAATTCTTTGTTTCTAATTTTTCCATTTGCATAACATTGGTGGCAATCATTTTCAACAAAAAAAAAAAAAAAAAACCAGTGGCAATTGAACTCTATATTAATTATTTATGTAGGAGTAATGCTATAAGGCACCAGTGGTGTCCAACACCACAATGACATATTTGTCTATCATTGGATGATTTAATTAATAAATTGAGTCTCCGATAGCATTATTCTATATGTAGCTATGCGGATTCATAAAAGACGACAAAAAAGCATAATTTAAGTACTCTACCGAAAATGGAATATACAAACCCTTGAACTTTGCACGTGGGGGTGTGCCAAAAACTGATCTTTAGTCAAGTCAATTACAAAGAATAATAAGTTATTATAAACATGTGTTTTAATTTGCTTTCCCTGCTCGATCGTCAATTAATATAATTATATTTATTCATTCGACTACGTAAAAGGGAAAGAAACGGTTCAAGGATTGTTGTAACCTTTTACGTTGTCGAATAGAGACCATAATAATTAATTGTATACCAAAATAAACACCCTCAATCAACAATAATTATCAAGTTCCACTATGTATATAGTTCTATTTTAGCAGCTGGACCATGATCATACATATATCTTTATTTATATTTACATAATGTAGCCTCTATCGTTCCCCCATTTAAACATATATAATTGACCCGCTTTATTTTATTTGTTTTTTTATCTTTTTTGTTTTGCTAGGACATTTGACCAACTTCGATAGGGTTATGTCTTTCGTTGCTTCCCATGAATCTTCTGCCAAGATTCCATCATGTTTCGTCGCAGAGAGAGAAGTCAGATTTTAGAATATTTTGTTATTATTTACTTTTCCAATAGAGGAGCTTTTACAATATTGGTGAAACACGTTTTGTTTGCCAAAATAATAAAATGAGGATTTTGATTAAAACTTTGAAAGAGGGAATTTTCTAAGCCAGAGCTCCACTTCAATTTCATGCTTTTTCATGGATTTCAAACTCCATAATGTGCATGACCAAAATTGAAAGCTGGAAATGCACAATTAATTGTACATAGAAAATATGCTATAGCTGGTTCTTTTTTGACATTCTTTATTGTTATTATAATTACTACTAGTTTCTTGGTACCTAACTAGCCTTAGCATATATTATGGTCAAATGTCAAGCTATACTGCTTATTTCTCTTTATATAGAGTCCATACTTAATAGGTAACTTCCTGAGCCCTCAATTAGATCACTTAATTGGCCTTACTTAATTAGACAGTCCTTTATTTATATAATTATTGTAAAACCCTGTGGCCCCACAATTGGGTCAAACATGTAAATTCAACAATTTCCCACTTGGGCTACATAGGTTTTTCCTGAGACAATTATATAATGAAAACTTGAGTACGCACTTTATCGCTGTCTATTAAGAAATTACTCCTTAAGACAAACTGAACCATCTTGTATATCAACATGAAACCAAATCGGCCTTCATTGCACTTAGATAGGCAACTAAACCTATCAATGATTGTCAAATCAATACACGCAATGACACCGATCAAGTGTGGATGTGTGGCATGAAAATTACATGAAAAGTGATCTTACATGCCTATTTCCATTTGGTCTTACCCTATGATTCCAACAAATCAACAATAGTCTTTCACTTTATGTAAAACCGCAACTTTATGCAAAACAACAGATAGAAAGAAAATAAAATATAAATTCAGAGTATAAAAGAAAACTATCACTTTATTGATATCAAATAACAAATGTGTCTATCAAAATAGAACTTGTAAAATTCTAACTCCCACTAATTCTGAACATCTTTAAATGGTACAATACCTATATGAGTAGTATACTCATGAAACACCTTAGGCGTTAAATCTTTGGTGAGTGGATCTGCCAACATGGAGTTAGTTTCCATATGTTCTATAGACACTAGGTGACTCTGAACTCTTTCTTTAATAACTTATGACGCCCCCTAGTTTAACCATATTGTCGTATACAGCCAAACTAGGAAGTATTACTCTTTCTTAAACCATATCTTTAGTTTTGTGAAAAGGTGGGCAAATTTGAACTTTCTAAAACTTTTAAACAAAGCAACTGCGTGGCATTACTTGCAAAAAGTATCTTTACAAAATGTACAATCAAAAGAGGTTTTCACCAGTCTATTTTGCCATCAGCAGTTGTATTTATATTACACCAAAATATCTCAAAACAAAAATGTCGCCCACAGGTCAAGCTCGTCCACATCTGTATGATCATGGCGACAAAAGGCAGGTCAGGCAACCAGCTAGTCAATAGTAAAATGTACCTCCTCATCTGCATCACAAGACTAAAATGAGCTAAAGCTCAGTAAGTAAAAACTATGCATGCTTATG
>JXTC01000382.1:60178-72579 GCA_002914845.1 Trema orientale | reverse complement strand
GTAACATAATAAATGAGCATGTTACCATGAAAGTGGTACTAATAACTTCTAGATGCCTAATATGCAACTAGAACATGTTTATTATTGGCTTAGTATGCATGTGAGAATCTTGGGTACCACATAACTAGAATCTTAATGTCTATACGTTTAGACTTTGACGAGCTTCTGTTGTTATTGGAATATAGAACATCGGCTCTATTATCACAATAAATCTTTAATGGCTTTTCAATGCCATCGATAATTCACAGCCTAGTGATAAAATTCTGCAGCTGTATCCCTTGATTTGATGCCTCATGACAAGCTATAAACTCTGCCTTCATAGTGGACGAAGCTGTGACTGTCTGCTTAGCACTCTTCCAATATACAGCTCCTCCGGTAAGCAAGTAAATATAGCCTGAAGTGGATCTCTTACTATCTAGGCATCCAGCAAAATCGGAGTCAGAATACCCCATGATCTCTAAACGATCAGATCTCCGATAAGTGAGTATGTAATCTTTTGTTCTCTGTAAATATCATAAAACTCTCTTTGTAGCTGTCTAGTGATCTATACCAGGGCTACTTAAATATCTGCCTAACACTCCAACTATGTATGCTATATCCAGGCGCGTACATACCTGAGTATACATCAGACTCCCTACTGCAGATGCATAAGGGATCTTCTGCATTTCTTTAGCTTCAAACTCATTCTTAGGGCATTGAATGAGACTGAATTTATTACCCTTAGCAATGGGTGTATCTCCTAGAGCACATTTGCTTATGCCAAATCAATCAAGCACCTTTTCGATATAGCTCTTTTGTGATAACCCAAGTATATCCTGAGAGCGATCTCGGTGTATTTTAATCCCTAATATAAAAGAGACGTCTCCAAGATCTCTCATCTCAAATTTGTTTGATAGAAATCTCTTGGTTTCGTACGATAAGCCTATATCATTGCTTGTCAAAAGTATGTCATCGACACACAAAACCAGGAAGATATATTTACTCCTACTGAACTTGTGATAAATACATCCATATACCGAATTTTTCTCAAAATCGAAAGAAGAAATAACTTAATGGAACTTATGATACCATTGACAGAATGCTTGTTTAAGACCATAGATGGATTTTTTTAGTTTACAGACTATAGACTTTGGATCTCCAGTTATAATGTTTTCTGGTTGTACCATATAAATCGTTTCCTCAATATCACTATTAAGAAATGCAGTCTTTACATCCATCTGATGTAGCTCTAGATTAAAATGAGCAACTAGTGCCATAATTATTTTGAAAGAATCTTTCGAAGAAACTGGAGAGAAAGTCTCTTTATAATCAATGTCTTCTTTCTGAGTGAAACCCTTGGCAACTATAAGAGTCTTATATCTCTCGATATTGCCTTTGGAATCCCTTTTGGTTTTAAAAATCCATTTACAACCAATAGGTTTCTTTCCTGCTGGCAATTCGATGAGCTCTCAAACGTCGTTGTCATTCATAGATTTCATCTCATCCTCCATGGCAGCGATCCACTGATGGGATTTTGAACTTTGTTTGGCTTGAGTGAAATTGATTGGATCATTTTCCATTCCTATGTCAAACTCATAGGAGATAGACAATGTAATCATCCAGAATCGTGTTTCTTCTTTCCTTAGTAGATTTCCTTAATGGCACTTCCACTTGAGGTTGTTGAGGTTGCTCTTCAGGAGCAACTTCTTCATGTAAGACAGGGAGTTGCAGAATATTATCTTGAATTTTCAGATTTGCTTCTTGAATAATGTCCGACAAAGGAGCCTAATCACCTTCAATAACAACTGTAGGAAGAGAAATAAATTCCTCCTCAAGACAATATCCCTAATCTTATCTCCCCCCCAACCTCAACATCCTCAAGGAATCTCGCATTACCCGTCTCGAAAAAGGACCTGTTAGAGGGATCATAGAACTTGAAGCCTCTAGATCTTTCAGCGTAGCCAACAAAATAGCATCTTATTATTCTTGAGTCCAGTTTCTTTTCATGTGGCCTGTGTGGTCTTGCCTCAGCTGGACAACCCCAAATATGTAAGTGCCTAATGCTAGGTTTCTTGCCTGTCCATAATTCATATGGGGTTTTAGCTACTAATTTGCTGGGTACTCTATTGAGTATATAAACTTCAGTCTTAAGTGTTTCTCCCCAAAGTGATTCAGGTAAAGAGGAATGACTAATCATACTCCTCACCATGTCCTTAATTGTTCAGTTTCGTCGTTCAGCAACACCATTCGTGCTAGGTTTTCCCGGCATTATGTATTGTGGGATGATTCCACATTCTTCTAGGTACTGGGTAAAGGGTCCTGGACGTTGTTCACCGGATCCATTATATCTACCGTAGTATTCACCACTACAATAGGATTTGACAACTTTAATTTTCTTGTCGAGTTGATTTTCAACTTCGACTTTAAAAGCTTTAAATACGTCCATCGTCTATGAACGTGATGAAATACTGTTGGCTATTCCATGAAGCCGTAGGGAATGGTCCGCAGATATCAGTATGTATCAGTTCTAAGACAATGGAACTCCTAGTGGCACCTAATTTACGTATATTTGTCTGTTTGCCTTTAATGCATTCAGCACAAACTGTGAAGTCTGTGAGGACAAGTGGGTCAAAAATTCTATCTGACATAAGATGCTGTATTCTCTGTTTAGAGATGTGTCCTAATCGCTTGTGCCATAACATAGAGGAATTCTCAATGATTTTGTGTTTTGTACCACGTTTCTTGACATGCAAAGTTTTATTAATTGAGGTAATAGTGTCAACTTTATATAGGTTATCAATTAAAGTACCAGTCGTAATAATATTGGAATTTTGAAAAAGACTAAATTTATTATTTCCAAATGAACAAGAATAACCTGATTTGTCCAAAACTGAAATGGAAATTAAATTCCGTCCAAATGACAGCACAACGATTGTCTCGTCCAAATCCAAAAGTAAATCGGAACCTAATTGCAACCTAAATAGAGCTATTGCCTCTACTATAGCTGTATTATCGTTGCCCACATAGATGTATCTTTCAGTATCACTAGGTAGACGACTCCTCAAACAACCCTGCATAGACATACTTATGTGAGTAGTGGTACCGGTATCCACCCACCAAGTATGATTAGGTACAGAAGCAAAATTAACCTCAGAACAGACAAAATTGAGAAGCTTACCCTTCTTGATACGCCAGGCGGCGTACTTGGGACATTCTTTCTTCACATGTCCTGCCTTCTTGCAGAAGAAACAACCTGATTCCTGATCTTGTTTCTTTTGTACTTTATTATGTGAAGTCCCAGATGTAGCTCCTTTATCCTTAGTCCTTTTCCTTTTCTTATCTTGAGAGGTTGTTGCTAAGTGAGCACTCTCTATCTTATCTCGCTTCAATCTATCCTCTTCTTGCATACACTGAGATATGAGATCATTAAGAGTCCATTTTTCTTTCTGGGTGTTGTAGCTCACTTTAAATTGACTGAATTGTGGCAGAAGAGATAGTAGAACTAATTGCATGAGCAAGTCATCCAATAGCTCTAACTTAAGTGCCTTTAGTTTTGAAACCAAATTGGACATCTCCATGATGTACTCCCTGATGTTCCCTTTACTTTTATAATGCATAGCAAGTAAATTGCTCAACATGATACTTGTTTCCACTTTTTCATTCTTTTGGAAACGTTTTGCAATTGTATCAAGGAACGCCTTAGTATTATCAACCTCTGGCATAGCGCCCCTAATAGTCTCAGGTATTAGAATGTTCCCACTGCTCAAAGTTCTTAATATCCGTAGCAGAACTTTCATTTGTTAGAGCAGCAGGTTATTCTTTCCTAAGTGCAAGGTCCATATCCATGCAACCGAGCACAATCATAACGTGCTCTTTCCACTTCTTAAAGTTTGTGTTGTTAAGTACATGAATTGAATTCAAATTAGTAGATATGCTTGAAGCAGAAACTGAACAGAGAACAAAAAACAGAAGAATAACAGCTCACATTAAAACATGTCATAAACTAAGCATACAAAAATAAGTTATACTAGCATAACATAAACATATAAGGTGGACTCCCATCACAAGATACCTAAAACAATATCAATAAGTCTTCCTTTTGGTCGACTTATTAACTTGTAAGTGGTACTCTTCAGTGCAGTAATCAAATATTGACAGTAAATCTTGTCAGACAGTAAATCTTCTTTTGGGCCGATTTACTGTCCACATGGAAACTTAATAACCATCACATATCCATTACCACCGGTGTGCTCATTATTCGGCCAAATAACCACCTTCCTTTGGGCCAGTAATCATTTGTATGAACAATAAACACACAATCATTCAAATATTTCAAAATAAATAAATTTACACAATAGAGGTTACTTTGACAACATATTGTTTCAACTCATCTATTTCAAAATATTTAAACAAATAGTGCAAGGAAAATAATAACCAAAGTACCAAAAACATTAAACTGAAAATTTTAATGGACAAATATAAATGGATGACCCAACTGAGTTTTAAGCATTTTTATCAACTCTTAAAGCCAAATAGAGTTTTCAACGGATAAAGTGTGGGCGTACTGAAGTTGGGTTGATAAAATAAAACTGATTGATTAAGTTTCAGGTTGGAACTCCTTGAATTGAGTCGAATATGACTCAATTCTACCCAAAACTGAGACCATGTACCTCAATTAGGTCAACAATTTGACCTAAAAAAAAAAATTTCTAAACCCAGGTGGTGTTGTTGTGGCGCCAGTATGTAGCATTGCGGTGCCACCGTGATTGAATGGTGGTGCTGCATCACCACTCGCGTGGCACTGCGGCGCCACCTGATCCATAGGGTGGCACTGCAGCACCACCTGATCCATAGGGTGGTGCTGCAGCACCACCTGATATGTGGCTTGGCATCGCGGCGCCGCAGCACCATGCTGCGGCCTTGATGTTAATTACCTGATTTTGAAATCAGGTAACTCAAACTTAATGCGATTTTTCGCCTTTATTTACAAACTTTATGACCTAAAACTCAAAATTCAACTCTCAAATACTCAATATCTCAACAAAATCATAAAAAATTCATCAATCATATATGTTATATCTAAACCCTAGAAAGCCAAATAGGTAAATATATCACAAAATAGAGACATTCATGATTATCCTAAGCAATTTAACATGATTTCTTACTTTGATACCACTTGTTAAATCTATATAATAGATTATTAAACCAAATACAATCCCAGAATCTATCATGCCAAATTGTCAGGAAAAGATTTATTGAAAAAAAATCCGTAACTAACTTGGATCTATTATCTTCTATAGCTGTGACATCCCCCGACCCCACACACGTACGTAAGGATATTTGTATAACTATTTAGTGAGATCGGGAGACACTACTCGACTTAGAACTGATAAAATGGTGGAAAATTTAAAACTTTTTAAACTTTCTGGAAGAAAAAGAGAAATTCCACTCATAATTATACATAGTCTAATTCATACGTATATACTCACGAAGTGGACCTTTCATAAAAATATACATAATATACACACACTTAAAATAGGTACAAAATTCTCAGTCAGGAAACCACAGCGTCAAAATGCTCATATACACAAGTCACGGTCAGAAAGTCGGCACTCCTCCTCTAACTCATATAGCATCAGTACCCTCTGCAATGTAATAATATTTGTAAGTATAAAACTCAGTAAGTAACGTATGCAAATACAGAATGCACATGACAGAGAACAGATAATCATATGATTGGGATTCCTGTGTATATTATATTGCCTGACAAGACCATAAATCGCATACTGAGCCACTCAGATAATTAATAACTAATAACTAATCATAAGCCGTCGTATGGAGGTCTCGAGTCCCAAATATATCTCAAACCCCTCTGTGTACTGCAGAGGTCATCCCCACACCACTATCAGAATGCTCCCGAAGGAACTAAATAATGTCCCCGAAGGAACCAGATATTTAGGCTCTGGTCCGCCACACCCTATTCACCAATACTTGTCAGGCAATATAAATACACCACATGTTCATGCCTCATGTATGTCAAAATAACAGATTCAGATATTTATGCTTTAGACATAATAGAATAATAGATACAAATTTTCATATAAACTAAGGAGGCCATAAGTTTATAGAAAGTTATAAATTCTTACATTGCAGGTGTAACGTTACTTACCTCAATTCTCAAACTTTCATGTGATTTTCTGTGGATGCTCCCGCTCAAGGTATAGTTGACGTGAACCTATTATTTTTAAGTAATAAAATTATCTAATCAATATGCATGTGATGCCAAGAAGTTATTATATCAAACAATTAGCTTAATAATATAACCTGCCCAAATACACTAGTTAAAAAAAAATATACAAAGTTAATTAGGCATACACGTAGTTATAAAATCTACAACATAAGAAGCCTAAACTAATGCCTTAAATTTGAAAATTTGGTACAAACAACCTGTCCCCCTAAACATTCCCATATAATCAAAACAATAATGGTCAACTTGGTAAAATAAAATTGATTATAAGCAATATATAACCAAAACAATAATGGTCAACTTGGTAAAATAAAATTGATTATAAGCAATATCCATCATAAAATATAAAATACTTACTGATTTGCTTAACAAGAATTAGTATATAATCTTACTATAGCAACTAGAAAAGTGAAAGCCCAATTAACTTCAATTTATTTTTTATACAACCTCGGTGGAAAGGACTAAAGAACTCGAAGTATATACGTATCAATAAGAATAATATTTATCATAACAACCAGCCATCAATTCAATGATCTTTGTGTATATAGTTAATACTTCTTTAGTAAACAGATTTCCATGGATAGAAAAACTCACGGCTTTGACTATGATTACACATAAAACTTATATACATGTATATATGGCAACAAAGAATTTACAACATAATCAAAACTTTAACTAGTTAAAGGAGAACTTACCTTGTCCTAATAAAATTAATGGCAACTAATAACTCTCTCAATTATTCACGGGAAAGAAATATGAGATGGGAGAGAGAAGTAGTCGGTGAAGTTAGTGGAGCATAACCGAATTGATTTTTTGTGTATGGGTAGATCGTATAAGTAGATGAGGTTAGTAACCGACTTAATTTTTAATTTTAATTTTAATTTTTAATTTTTTTTAATAAAAATGTTTTAAACTAATAAAATAGTAATAAAATTATACATAACAATTGAGTAATGAGATAAAATTATGTCCACTACAATAAATAAGCTTATAACATAAGACTAAAAATTATGAAATAATAAGTTTCTTAAGTCAATATTTTAATCTAAAATCACTTTAACCATATAAAAAGAAAAGATATAAAATAATACTAATCAATAGCAATATGCAAATGTATAACACCATAATCTTTTTTTTTTCTTTTTTTTTTCACGTCAACTTGTACCGAAGCGCAAATTTCAAAGCATTCCACTGCAAAATTTTCTTAGAGAGTAAAGATTAATAATCTTAATGAATTAGCACCAGAACTTAAAATGATAAGAGCATATGACATAAATATTTTAAAACAAGTACCTAAATCTATATGCACACATGAAAATAAATTTCTAAAACAAGCACCAAATTATATAAACAGGTAAGACGGATATATAAAAATGCTATGCATGATGTTATTATTGGCTCTTTTAAATTGGGTATCATTTTAGGAATTCGGGATATCACAATAGCAAAGGATGTGATCACATAAGCAGAAGCGATTAATTAATTTGAGCCTGAGGGTAGAAGGTCTTCCACAACTAGAATACTCTATGTATACTCAATGGGAACTCTCTCTATTGATAGAGGTAGAGGAGAAGAGCACACGTTCTATTTGACTTGGAGACTAAAACCCTTATAGTTATGTCATTATATACTAGTAGCCAATAGAGACCCTATTAATCCTTATTGGACTAGGATTATGTAACTACACATTACAAAATCCATACTTAATAGATAACTTCCCGAACTCTCAATTAGATCACTTAATTGGCCCCACTTAATTAGACAGTCCTTTATTTCTATAATTGTTGTAAAACGCTGTGGCCCACTATTGGGTCAAATGTGTAAACCCAAGAGAATAATCATATCGATGACGATGAGGAATGCAGCTAAGTAAAAAGAAACATTTTTTTTTAAATTACAAGTTGACCTATGTTTAATGTTTAATTTCTTTTTTGAATAGTTTAATCTGTATATGTTCAAGCAAGGGGTACAGGCCACGAAATGTCTACAAAGGGTTGCATTCAAAACCATTTACTATGACCTTGCCGGGATGTATTAATAACACCATAAAAGTACGAAAATTACTATAATGTGAATCCTGAACCGTGAGAGTTTCAAATTTGATTCACCAACTGGTCCACCTCTTTGATCAAATTTAAATTAATTATTTGAGAACATAAAAGAGATTATCACACTCCAGTAGGCGACAACTTATTAGAGGGCTTACGCATTTTCTAAGTACCAACTCCTGGGCCGCCTCCCAAGAGCCTAGCCTAGGCTGCTAGTGCACATGACGAGATGATTAATATGAACCAGCTTGGTAGTTTCCGGGGAAATTAGATCATACTACGGGTATCTTATGATAGTTAATTAGAAATTTTGGATTTTCATTTTGATTTTTTCGTCGCTTTACGAGTATCCAAAGACTCTGTATTGTATTAATTAAACATAATACTATGTTTCGTTGTGATTTTGTATTGTATTATTTAATACGACATCAAAATTTAATACAATACGGAGAATAAAATGTTTGTATTATACTGTATCATATAATTTTAACTTTAATGTAGTATTGTAAAATACTCATTCTCCACACGTTCTTTTTGTTCTTAATTTTTCTTTCATCACTTTCTCTCACATCATTTTATCCCTTTCAAAAGTTATATTTTTCTAAATAAATTTTTGAAAGTGGTATTTTTTCTAAATTTATATCTAAAAAGTGGTTTTTTCGTAAATAAATTTTTAAAACGTGGTAATTTTACAAGTGGTATTTTCCAATTTTTTTGAAAATGGTATTTTTCTAAGTAAATTTTTAAAAATGATATTCTTCAAAATTAACTTTTTAATAGGGAAAATGACACCACATATGTCTTTTCCAAAAATAATGCCCAAAATATGACATGGAGCAAAACACTTAATTTTATACGATCCATATTAGACGAATAATAGTTTCTTAATTTTTTTTCCCTCTGTTTCTCTCATCTCTCACTCAGATCTAAGAGCTCAACTTTCCACTTTGGCAGCAACTAGTACTTGCCGCTACCAGTCAAAATGCCAGCTGAAGCCAAAATGGTGAAGAGGATGTGGCCTTTATCACCATGTTCGAGACCTATGGCGGTGGTGGAAGTACCAATGAGAGAATTGGGGCAGTCATAGAGGATGAGATTAAGCAGAAGGTGGTGAGAGAGCAGTGAAGGAGGAGGCCTTTATCACTTTTAATCTCATTGTTTTATTTTTCTTTTTCGGAGTTTGCTTGGTTTTCCCCTTTTTTCTACTCTTTGGTGTTGTTTATAGTGTGTACGTTATTGTTATTAATGTGAAAGAAGAAGAATCAATAATGTTATTAGTAAGGATTTTGCTTCTTGGTTTAACTTTCATGTATTTCTATTGAATACCCATTTGAATATTTTCAAGTGAGCTCTGTTTATGAAGTCTTGTGATTTTTAATGATTTTTCAAAATTGAGTTTTATTGGGTTTGTGATTGCTTTTTTTTTTATTATTAATAATTGGCTTGGTTTGGACTCAAATATTTATTTTTGTTGTTTTTTTAAACCTATTTCTATACATGGAAAGCTTGGTTTTATCGAGTGTCAAGTTCAGGTGTTTGAGGAAATACATGTAAAGGATCTAGTATCTTGGAATTCCTTGATTAAATGGTAATATTTCCTTTAGGGATGCTGGAATCAGTTTATTGAATCTTTAATTAATTCAATGCCCAGATGAGGAGTTGCAGGTAGAAGATGAAGGAGGACATGCATTATATTGCACCTCATGAGATTGATGTTATCAATAGTGGGTGTTCTTGTTATTCATTGAAGTTATTCCATTGACGTGACAATTCGAATTCTTTTGTCATAATATTTTTATGTATCGAAATTATTTTAGTAGCTTATAGTTTCTCAAGGCTATGGTTGTCTAATATGTTTTGGATTATTTACGCTTTGGGGACCTTTTTAGGAAGTCAATATTGGATTATTTTTTATGCACATAGTTGCTCTCTTTATTGCTATGAATTAATAATATTGTTTTTGGTAATAATGTTGTCGTTTTATACACATAATTTGGATGATTCTCGTTTTCAGTATCATATTCTTTTACTTTATAGAAATTATGTAATGGCAAATAGGTGCTTGTGGCTATATATATATATATATATATATATATATATATATATATATATATATATATATATATATATATATATATATATATATATATTATATCTTTTTCTGATCAATTNGTGTTTATAAATAGCTTATGTCTATAATAGTGGATATTGATCTTATTTTCTTTCATTTTTATATCTTTAGGTTAGGGAGGAGAACTTGTACAAACTAAAATTGAAACAAGCAACTTGGGTTCCTCACAATTATGGAAATCAATCAGTGGAAACCAAACTGATTTCTTGAGTGGAAACCAAATTAGTTTTGAGTACAAATTAAATTGGTTTCGAGTAGAAATCAAATTGGTTACTTAAGTAGAAACCAAATTGGTATCTTAAGTAGAAACCAATTTAGTTTCCAGTAGAAACAAAATTGATTTGGAGTAGAAATCAAATTAGTTTCAAGTGTAAATCAAATTGATTTCTTAAAAACTAAATTGGTTTCTTAAGTGGAAAGCAATTTGTTTTTGAGTGAAAAAAAATTAGTTTCTTAGAAACTAATTTAGTTTCGAGTAAAAATCAAATTGGTTTATGGGAAGCCAATTATTTCTCGAGTGGAAACCAATTTAGTTTTGAGTAGGAGTAAGATTAGTTTTGAGTAAAAATCAAATTAGTTTCTTGGAAACCAAATTGGTTTCTTGAGTGAAAACTAATTTTGTACCAATTTATTTTTGAGTAGAAATAAAATTAGTTTTGAGTAGAAACTAAATTGGTTTATCGAATGGTAACTAAATTAATTTCAAGTAGAAATCAAATTGGTTTCTGGTAATTGATTTCAATTAGTAACTATAAACTAATTTAGTTAACTAATCTTCGTAACTGATTACTATGAAAACCAAAAACCATATTGAGTTGTTTAGAGTACTAACCTTTGTGATTTCCTATGATTTACTTATATATAGGGCATTCTGCTAAAATGAAACCAAACTAGATCCCAAGAAATCTTTGCAATTTCTTGTGATTTACTTATATATAGAGCATTCTGCTAAAAAAACTAAACTGGTTTCCAAAAAACCATAAAGGTTTCCTATGATTTATTTACGTGTAGGATATTCTGCTAAGGGGAAACTAAACTGGTTTTCTAGAAATTTTTGTGGTTTCTTGTAATTTACTTATATGTAATACATTTTGCTAAAAGAAAAAGCCAAATTGGTTTCTTGAAACCTTTGTGGTTTCATGTGATTTACTTACGTATAGGGCATTCTGCTAAAAAGAATGCCCTATATCGAACCTGTCCGGCCTATATCGAACTTGTTAGAGAGTTTTATACTACTTTCAAGTTTACCAAACCTATTAATTTCACATTGAATAGCCCAGGAGTAGTCAAGTTTAGATTGATGGGGAAAGATTTTAAACTTTCCATCACTAAGTTTAACATTGCCTTTGGTTTTATTACTGAGGAATATGCCAAATCTGATGAATATTTGAACAGTTGCTGTGATTTTAGTGAGAATTTTGAACCAGTCCGTCTTTACAGAAATTTGTCTACTTCTGATCATTATGACCCGAGTAAGTCAAAAGACTCCTATCTTCGTGATCCAGTTTTGAAATATATTCATCGGTTCCTTGCCTTCACTTTTTCAGGTAAGAAAGATTCTGCTGGGGTATTGTCTAAGGCTGAGTTCTATTTTTTGTGGTGTATGCAAAATGACATTAAAGTGAATCTTGGGTGTTGGCTAGCTTCTCAATTTGCTAGTGTCTTGACTAATAGACGTCCATTGATTTTGGGTTCTTTAATTACTCAATTAGCCGTTCATGAGGATTTGATTGATCTTGAAAATAATGATTTGCATGTTGCTTGTGAAATGTTACCACTTGATTTAGATTGTTTGGCAGGGATGGGTTTAATTGGAAAAAAGAAGGATGTTTTCTATTTTTACCCTCCAGGACCTATTATGACTCGTCAACAAAGGAAGGATGTTGAGAAGAGTTGATGAAATTGAGCTATTGTACGCTTGAGGACAAGCATTGTTTAAGTGTGGGGGAATTTGATAGAGTGCATAATAGACATATAATTTTTGATATTCCTTTAT
>JXTC01000382.1:42900-54269 GCA_002914845.1 Trema orientale | reverse complement strand
AAAAAAATATATTTTAATAACAGAAAACAAACTTAAGAATTTTAACTATAAAAGAAATCATAGTTAATCACCTTATTTAATTAAATATTGTATAATTATGTAATATGACAAATAATCAAATGAAAATAATGACTTAACACACGTCAAATTACTACCAAAGAGCAGAACTCGAGCATTCCACTGCAAAAAAATTATATTATAAAATAGAACCAATATATTAAAGCAAGTATTCAAAAATATGTGCAATAAATGACATTATTATAAAAGATGTTATGCAATCATGTTATTATTGGCTATTTAATATTGTGAGGAGCTGGGTGTCGTGCGAGATTTAGGATATCATATTATCTTTGATGCACTTAAATATAAACTTAATATATATAAAATTAAAAATATCAAATATAAAATATAACCAGCATCTCATATAATAATCACACAAATAATTTCATAGAATATGCTTATAGTTTTGAACTCCGAAAATTAGTACAAAAACTGACAGTAGCTCATTTAAAAATTATATCTTATTACTCACCAATCAATTTGATGTAAAATTTTACAACAACATTCTTAACACAATATTTTACCATACAAAATTAAAAGAAATCATAAAATACACTTAAAAATAATATTTATGCATTTTTAGAATTTAAACACATAATCTGTCAATTTCATTTGTTTTCTGACTAACAGGTACAAAACGATTTATTTCTCCTACTACAAAAATATTTTGCTACTGAAACTTTTTAGAGCATATTAGACATATAGAAACATAACTAAAAATTTTTATTGGCTCAAAAAGTGACGTTAACTAATTATTCATAATTTATAACCATCCTCTTACAAAACTGTCAGCACCAAATCACAACAGTACACACAAAATTTATAAAATCATGACCAATAATCCATTAAAAAATACCACGTCTAAATTTTACAGTGATCATATAATATATCTAAAAATATGTCCTACAAATATTAGATCATGTCTATAAAAATAATATAAAATCTAGAATCACAAAAAAGTATTTATTGACAGATTTTCAGTACACTGACAACGTGTAATCAAAAATTTATTATTATTTAATTAAAATACTATTGGTTCCGAAAAGGTTTGAGACTAAACTAGACATCCCCAGAAAGATCCACGAAAAAGAAGAGTGCAAAAATAAATTTTGAGCTATTTATAAAAATTCGTAGAACACATAGATCAGTTTTATGAGTGAAATCTTTATGAACTTGGAAAGGAGAATTTAGGTTTGGACATAGGTAGAATAATATAAGATTACCTAGTTTGGGGTAAGTTTGCATAGGATAGGAATATACCTATGTGACTTGTGCAACCTTTGTGTGAGAATAACTAAACTTAATGAATCTAGTCAATTTATGTTAGGAGTAACATATTAACTTGTCTAGATGTTTCCACTTATATCTTGAAAAAGAGTTTGTGAATACATTCGAATTCTCAGTTGACAACTCTAATGGATTAATTAGTGTAAGAGAGGAATTAGGATATTGTGTGTTTAAAGAATGGTTGGGGAATTAGTAAACCTAGACATTTTTCTTATTGCTTGCTTTCATTCATTTTGCATGCTAGTTTAGTTTCCTTGGTTTTATTTCTTAAAAATCTATATATTGTTTATTTGGATAAAATTAGAATTGACCAATTTTAATACTTAGTATTGAATTAGAAATCAATCCTCACGGGTTCGACACTCTACTTCCATATCTATATTACTTGTGACCGTGTGCACTTACACGGGAGTGTACGATTTTATAGTTGCACACTCCAACTAACAAGTTTTTAGCGCCATTGCCGGGGATTGAAACACTATTTTTTTGTTAATATTAATACCAATCAATTCTAATTTTACTTCAGACTTTTCTTTTTTGACTTATTTTGTTTTTTTTTGTGAGGTTCATCATGTTAGCTAAACTAAATTTCACCAAAGCCTCACAACATTTTCTCAATATGGCTTGGAACCTTTACACATGGCTTGGGAAAGATTCAAGATAAGGCTTAGTAGAGAACCTGACCACGACTTACCCAAGTGGTACCAACTCCAAGTGTTTATGAAAGATTTGAATCCTATAAGTAGGAGTTGGGTTGAAGACAGATATGGCTTCCCAATTTGTGAAGAGAGACCCGAAGATGAAGCCTATCAAATGATGAAAGACATGGCAAAGTTTGATTTCGAATGTTTCTACTTTGAAGAGTCTTCAAGGGAACTTGAAGAAGAAGAACCACAAGACATGTTGGTGGATACGGAAGTCTAAATCATTGGTCTACATGAGTATACTACCGATGGAGTCTTGTTTGGTATTAGAGCTACCATCTTAACACTACACTCTTTATAAGCTTGAATCGAAGGTAAAGTTTCCCTCTGAAGCGGATCATTTGAAATCAAGCTACTTTAGATTTATGAGCGATCATTGTCTATACCCGGTCAAGCTTGAGGACCTTTGGAATAAACACCCATTTGTGGTATTCTTTGCCACACTTTATGGGCGACAGCCGCTCTTTAATGAGCATTCACTTGAGTCAAGCCGAAGATGATTGTGATATCACGAATTTCCAAATGACACCCAGTTCCTCACATAATTAAAGAGCCAATATAACATGATTGTATAATATTTTCTTTCATATATTAATGCATTTATGGGTGTATAAATTCGAGTACTTGTTTTAGTATATTGATTATTTTTATAATTTTTATTTGTGAAGTAATTGTTTTGCAGTAAAATACTTGAGATATACTCATTGGTACAAATTTGATGTACATTAAGTCAATTATTCATACTTGAATCATGGACATTTTGATTAATTAAATAAAATGATTTATAGAAATTAATGTTTAAGCCAATTAGTTATTTTTACTTTTTTTTTCCTCAATGTGTGTGAATATGTTAAATTGTTATTATTATTATTATTAAGTTTAGTTGGACCTATACTTCACGTTGATTATATTTGATTAGGATATAGCATTTCATTCCACGATATATATTTCCTTACACGTGTATTTGTTTTACACAAGTGTGGTGTAAAAGTTATCTTTCTTTTATATGTCTGACTGTTATTTTAGTTTAGTTGTTACAAGAATATATATCTTCATTATAAGAACAATATTCTCTTGTGCCACACAATTAATATTTATAATATTTAGTTATTTTATTAAAAGAAAGAGAGACAATAAAATAACCGACTTAGTCTAAGTCGGCTGAAGGCCGTACTCTAATTGCTATTTATCATCGAAATGGGATTCTTCCCTTCATTTTTTAGGATCTCTCATCTCATTTTCACTCTTCTTTGACATCCACTTTCACTTAAAAAATATATATATATATATAAATAAGTCTTCAATTAAGTCCTTCCGAAAGTCAAGTTCGTATCTTATAATTTTATCATCTGGGAAGGTAATCTTCTACTAATTTATTACTTGTTATTTATTGTTTAATGTATTTGTATATTCCAATGATAATTGCTTCTACTTTTCTTAGTAATTTATTATTTTGAGAATACTTTTTAGTTTCCTTAATGATTATAAAAATAAGTTTCTGTTGGGCTTATAGGTCCTATCTAGTAGCTTAAAGTCTTTGTCTATTAGTAATTATGGTGTTTGCTTAGACTTTCTTTTTGGTTAGATTTATAAGTGTTTGGACTTTCTATTACTTTACTTTGTGATTTTAATACATGGTTTAGAGAGGGGAATATACATATTTGATCAGGTTAAACCTTCATATTAAAATAGTTCAATTTTTATTTTTTTTACCAAGTACTACGGGTAAATCAAGGTTACCTTGATATATGATTTGAGGTCTTATGCATGCATAATGATATTGCTTAATTAGATGAGAGCCGTGTCTTTCTGTGAACTTAAATTTTTTCCTTGAGACAAGTAATGTTGTTTAGGACTTTATATGTAGATATTATCTTACATTTAATAAGTAATTGTGATGGTTTTGGTGGAAACGAAAGACATTTCTACTTATTATGTATATGACCGAACTTTTTCAATTGTTACTTTAGTATTCTCGTGAAAAAATAATAATAAATAAATAAAATAAAAACGGTGCGTTGTTTAGTTTGGCCTGAGCTCAAATAATAAGTTATATATTTTCTCAAGTAATTAATCAATAAATCTATTATTTTAAAATTATTAGGGTACGTCAACTGTACCTAGAATGAAAAGAGCATTTCACAGGTAGTACGGCTCGAAATTGAGGTAAGTAACGTCACACCTGCAATGTAAGAAATTCTTTGTTTCTGTGAATCTGTGAAATATGTGGATATGAAATTTGTGAATATGTGTACATATGTATATGTTATTCAGTTTTGCATGGGACATGAACACGTAGTGTATTTATATTGCCTGACAAGTATTAGTGAATAGGGTGTAGCGGGCCAGCGCCCAAATATGTGATATGGTTCCTTCGGGGACACTCTGGTTCCTTCGGGGATACTCTGGTTCCTTTGGGAATATTCTGGTCCTTTCGGGGACAATATGGTTCCTTCGGTAATATTCTAACGGCAGTATGGGGTGGATCTCTGCTGTACACAGAGGGGATTCTCTGGAGCTCGAGACCTCCGTATAGCTCATGATATGTTATATGTTCTCTGAGTGGCTCCGTATGTGATTCACGGCCTTGTCAGGTAATACAATATACACAGGGATCCCAACCATATGATTATCTGTTTCATATTATATGTATTCTGCATCTACATATGTTACTTACTGATTTTCTTATGCATAAATATTCTTACATTACAGAGGGTACTGCTGATATATAAGTTTAGAGGAGGAGCGCTAACTTTCTGACCGCGGCTTGTGTATATGAGCATTTTGATGTTGTGGTTTTCTGGCAAAAGATTTTGTACTTATTTTGAGTGTGTGTATATTATGTACATTTTATGAGAGGCTCACTTTGTGAGGGTGTATATATGTATACATCAGAGTATGTATAATTATGAGTAGAGTTTTCCTTTTTCTCCTAGAAAGTTTAATTTTTTTTTTCAATTTTCCCCGATTTTATCAGTTCTAAGTTGAGTAGCATCTCCTGATTGCACTAATTATTTCTGAAACTATCCTTACGTACGTGCGTGAAATCAGAGAATGTTACAGTTGGTATCAGAGCTTATGTTTTAAAATGACTCTGAAGACTGCTTATATATACACATCGGGAAGAAAAGGAAGCCTCACTCCTCTGTAAGTTTTTGATATACATTTTGATATCTGTTGTAATTTTTTTTTAATTGAATTCATAATCTGGTAATGAATGTTATTGGCTATAATTAGAGCTATAGATTCTGAGTGTCAGGATATCAGTATGGTGACTACTCGGGGTTAAGATAATTTCGAGAGGGGTGCATCTTCTTCATAGGGTGGTAATCAGATTAAACAGTTAACTTCTTTGATACAAAATATTTTGGAGCAATATATGAGATAGGAAAATCAAGCTAACCCTCTACCACCAACACCTCAACATAGCCAGGATGCTAGTGAAAGTGCTGGGGAAAGATTTAGGAAACTCCAGCCTCCGACATTTGATGGTGGGGTTGATCCAATTCAGGCAGAGCAGTGGATTAGGACCATTGAGCATGTTGGCTTATGCCGAGGTTCCTGATGCAGATAAAGTCCCATGTGCTAGTTTTATGCTGAGACATCACGCTGAGTACTGGTGGGACACCATGAGTACTATTCATAATGTCACTACTATAATTTTGAAGCGGTTTAGAGAGTTGTTTTATGGGAAGTACTTTACAGATGCTATGAGAGCCAACAGAAGGGTAGAGTTTGCCAATCTGAAACAAGAAGAGATGTCTGTTGCTGAATATATTTGTGCAAGTTCGACAAGTTATCACGATATGCACCTCACATAGTTGCCACCAATAAGCTCAAGGTAGATCAGTTTATGCAAGGCCTGAGGAAGACTATTGTCAAGAATTTGAAATCAGGTGGAATTTGAGGTGTACCATTTGCTCAGATTGCAGATAGAGCATTAGATGTTGAGCAAGCAGAAAAAGATGTTTTGGATGAGGAAAAAATTAGGAGAGAGAGACAGGCCCAAGAGATGCAAAGGAGTTTTAGATCTGGTTTTCAGGAAAATAGAGGAGGACAGATTCAGGTTCAACATCCTTAGGATATAAAAAGGAAGGAAGCTCCAACTCAACAGACCCGACCTGATCAGGGTAAGTGTCCCAGGATTGGCCAGTGGACTACCATGACTACTATACCACCTTGCCCAACACGTGGTAAAAATCATTCTAGAGAGTGTCGTAAGGGTGCCAGATTATGTTACAAATGTGGTAAAAATGGTCATTTTATTAAGAACTACCCTGAAATGAAAAATGATCAGAATAAATCTAGTGGAAGGCTGTAAGCTATGGCTGAGACAGATGTTGGAGATGAAACTCAGGCAGACCCATCTGTTATTGTAAAAACTCAGTTTTAAGAAGGGCAAATTGGTCTTTTGACCAGTTTTAAAAAAAAAATCAAAAACCAGATCTGTTTTCTCTCTCCCCCTCTCGTTACTCTCTCTGTCTCTCTGTCTCTCTCTCTCTTTCTCTCTCTCGGTTCACCCACGGCCGAAGCAAGGAGGAGCCACCTCTGGCCACCGTCCGGGCCGCGCTACTGTCGGCGTCGACTCGCCGCTTCATCCCGGAGCTCCGCCAGCTACCAGCCGCCGCCGCCGATGACCGGTTCGCTGGAAAACTCCATTAAAGCCGTTTGACCCATTTTCGGATTTTTGGCCGCCGGCGAAGATTCCGGCCGCCATTTCGCCTGAAACCGGTCCCGTTGGATTCGTATCGTCGCAAGGATCGTCAAGGTATATATATCTCGACACCATACTGTCCGGATCAAAATTTGCCATTTTTGTTAATTTTGAGTTATTTTTAGTTTTATATTTAAATTTGTCAATCCAGCCGTTAGATTGTATTTTTGACTTCATATTTGGAATGTACTCGAAAAATAGAGAAGTTTGATATATATATTGTGTTGTTTGGTGATCGGCACAAAAATCGCGATCGGACGGTCGAGATTTTGTCTCGATTTACGTGCCACCGGTCCGGTGCGGAGCCAGACCCGGACCTGAATTTGGCAAGTTATATGTCTAACCTAGCTATTTTGGGTGCTAGGAATTCAATGAAGAAGTCTGTTTGCAGAATTAAGACTCCGGTGAGAAGTTGGTTTTTCGCAAGAAGACGATCGAGGGCTCGGAATTGGTTCCCGACCCTCCGGGCGATCGTCAACGACACCTTGAGGACTCGATAGCGTAGAATCACTATTCCGGTGAGGTAGGGGTTCAATTACTAAGTTTTCAACTTATTTTGTTTTAAATTATGCATTATGACCTATTTCTTGAAAATATCGATTTTCATGGACTTCAATGGTTTGATTGAGTATTTGATAAACTTGTGAACTATTGAGATATATTGGATTATTCTGAGATTGGTTTGTATGATTTTTATGCAGGTTAAAAATTTTAGTTTTGGGAAAATACAGCTATTATGCTGCCCAATTTTCTGTAAATCCCAAAAAAATACCAAATAAGTTTTAAAGCATGATTTCTTGATATACTTGATGCATGGTTATTACACACTTTATGATATGTTGTACCTACCATAGGATCACACACTTGAGTTCCATTTTAGCATGATGGTATTTAGATCGCTGGCGAGTTGTTGCAGCGCTTCCACTCTCTGGATCCGGGGACGCGTCCAAAACGACTGTGTGGAGGCCCATCACAGTCCTACGACCCATGGAGACAAGTTCTCCATAATGTTCTGCGTGATGAGAGGATGGGAGCTCATAGATATACTTGTACTTGGTTGATTTATGATATGTACAACATGATTATAAACATGGTGACTTTGGTTTTGGTTTTGATTTTGAATATGTGATTGTACTCGAATATTTGTAAACTTGTTTTATAACTGGAACCATGCAGGTTTCAAAAGTTGCATTCATACTAAAAAGGTAATTGAATTCGTACTGAGGATGTGAATGCTCACCCCCTTATCTTTCCCCTCTCAGGTGGTGTACAGTGTGATTTGGGCAACTCCGGAGCGGAGTGACTAGGACTGGAAGATTTGTTCTAGTTTAATAGTTGGTAACTACTTAATAACTCAATTTGGAATTGTAATGACATTTAAGGCTCATACTATGGATTCAACCTGTATTATCCATTATGCCTACTTGTGATGACAATGGTGATGCATGTTTATGTTTTATTACTATTATTAACAGTCTATGTCTAGTGGTGATCACAAACTATGGGAATTTACAATTTGAACTATTTTTATAAACTTTTATAGAAGCTGTCGTTTTTCAACTAACTGTCGTTTTTCTGAAAAATTGAAGTTTCTAAAATTTTCTAAAACAAATTATGAATTTCCACTTGTGAAATTTCCCTTCTGCCACTGGCCCGGGGTTTGGGTCGTGACAGAATATTTTTGGTATCAGAGCAGAGGTTTAATTACCTCGGATGTGACACCATTAGACTAGATTGTGACTTCTTTTCAAAAGTACTTGCATCACTGTCTCACTAATATTTTGGCATATGAATACAGAACTATAATGCCTCCAAGGAGAAGAATACCGAGGCAAGAGCCTAGGGCTGAGACTCCTCCACTACAACAATAAATCCCTGACCCTCTAGCAAATTTATATGATGCTTTAAGAGCATTACCGGGTCTAAGGATGGAGCGAGACCCTGAGGCCCGTCAGGCTAATTTCTTCAAGGACTTTATAAAGCTCAATCCGCCATCATTTAATGGGAGGCCTGATCCCACTTTGGCCAAAAGATGGCTTAGAGATATCAATAGGACTTTTGCTACTATTGGGACACCAGCTGAGTTCCAAGTAACCTTTGGTACTTACAAGCTGATTGACGGAGCTATTAATTGGTGGGAGGCCGTCAAGTTATCTCAAGATGTGACCGATATGACTTGGGAGACCTTTGAGGGATTGTTCAGGAGTCATTATGCTAATGCTAGTCATAGAGCTGCTATAATTAGAGAGTATGAACGACTCAAACAAGGTGACATGACAGTGAATGAATATTATGTGAGGTTTATGGAGTTAGCACAATATGCCTATGCACCTGGAACAGATCCTACTCTCCAAATAGTCAAGTTCATGGAGGCTTTGAGACCAGCCATCTTAGAGAAGATTGTGACACAACCCTTCAGCAACCTTGTTGACTTAGTTACTGCAGCCCAAAAAGCTGAGGCTTTTCTTGATGATCGGTCAACAATGAGGGATCATGCAAGAAACAAGGGCAATGAGAGAAAAATGAACAAGAAAAACCAAGGACAATGGCAAAGGCAGAATTCTCAGAACAGTGGAAGTAGCAACAGTAGTGGCTCTTCAGGGAAAAGTCACTATGGACCTTATGGATGTTTCAATTATGGACAGCAAGGCCACCGAAAGAAGGCTTGCCCCTACCGCCAACAAAAATCTCCATTGTCTCAGGAGGGATCACAGGGAAGTCAGAGTGCCTCAGTTCCTTTTCAAGGCAATCAGACGAGACCAGTGCAATCTTAGACTCAGTCCTAGGCATTTCCCTCCACTCCTTACCAGCAGCCTTATGGTTCTCAGTACCAACATCAGTATAGGCCACAAGGTTCGGGCTACAACCAGGGCTATACTCAGAATTTCCAGACTTCACAAAGTTCTGGGAACCAAGGAGGACGTGGATATGCTAGTACCGGTCCAGGAACTAGTAGCAGTCACCCAGGTCAAGGAAGAGGAAACAAAAGAAAAAGCAAAGCTTCTGGTTAAGCTTATGCAGTTGCAGAAGTAGATAAGGCTCATGACCACACTGGCAGAGGTGTTGTTGATGGTATGATTCTCATTTCCTACTCTTAAGCTCATGTCTTATTTGATACTGGTGCTTCTCATTCCTTTATCTCCATGTTGTTTGCACAAATGTTGGGATTAGAATGTTCTGTGTTGGATAATGTGTTGACTTTGGGAACACCCATGGGTAGAGTTACCGATGTTTCTACTGTCTGTCGTGGTTGTCTTATTGTGATTGATGGTAGGAAGCTACTAGCAGATTTGGTAGTGTTGCCTTTACAACAATTTGATGTGATTCTTGGTATGGATTGGCTCTCCAAATACCGAGCAACTGTTGACTGTCTTAATAAGAGAGTGACTCTTTTTCCAAAGGATGGGTATCCTATTGTCTACCAAGCTCATTCGAATCATTTGAAACCAAGTCCTATTCTAAAAGCATGCATAGGTGGAAGGAAGAAACTAGAGTGCTATGGGAATTTATTTGCCATCGATGGTAAGATGGGAATCGCTGATCAGTACCCTTGGATATCAGTGGTTAGCGAATTTCCAAATGTTTTTCTCGAGGATTTACCGGGGCTACCACCTGATAGGGAGATCGAGTTCTGCATTGATTTGATTCCCGGAGCTCAGCCAGTTTCTATTCCAGCCTATCGCATGGCTCCAGCAGAAATGACTGAGTTGAGAAGTCAGCTGGATGATCTTTTATCAAAGAGATTCATTAGGAGTAGTACCTCTCCATGGGGTGCTCCTGTTCTATTTGCCAAGAAAGCTGATGGAACGTTTCGGCTCTGTGTGGATTACAGAAGACTGAATCAGCTGACGGTGAAAAACAAATATCCCTTACCAAGGATCGATGAACTGTTTGATCAACTTGGTGGATCTAGATTCTTTTCCAAAATTGATCTCAGATCCGGTTATCATCAGTTAAAGATTCTAGAGGAGGACATACCGAAAACTACATTCAGGACTCGTTATGGACACTTTGAGTTCTTAGTTATGCCGTTTGGTCTGACTAATACTCCAGCAGCGTTCATGGACCTTATGAACAGAATATTCAGGCCTTATTTAGATCGGTTTGTAGTTGTCTTCATCGATGATATCTTGATCTATTCTAAAACTCGAGAAGAACATGCTAAGCACTTGAGAATTGTGCTTCAGACCTTAAGAGACCATCAACTTTATGCCAAGAGATCCAAGTGTGACTTCTGGATGACGGAAGTGAAATTCTTGGGGTATGTTATATCTCTTGAAGAAATTTCGGTTGACCCTTCCAAGATAGAATCTGTTTTAGAATGGGAGAGACCGAGAAGTGTAACCGAGATAAGAAGTTTTCTTGGTCTAGCGGGTTATTACCACCGTTTTGTTGAGAATTTCTCGAGAATCGCAATGTCTTTGACAAAGTTGACGAGAAAGAATGTCAAGTTTGTATGGGATGATGATTATGAAGCAACTTTCATAGAATTGAAGAGAAGATTGACAACTTGTGAAGCCCAAGATTCTCACATGCATAATAAGCCAATAATAAACATACTCATATTGCATAATATTCATATCACGCAATTAGTATCAATCTCA
>JXTC01000381.1:274308-299978 GCA_002914845.1 Trema orientale | reverse complement strand
GGCCATCCTTTAATGCAGAATCCTGAAGCTTATTCAGATGCAAAACTTGTTTTGTGTAGTGAGAGGTACTTCCTGGCTTATTATGTGATCACATATTGAGTAATGGCTAGCCGAAATGTAAGTTATTGGATATATTATGGTACCGTTGCCATATTTCAATTCTGGCATCATCCAGGATGGGATTGGAATACTACAGACGATCCAAAATGTGTCTCAGAACTTGAAGAAATCACGTAAGGTAATAGTATTACGTAGTCCACTCGTTGAGATGGATTTTATACTTTTTCGCACTTTTTTAGTGAGAATTTGTTTTAATAATAAATGTTTATCAGAAATGTCAACCCGGATTTGTAATTTTTAATAGTGGTAGTCTTGGCTGAAATCATGACTGGAAATGAGTTTGAGAAAAGGCTTCTAGCTGATGTCATTCTACTTAGTGATATTGGAGTCACTTTTAATGATACTGGAGCTCTTGAAAATCTCAGGGATACGTTGAAGGAACTTGTGATGCTTCCTTTGGAGAGGCCTGAACTTTTCTGCAAGGGGCAATTGATCAAGATTGTAAAATTTATTTGTCTGTGGAAGTACGTTCTATATGAAGTTTAGTTTTGAGGACACCTTACTAGCTCAATTTCTTTACCTGCCTTGTAACGACCCCCCGCTTCAAGCCTTCATTGGGCCCTTTTGCCCACGGACTTGTGCCTCTTATACACAGACGTCATCGTTATTCATCCGTACTGCTGTCTGTCTGGGCCCATATGTTACGAGGTTTTTCTTTCGTGTCCCTAGAGGTTTGAAGCATGGAACACTACTTTCTGGAGTTCCTAAATGTAGCCCTGGTATCAATTGCTCGTCGTTACAATAAAAATGCACCTGTGGGGGATGTTACATGCCAATTTCCACTGATGCGGACTGGGTGTTAATTCCTTAGTTGATTGATGTGTATTTCACAGTTCCTTATGATTATTCCGTCTTGATCAAGTGTTTTTTTTTTTAATTTTTATAATTTTAATTTATTTGCCCCTCGTGGGACGGGTAAGATGATGCTTGCAAAGGCTGTGGTTACTGAAGCTTGTGGAATTTAATCAAGATAACCATGTTTAACAGCACATCAAGGCTGTTAGCTTTGTTAATACTTTTGATGATGCAATCTTGGTATTATAACATCTAATTTCTTTTGTCCTCTATTAATGCAGTGGTTTGGTGAGGATGAAAAGCATGTGAAAGCTTTTGCTCGCTGGCTAGTAAAATTGCCCCAGTATTGTATTTGTTGATGAATTAAGTTTCTATGGATCCTTATTGACCTATTTGTGCATGTGTCTTTAGCATGCCTATACATGTCTATATGTTACTATATTTCTTTTAATAATTTGTTTTACCTTGATAATAATCCTTTCTTTGGGTTCAGTAGGTTGACAGCATGTTGGGCCGAAGAGAGAATCCAGGGGAGCATGAGGCTAGCGTAAGATGAAAAATGATTTTATGATGAACTGGGACGGCTCAAGGACAAGAGACACAGGTTCTGGTGCTTGCTGCAACAAATAGGACATTCAATCTTGATGAGGCTGTCATTTGGAGGCTGCATTGTAGGTAGGAGGCTTATCAGATTAAAGTTTTGTGCTCATGTATTTATGCATTGGCTTTTATTTACATGTACTTCATCTTTCATTACTCATCTAACTATTCTAAGCTTTATTAGTGGTCTTGATATTTTTGTATCCCAGTTCATTTGAAATTTTTTGGACGTGCCTTCTTCTGCTGATGGTAAATTTGCCAGATGCAAAGATATTCAAAGTAATCCTGGCAAAAGATGACTTATCTCCTGATGTTGATTTTGATGCAATTGCGAGTATGACCGATGGATACTCTGGGAGGGATCTCAAGGTTACGTATATTTCACTTTCTTTTTGCAAGTTGGTGGCAGCCTATTTCCTATTGACATTTTGAGTGACTATAATGAGTTTCAATAATTGCAGAATCTATCTGTAAGTGCTGCACACTGTCCATTAATCCAGTTAGAGATTTTCGGAAAGGAGAAAAATGAACGTTTCAGTACTTTGTACCCAATACTAGGGAGTTTTCCATGTTAAATTGAGGATGAAGAATTGTCTGTTCTTACTTTGCATCTCCAAATATCTGTTTTATATAATTCCTTCTCCTTTTTCGTCTTCCTAAAGTATTGTACTTTTTGTTTTGAGAAAAAGGAAAAACACAAGCACATGATTTCACTTCCTGGGACAAGCTTTCAAGCTTTCAATTTTGCATTTCTCCAATATCATGGGTGTATGTTGAACGTCAATATATATGATTTTGACGTGCTGCAGAAGACCACAAGAATTCATTATGACCCATCTAAAATAATCAGAACCGTCTCCAATGGCATGAACACATTTCTGTTGAACTAGCACCGCTCTCATCTTTTTCTTCCACATTCCAAAATCACCTTTCCCGTTGAACTTTTCAATTTCGATCTTGGAAGTACACATCGGTTCTGAAAACTTTGAATCTTGAACTCGTTTAATCTGAGAGCTAACCTGTCTTTGATACCACTTGTAGTGATTTGGAACACCCAATCAACAAGACAAGACTCAATCGCAGAAAACAGAACACTAAGGAAGAAGAGGAACACCAGATTTACTTGGTTCAGGCCTCAATATGAGACCCTACATCCAAGGCAGGGGATAATGGCCCCTAGCTCCAATTCACTATCAGATCACAAGAGTTTGAATACAATAACTGGTAAGAACGAGACTCCAGAACTTAATACAAGCACATTAGAAACCCAGTGCCTAAACCCAAATCACTCAGAACTCAGGAACAAGTTCTTCGGAGCAATCTCACACTCACCAATTCCCTTTCAGTAATACTAATCTTGTATATATATCTGTTTTCTCTTGTACAGTCTCCCTTATATAATAGCTTTGGCAGAATTAGGTTAAGTCTGTTAGCTAGCTCCTCCACGTGTCAAGCTGCACTCTTGGTCATAAAGAACTCTAACCAATTCAACTAATTAACTAACTCTTAATCCAAGAGTCACATTATCAACAAAAAGAAATTGCCATAAACTTAATACAAATAATTTTTTTTTTTGACAAAAAGACAAACAAATGCGAGGCTTACACTTAAGGGCCGTTTGGTATGTGTATTCCAAAGTAGATTAGAAAACTGTATTGGATTGCGAATAAAAATATACTAATTTCTCATATTTCTTGGCTAAATATTTTGAATAATTATTTTATATAACATTTTTTTATAAAGAATTACAGAAGTAATTGCTTATAAAATATTTCATCAAACAAAAAAATTGTTTATAACATAATAAAACTCACCCAGTCGTTTTAATCTAAATTAATTGTATAACAAAAATTCCAAAATAGTGAATAATTTCAGCAAAAACTTGATCGACTTCTTTTTCTTTATTTTTTTTCTTTTAGATTTAATATACATTAACATATACAAATTTAGCGTACAACATGTACAAAACTAACAAGACCAAAACGAAATCCAAAGAAGAAAATAAAAGTCCCCAAAACAAAAGAAAAAACTTGAAATCTTCAACAAAACTCAGAAAGACAAAGAAGAAGAACGTCTTTTCAACATATCTGAATAGGAGCAACCAATTTAAAAGCGGCAGAGTCGGCGAGACGAAGGGAGAGGAAGTCAAAGGGAAAGAAGTTGTATTGGAGATCTACCATGAAAAGAAAAAGAGGAATGCTAGCAACACTCTCTTTTACATTCTCTTTTGCACTCTCCTAATCTCACTGCTTGACACGTAGATTCCACTATGATTTGTTGCATTATTAAAATATTAAACTGGATAGTGGAATCTAAGTGTCAAACAGTGAGACTGGAGAGTGTAAAAGAAAATGCATTTAGCATTTCTTAAAGAAAAAATAGCTTTCAAGATTTAGAATATCAAAGGCTTCAAGAGAAAAATCTGGAAATTCGGTGCAATACGAAATTGGCCAAACTTGTTAATGGAGGCGCCGATGACGAATGTCAGTAATGATGAACGACAGCGAGGAGTTGCCATAGCGACAAATGACAGAGGGAAGAAATTGGACTCGGGCAGAAACCAAGCTTGAGTTTTATTGTGTTTTTTTCCTTTTAAGGGTGAGTTTTAGATGGAGGATGATATAAAATCTACCTATTTTGGTAACTTTCATTTCACCCATAAGTAAGAGGATGTGATTCCCAAAGAGATCACTTTATTAGGTATTAAAAAAGTACCAAATATAGAGATGTATTGAGATACTCACTCCCGTCCAAAGATTAACCCAAAACCAACAGCTCATAAAAGATTGTCACTCTCCTCTCCCTCATTTACATTCCTTCATTCCTAAACTCTCTATCCTTCTTATTCTCCTTCCGTACTACCACAAATAACCTAAAAAGTTGAAATAATAAAGAAACCACAAAAAAAGTAACTAGGTGTGTTGTCTGCAGACTGACATGACGCACCTGTCCTTTTTTCTTAAAAAAAAATGAAACGTGTCAGGGACTCAGGGCTAGGTGTTAGAGCATATTAGGCATGGCTGTAGAGATGTCAAATGGGTTGTGTCATGCCGGTCAAGCCCGTGAAAAGTAAGCCTATACGTGCCTTGTGTCGTATTTGGCACGACCTAACAAAACATCGTACTATGCTTGTGTTGGCCCAAATTTCAAAATTTATAGAGGCATTAACCAATCGATAGTCACAACCATATTTATGGATTTTTCTGTTTACCCTTTTCTTGATGCTTCGTAGGGTTTGTTTCTCAATTTTCGAGCATTCAGCATTCTGTAGCATCTCTCTTTCTTTCTTAAACAATATTTCATGTAGCTCACCTTTCAAAGTTATCCTCTCTTCTCTTTTATGATCATTCCAGTCTTCCGTCCTTTCCACTATATTCAACTCACTCACTCACCTTTTTTTAATAGGGTTGACTCTAATAATCCCAAATCCCCAAACACCTTCGTGCTTCAATTCATGAGATAAAATTTAATTTGTTTAGTCTTGCCATCCACTTATGCCCTTCCCACCCATCTACCGAAATCTCTCTCTACTTCTCGAAATCTCGCTTGAAAATTTTGTGCTACCCACGCACTCTCAAATCGAAAAGGGGCTAGTCCCCATGAAGACGGACAAGTGTCTAATATCTCATGGCAATGATCATACACCATCCTTGCCTCCACTTCTTGTCAAAAAACTCAAAGGCAGCTGCCCAGTTATTATAGAAAAGAAATCTATCCAGTCTACAACAGATTGGCATTTCTCTAAAGTATGACCATGTAAAGCTCGCATTACTTAGACCTGGATCTACTAAATCACTCTAGATCAAAGAATCAAATTTCTTCATGCTTCTTGTGTTTGTGGTGCTGTTGAACTTCTCAGTAACTCTTCTAATGATGTTAAAATCTCCCCCCACGCACCATCTATTTCTGCACAACGCTCTCAAACCAGCCAATTGCATAGATCTTTCAGCAAGTCGTGGCTGAAGTTGCTATTATGGAGATATAGAGCGCTGTTGGAAAACTTTGCATCTGGTGGCACGCAGGAGATCTTTCTGTCATGGCTGGGGCTTTGATACTGGCATCTCGCTCAAGTTTGAAACAGGATTTGTTGAAGTGCAAGTCACTCCACTGTAAAGTCCATCCGTATGCCACCGGTTTGTATAGCTTTATATGTGCAAGTTTCAAGTTAGTTTCTTAGGTTCTCACAATGGATTAATCATGATGCTATGTGTTGGTCATGGCAGGATGAGGAACTACTTGTCTCATGGAAGCAACAACTCGATCGAGATATCGAAACCCTAAAAATGAAAGCATATCAATCACTTGCACTGTAAGAGCCTTTTCTTTTGTTCTATGTAATTATTACATTTCTAAATCTTTACCCTGACTCACCGTTTCTTCATTTGGGTGGTGGGTGGTTGCAGAGGGGCCTTGGTGGAGAAGTTGTATAGCATAAACACTGCATTATTTGATTGACTGTGGTCAAAGAGCTACCTTATGGAATTAATAATTACACTTGACTTTTACATCTAGGTGTTGGGTCGGAGTGGAATGGAATGTGAAGGACTTGAGACACCATGCATCAAGGACCAGACACTTACAAATGAAAGTGAGTTCTATTCAGAAAAAGTTCTTATGGTGCTCAAGTGATTGATTTGCTTCCATGAGAAAAGTACTGCCTCATCCTGCAATGACCACATGCAGCATCATGATCCATCCATTGAGACAACCTAAGAAACTAGACTTGAAACTTGAACATATAAAGCTACACAAACCTGTGGCATACAAACGAACTTTACCAGAGAAGTGAGCTGGAGACTTCCCCTGCGACAAATCCTGTTTCAAACTTGAAAGAGATGCCTGTACCGAAGCCCCAGCCATGGCCGAAGGATCTCCTACGTGCCACCAGATGCAAAGTTTTCCAACACCGCACTAAGTCCCCATACCCTTATCAGCAACTTCAGCCATGACTTGCTGAAAGATATACGTAATTGAATATAGGAAGTCCAAAGCACACAACTCATATTTTTCTTGACCGTTGTCCCATTTACCTGAACAGATACTCTGCTTCCCGTAGACACGAATGCTGCAACAATAAGTTTATGTTTCTTTTCAGTAGCTAGATAGATAGTTTCTACTTGATGACATAAAAAAGTTGGAGAAATTTGTCAATGAAATAAAAAAATATATATAAAATACAGAATTAAGAGAAGAAAAAATTCAGTTTGAATGAGATTGATACACACCAACAAAAAAAAAAAAAATTCCTCGGACTACCATACACGCATACACAAAGTTGAGCGATATAAGTGCTACAGAATCTGCCTGTAATGTATAAGTATTCATAAACATACATTCGGAGAATAACAAATAACAGCCAGGGTCAATGCTCATTGTTATCGCAAACCCAAGAAGTAAATAATATTAAAAAAAAGACTAAATATATGCACAGGGTCATTGTTTCTCTCTCTTTTTTTCCCTCTCGGATGTTTCAATGATCAACTTTAGATTTAAAAAACATGTTCTTTATGTTGGCAGCAGGAGAGGATTGGCGGAACAATGAAACACGAGCAGTAAAGCCAAATGCAAAATTTTGGCAGGTTTGCCCTCTTTTATACCATCACCCTGAAACTAAAGAATAAGGAAACAAACTTAAGAACTTTTTGTGTATCATTTCACAGACAAAATGCTTCTCCACCAAGCCCTAAAATGGGGGAAATTTTACTGACATGGGCTTACGGAGAAGTCTAGAGAAATATGAAATATGAAGAAGAAAAATAGAATGGGAAAACTGAAAAAGAATGTATGAGGAAATACCATTTGTATACAAAAGAGCCCTTAAGGCCTTGACATGAAGTAGCTATGAGCCTTCTTTCTACTAAACCCCCTTAGCCATGTAGTTCGTTCCATTGCAAAATCTCAGTCATGTTTATGGACTCGGATGAAACACTAGCAAAAACCCGAAACTGCTGTAAAAGATTGAACCTTAAAAAACACCCAGCATAAAGTATAGTAAAATACAAAAGAGCTCATTTTGACAATGATTTAACTCTTCAAGCAGATATACAAACTAAAAAATAAAATATGACAAAAAGTTGGCTCCTATTTTAACTGTGCCGTTCTCGGGCGTATTTCAAGTCCTCCATATTTTGAGAATGTGTGTCAGCACTCCCACTCAAAGCTGCTGGTGGTTTACCATCTGCTAGAGCTGGTGCACGCTCCTGTCATCAGTTCGTGACGTTATATAAAGCAATGAATACAGAGATGAATTTGCAATAACAGATATATTAGAACAACTCAACGAACCACTGTCACCAACATTAGAAACCCTGGCATTAATAAGGATCTTTACTGGTGCGCCCCTTGGAGATGATACCAGTGATTATCAGCCGTAAATAGGCAATATTAAAAAAAATAATTCAAGACAAATAAAATGGTAATAGAAGTTTTTCCTAGCATTGTTGCATGCATAAGTTTCTTCCCATGCCGCAGGAATATTTTTGTCTAATTTTTCAAGTAATCAAACTACACTGATATAATTAATACGTTAAAAGCTTTGGAAAAACAATCATCCGCAACCATCCAAGCAAGGGCCTCCATCCTAGCTTCCCAACCAGAAGAAGGTGCGAGTCAAACTAGTACAAAATACAAAATGAATTCGTGGCTTTTGTTCTGGTTTGTTCTCTCATTTAACTTAAGAGTAAATATCTCCACAAGAATATTATAGAATTAACTAGGAAGTAAATATCTCCACAAGAGTATTATAGAATCAACTAGTAAGCAATAAGCAAAAGGAGGAAACATGATAAGACTTAACAAAACAGTAAAAACCCGATTCTAAATAGAAAAACCAGAGTATACATTCATAACTATTCCAAACCAAAAAGAAAGTACTAGACTAGTGGGGATGACTGCCTCTCCCCACTCATTAACTTAGAAAGATACTCTCGACATAAGTAGTAAATTGCACAAAACGAAATGCTGGACACAAATGTTCGATCCTATTACACTTGGAGTTATAAAAACAGAAACCGCGCGGATAATAGAATAAGAGGTCGCCGTTACTATAAAGGCCTATTGGGTGCAAGTAATCATCATCAGTTCGAACAGGCACAAGGTTCTTAGAAAAGTCGAGAGAGAAACGTTTGGTCCAAGAATCCGACACACCGTACTCCCTCATTACCCATATCTCGATTAATCCGGGCTCGTGGAAAGTGAGCAGGGACAGGGATCCAGAGCAGTCACACATACTTCGAAATCTATATGCTTTTAATCCTTTTAGAGATGGCGGTGAGTTAAAGAGCTTAAATACCTCAGTGCTCATATCAAAGGCAACTATCCCAACAGAATCTAGGAATCTTTCTTCATCTGGTCTTCCGTAATCGACAAGCCAATGAATAGAGCCATTAACAACAACGGAGCAGATAAAGGTGGAAGACGGATGAGTCAATACTATAGAACTAGAAGCCGAGAATAGGTCGGGCATCTCCAACGTTTTCCAAGAATGGCTTCTCAAACTGTAAACTCCAACTAGGTTGCCTCTTTTGAAAAAATTAATAAGCTCCGCCCCTTGTTGACGTCCAGCAAGACTTACCACTTTGAAATCATCCGTCAACGTGTCGTATCCTAGTCCGTAGATATAAGTTGTGGGATCGGCAGTTGCGGCGGGAGGAGGAAGAGGAGACGGAGGTGGTGAATGTAGTTTCGTAAGCTTTCTGATTGCGGGGTTACACAAGTAGACAACATCCCTGAAGGAAAAGCAAATTACGCCATTCTCACAACCAACTACCCTCAGACTCAGAGTATTCCTCCTCGTCACTACGTGGTCAATATTGGGACACGGGTAATCCCACATCTGATGGGGGTTTTGATCATTAGAGCTATTATGCCTGTGAAACGAGAATGCACGAGACACATCGTAGTTGCGGACAAAAGCACCGGGTACCTGATTTTTGAGGTGGCGATGCTTGAAGCCTGGGTGGGTTATGAGAGAGAGCCATGATTTACACACGCACTTGCACCGCATCACGGACTGGGCATCCAATCTTGACAGAATCTCCTCAATTACATCACTTGGGAATCCGCTGGCTTCCCCCATTGTCCGCTCGGATTTGGAGCTACAAACCACCAACTCCATCGATGGAGAACAGAGAGGGAGACAGAACAAACAAATCCTAGGAAGCCTCAAGAAAGGGGAAAACAGAAAAATAAATAATTATGGTTGGACTCTCGACTGGGTTAATTAATGCCTCTATTTATAAGAAAAAAAAAAAAAACCAAATCACAATGAATACGTTTCCTTTTTTTTTTTTCCTCTATAGTTTAATGGCTCATTTAAGGGGAAAATACAAAAATACGTGAAACTATACAAAACTTTAAAAAATACGGTACAAGGAGAAAAGTGACAAAAATACGGACACATAAAGCAAATGCAAAAGTTGTGAAAATTCGGTACTATGATGAGAAAATACACTCACAACCCCTGCCTAGAGATGTCAAATGGGCACCAGAACAGGACACGAAAAATTCTGTGTTGAGCACGATACGGCACAGGTGACTTTTGGCCATGCCAAGTACAGCACGAGGTATTGAACCTTATTGGACTTTAGTTTTTAGGCACTATGAGTTGGCACAGCATGATCTTAGGCACGAGTACGACACGACCCAAAAAGTACGACTATGAATATTTTAAAAAACTATTTATTTTTATTTGTTATATTATTTATATCTACAAATTTTGTATGTTTTTTTAGTTTTTGCTTATTAATAAACTCGTTTTTCTTGTCCTTTCTTTTAAAAATAATTTTGCATTAGTGATTTTAAATTGAATATTTTCTCTTCAATAATTATAGGTATATTACATATTTTGATTATTATTTTAAATCAAAATATAGTTATTTAATTAAATCAATAATTATGGGTATATTACCATAATTTGAGTAGTTAAAAAAGAATAAAAATAAAAATAAACATAAATATACATTATTTAATATTTTTCTCTTTCTTCTTTTTACCATAAAAAGACGTGCGTGACTAATTTTGATTGGTCAAAACAATACTTACAGGTAGGGAAAAAAATACCTACTAGATTGGTGCCCAGTAGTTTTTTTTTTTTTTACCTATTCATATGTATTATTTTGTCCAATTAAAATTCATCATACAAGTTTTTTTGTAGTAAAAGTTAGAGTGAAAAAAATATTAAATAATAAGTATTTATTTTTATTTTTTTTTCAACTACCCAAATTATAATAGCCGTTAGATTATGATCCAACGGCTAAAAAAACAAATTCCTTAACAAAAAAATACCTATTGGATTGGGAAGCATATATAAATAGATATATAGATAAAAATAATTTGAAAAAGATAAATTTTCATCTTTTGTATATTAGAGACTGGGCTATAGACTTGTATAAAGTCAACTAAATGAAAAAATATTCTCTCAGAGAAATTCTAGAATAGGAGGGGCAAAATCCCTCCTACCCGTAAGAGTAAATTCAAATGGATTTTATTAGTTAAGAAATAATGACTATAATATTTGTTATGGACTTTACTTTACTTAATATTACCTATTTAAAGAGGAAAAAACTAATTATAAGAAGAAAACTGAAAAAGAAAAACGCTTTTGATCATATATCTGAAGGAAGAAATAAACATTAAACAAACACATATTGAAGATTATAAAAATTATGTTAAAGTATTTTAGCCAGTAGATTAGATTTATGTTTTTGGAAAAGAAAAGAAAATTAAAAAATTAGAGGAACAAGTAAATTGGAGACTCAAGGAAGCAAATGACAATTCCACATCCCATAAATTCAAAGAATGAGACAATTTCTACCACCAACGCCTTCATGATAACGAAAAATTGTGACTGGTTCGACAAATAAAAGAAAGAACTAGCTTTCTTTATTAATTATTGCCAGTCATGTAGCAATCTCAAACTTCGGCGAGATATCTCCATACAATTATTTTGTTTATTTTTTGTTATATGAAAAACCTGGGAGAGAAAAGCTCCGAGTAATGGTTCTGTCTTTTATACGAAGAATAAAGTTTTATCCGAAAAGAAACCTCAAATTTAGTTTTCACTTTTTTTGTTTCCCTGAAGAATTTATCAACTAGATTTGTTTTTTTTTCTTGGTCATGATCTATCTGTAAAGTTTATCTCCATAATTAATTTTATATTTAATAGAACAATACCATTTCAAAGGGAAAAAAATACCATTCAAATCATATTTATTATTTTTCAAAATAAAAGAAAATGAGTTTATTTTGATAATCTATGTTCATGAATTAAAATCAATTTTTTATTTATTTATAGAACTAGTGCTTAACTACATTTTCCTTTCTTCTCTTATTTAACAACTGTGTGCAGGTGGTTATAGAATAAGCAAATTGACAAAGACCTCGTGATTTTGATCTGACTGCTTAAAAAATGCCCATGTGGTAGGAGGGATTTTGCCCCTCTTACAATATAACCCTCCTATTCTCTTATATGATCCAAACACAAAATAAAAATAAAATTCAATAAATTTAAACTTTCCTGTCTTTCGTATATAAGAGATTGGGCTTGGACTTGCTTTAAGTCAGGCCCTTATTCATAACCCAACCCAAAAAGATAATAAACAGATAAAAAAGATAATAATACAAATTAATTAAAGAATAAATTAGATGGATACTATTTTTTTTCTTTATTAATTAAATCTACTTTCATACCACTTTTTTATATAAATTTTTGATGAACTCTTGACGAATTCTTGACGATCTTGATAGATTCTTGACGGATTCTTGACGTCAGTGGTAATCTTGACAAATTCTTGATGAATTCTTGACGAATTCTTGATAAATTCTTGACAAATTCTTGATTAATTCCCTCACAAAAATAGTAGAATCTAATATTGGTGGTAAATTTAATTAAACATTTGAAAAAAGTGGTAATAGTCTACTTAACCCCAAATTAAATAGCCGAGACCGGTAGAGTGATCTGATTGGAACCTGGTAGCCATAGCTTAGCTTGGTCTGAGCTCTGAAGAAGAAGAACCCAAGCGAAGGAATTCTCAGATTGCATCTCTCGTAAGTTCTCTCACACTCAGATCTAACCGAGGTCATTTTGTTCCCTTGACCACTCTGCAATTTTCAACATTCCTGGAAATATTTTCTATCTAAACAAGCAACCCATTTTGATTTTCTGCAATTTTTTTTAAAATATAATTTTAGTGAAATTGTTTGAATAGGATGATGTTACCACATTTTTGGATTGCTTTACTTGTGGTGTTTTCATGGAACGTTGGTGTTCTTAATGCCAGTGCTGGTGATGCCGATCCTAGATACAGGTAATGGTTTTCTTTACCCATCTTACCCTATAATAATTATGTGTATATATTTCTTTATATTAAAGAACCTAGCTTTGTTGGCCTTACTTGGAACAAGATATTAGTTTCAGGTAATGGATTGACTTGAAATTAAGTAGCTTAACTGCTTGAAATTTGAGCCAAATTAAGTTCTGTTTTTTTTTTAATTGAATTATTTTGTCTAACCATTATCAACGGGAGAAACTGTGAGTTGAAGAGTCCTGGCATCTGCAAAAATTAGAAAAAAAATGATAAATGGTTTATATGTATATCTTCTGACTGATTTTTTTTTTTCAAAAAAAGAACGAATGAAGTGGGTTGTTGGAATGGTTTTTGAATTGTCTTCTTTTTTTTTTTTTTTTAAATGGAAATAAAATAGGGTTTGTGTAAAAGGGTGTGAAGAAACTGGATGTGTTGGGGAAAGATGCTTTCCACATTGCAAGTTCTCTTCGAATGGTGTTTCTGTGGATGGTCCCTGGTATATGCAAGAACCTCTTTATTTGAGGTGGAAACAATGGGATTGCCAAAGCGATTGTCGTTACCATTTTATGATCGATAGAGAAAAAGAAAGAGAAGCTCTGGGCTATGGTCCTGTTAAATATCATGGTAAATGGCCCTTCAAACGCGTTTATGGGATTCAGGTGCGATTCGTAACCACCATGAATAACCTCATTTGTTTTGCAGTTGGTTTTGGATGTTAGCATAGTTTTGTCGTGCATGTATTTCATGTGGCATTCATTTATTCAGGAACCTGTTTCTGTTGTTTTCTCTGCACTCAACCTTGCAATGCATTTTCATGGCTGGCTATCCTTTTTCATCCTTCTATACTATAAGTTGCCTTTGAAGGAAAATAAGAAGGCATACTATGAGTTTGCCAGTTTATGGCATATCTATGGACTTTTATCAATGAACTCCTGGTTCTGGAGTGCTGTTTTCCATAGTCGGTAAGCTTTTAGAAGTGGCCTTTCTTTATCTCTGCCCTCCATCAGAAACTGAATATGTAGTTAAGTTCTGCTATTGCCTTTGGCGTGTTTCTGCATTTATTAGAAAGATTTTAACTTCGCCTTATCCAACTGCAGAGATGTGGACCTGACAGAGAAGCTAGACTACTCATCTGCGGTGGCATTACTTGGTTATTCGCTTATTTTGGCGATTTTAAGAAGTTTTAATGTGAGGGATGAGGCTTCTCGAGTCATGGTTACTGCCCCACTGCTCGCATTTGTGACCACGCATATGTTGTTTCTGAATTTCTATAAGTTAGATTATGGTATCATTCTCATCTGTGTGTCTATTTCCTAGTTTTAAGCAAAGTAACATATTTTAGCCTTAGGTTTTGTTCTTGGTTTGCAATCAGATTTGTGGTACATTTTTTTGCGAAACTGTTGACTTAGAGTTTTTTCCTTTGTTTTGCTGTAACATTAAGTTGCCTTTTTCAGTTTTATTACTGTGACAACTCAAGATTAGATAGATGATACAATTGCCTGAACCTTTTCTGTGTCTATCCCTCAATAGTCCTACCATAGATAGAGCCTTCAAAACACAATCATATACCAAAAGAAAATTAGTGAAAAATTGAAATAGGTGACTGGTCTTAGATTTTGAACAAAGATAAACTTTTCTCTTGCTCTAGCTCCATCTTCTAGAGTCCCAAAAATTTAAATTAGTATGAACTGCTGACTTCTATACATTTTTACACTGGATAGTGTAAACCAATCCTTCACTCTTCACTCTTTCTATTTTGTTACAGTCTGATTTTATGATGATATCATGTTGAACATTTTACAGGGTGGAACATGATAGTTTGTGTCATCATGGCTGTGGCGCAACTACTCATTTGGGCAATTTTTGCTGGTGTCACTCGCCATCCATCTCGCTGGAAGTTGTGGCTGGTGGTAGTGGCAGGTGGCCTTGCAATGCTCCTAGAGATCTATGATTTTCCTCCATATCAAGGTTTTGTTGATGCCCATGCTCTCTGGCATGCCACCACAATCCCACTTACTTACATTTGGTGGAGTTTTATTAGAGATGATGCTGAATTTCGAACCACTAACTTGCTGAAGAAGGCAAAATAGCATGTTTTAGTTTAGAGTGTGGGAACCTGTTTGACCTTGTAATTTTTGTGCCTCCAGTGGTAGTTTGCATCCTTGCAGTGATTTAACCCAACCAAGAGAAAGAAAGGCAGATGACATTATGAGTTTATGAGGGATACGAATTCTTTTGTTTACCTGTGTTATGCGTGCATTCTTTTAGAGATGACTGCACGATTTGTTGGGTTAGATTCTTTTACTTAAACCGATAACGATATCCAAGTTTGCAAAACAAAAGAAAAAAACTAATATTGTGGTTTATTGATAGTTTTAGGGCAATAGTGAAAGTCATTGGTGATGAACATACCCGCATCATGCCCCTCCTTTATCTCTTCCAGGAGATAAATAAAATTAGTTCAAGTATGTCATAAATTGTTAATTTTTTCCTTAGCAATTTTGTGACGTGTATGTGCATAAGATAAGCTTTGAATTGTAATTACATTTTCAGTACAAGTAAATTTGAATAACACATTGCAACTTGCAACGTTTCCGAAAAATTGTACATTAGTCCTTTAAGGGCCCGTTTGGGATAACTTTTACTTATTGAAGTAAAAGCTTAAGAAAATCTTTTTGGAAAAGCTAGTGGGCTCATATTTCATTAAAAAAGTCTTCTAATTAAAAAAAGATTTTCTAAAAATTCGTCCAAACACTCTTAAAAGTAATTTTTGAGCTCCAAAAGATCTTTGAAAGCCATACCAAACAGGCCTAAGTAGTTTGATTGATTATAATTTTTTGCACACTATGTATTGAAAATTGAGTGCACATGCTTGCTTTGTAAGACTTTATTTTTATCTTGTTTTTCTTGTTTTTAATCAGGAAAAATGTTGTGGATATTTTCTTAAACAAGTATTTTAAGAACTAAGAAGATCTCCACTCTTTATTTCACATTTAAAAGAAAAAAGAACAGTGAATAAAAGTGTTATCACTTACCAGGCAAGTACTAAATAATTCAAGATAATTGGGATAAATGTATATTGGGTTTGAAAGTGAGAAAAAAATTCCCAATTTATACTATTTGTTGGTTAGTTATTAACCGATGTGCACATCAATCACCAATGATAATATAGAAATTATGTCACAGATTATATACATAAGTGGAACAAAATATTTAACATGATTTGACCAAATTGCCTATATTCACGGGATGATAATCATTCCACTATGTTTTGGGATGTGACAATTTTTTGTAATTAGTCACTAACTAAAAATATTAAATCATAAATAATATGATAATTATACAATATGAGGTCAATTAAGAAAATGTAACGTGTCAAAACTATATTAGACAAGAGAAGGTTTGACATCCCATGACAAGTGTTAATTTCTTATTGGAAGACTGCCAAAATTATATCAAATCCATATGGCGCCACATGTCAAGTTTCTACTGAACCTCACCATCAAGTTTGAAGTGTCATGCTCATAATTTCTTTAGCTAATTATAAGACACCTCCTGCTTATTAGGTGTCAAGGCCTTCAGCTACTTCATGTTAGAGCAAGACACCTAGCACAAGGTGTGTCAACCGAAGAAGAACTCTTAGGCTCATCCTTAGCCATTTCCACCGCTAGGTACTTGCCTATATATAGACTGTTGTTGTACAAACAAAGAAGCCATTATCTATTCACAGCTCGTATATGTTTTATCATCAATATTAATACACAAAAAGGCTTCATTTTGCCTTTGTCTAAAACCGAATTCCCACCCATTCTCTCTCTTTCTTGGTATCAACTCTTTATATCAATTCCAATATCAAAACTTTTCATCCATTTATCTATAATTCCCACTTATAGATTTATATATTATCTCTTGTAATCTTAGCCCATTTTTCTAAGAAACCATCATCAATTCCTTTCTTTTTTATTAGTTCATTACTTAATACTTACTAATTCCTACTTTCTTTCATTATTTCATAAAAGACCAATTTCTTTTTATTATAAATCTAAATTTTGTGATTAATCTAGTCACAAAATTCATCATTATTCCAATTTCCAATTTCATAGATTTTGGAGTACTAATTACTCCTCGAACCAATTTCTCATGTTCCATATATTTTTTGTGCTTATCAACTAATTAACTATATATTGTGCTAATATTTAAATTCTGCACTATTAAATACCTGCAGATCCGTGATTCTAAGTTGTTTAGCAAGCTGAGTTGTAGCGTATAGATAAAATTTCGATGCCATTTCGATGCTAATTAGATAAAATTCAAAGTAATTTTGATGAAATATGTTTTCATAAAAGAATCTGATGAAATTCGATGAATTTCGATGCATTTCGATGATAATTTGATGCCATTTCGATGAAATGCGTTTTTATAATAAAATTCGATAAAATTCGATGATAATTCTATGTTATTTCGATAGTGCCATTTCGATGACTATACTTAATTTTCAGATTTCATTATAAAAACATACTTCATCGAAATGGCATTGAATTTCATCGAAAGTCATCGAAAAATTTCGATGTTCGTTGGGATAGCTAGTCCAAATTTCAAGAAATTCGTAGAAATTGACCTAAATTATATTTCTAATGCAAAATTAACCACAGAACATTTTGAAATTCAAATACCAACTATTTTAAACTATACTCATTATGTTTCTCTAAGCTTTTTTTGTTAAGAAGATTATTTAGTTGAGAGAAGATTGAAAATTGAGAAGAAGCATAGTAGAAGAGAAAGAGAAAAACGAGAAAAAGTGAAAGAAAGCTAGGTCTAAGTTTCTAAGCGAGTTAAGTCTTTTTAGAGGGGTCTAGTCATATTTTTTGAAGTTTTATTAGGGCAGTCATACGGTTATAAATATTGCTCATTCCGAGCATATTTTATGAAATTTCTCCTGCATTATGAGCCACCTTGATTTCATTCATCTCATTTCTTGCATTTTTCATAGGGTTAATATTATCTAGGATCCCCAACTTTTTCTCAATGTATTGATCAAGTCCCCATTCTTTTTTTCATAGCTTGCGAGTCCTCAAACTTACGATTTTATATCATTTAAGTTCTTTATAGCAATTTATGTCAATTTCACTGTTAAATGTGCATATGCTTCTCGTGTGAACATTTTCTAAAGGCTTTTTGGGAATTTCAATTGCTAAAAGAAGACCCAATTCATCTTTTTCAAAGCTTAATCAATTCTCCCAGTTTGTGGCTTCAACTTCATCCTCTTCTCTCTATCTTGATGAACACCCTACATTTTTTCAGAGACAAATACCCATTAATTTGAAGCACACATGACCCTTTTTATAATTAAATGATAGTCATGAAAAACGAGGCATTATCCTATCTCTTCCTTCCTTGGCTACAGACTTTTTTTCACTTTAAATTAATACCCACAAAAATATTTTGTGGCGAAATCTATACTAAAAGTTCTTCTTCTTTTTTTTTCCTTTTTAAAAAAAAATATTTTCATTATTTGTTGCTCACTTTTTCTATTTATTTCCTCAGATATATTTGCATAGTCTAATACTTTTATTTTGTGTGTGTTTCTGTTCAAATTTGAACTTTTAAAGACAGAAGATATGATTTATTTTTGGATTAAGCAATAATCGCAGCTATAGTGGGAAAAAAAAAAAAAAGGAAACTTGTATAATTGATACCAAGCGAAAACCCAAAATCCCCAAAATGACCAACTCGTATACAGCTTCATCTATGTACATTATATTATATATATTCTAATCGGAGAAAACAGCTTCATCTATGTACATATATTATATATATTCTAATCGGAGAAAACGGATAAGAAAGGGAGACAGGAAGTCGTAAGATTTGGAATCTTGTTTATATAATATTTGCCTTACTGGGCGTTTCTTTATTTTTGCCATTTGTTTTTGCAATAATGTTATGCAGCTGGTGGGTGTCGCTATTTTTCTTTGTTCTTAAATAAATTGCAAAGCCGTGAATGTTGGAGGTGTGTGAAATCATTTTTTTCCATTTCAAACGGCAGGGATTCAATTTCTTTCTCTGGTCTGTGTTGTTTTGACTTTAAATTTATGAGTTTTTCTTTTGTTTTAGCTTTCACAAAAGATAAAGAGTTGGTAACTCAAAGAGCTAAGACGACCAATATGGAGGTTATATATTGCCAGTTTTAATCGGCTTTAATGGCGACTTAGTTCGAAGATGAGAGTTTTTTTAAATATCCAAGGTCCCCTTAAATTTGTTTTATTCCGCCTATTACCCTTGCAAAATTGAACATGTGTGCACATGTGATTTGACACAGAAGTACTGAAAAAAGAGTAATGTGTTACCAAATGGTAAAGTTGGGGAGTTAAAAGTTACAAAAAAGTTCGGGTAAAGTTTGGGATCCCATGTGATATATATATGGTTACAATAATATTTATCCATGGATGGTTACAATGGTTTAGATCTATATATTAGTTTGGTGGTTGGCCAAAAAAATTTAATGCTATTTATTAGCATTAAAAAAATTTAATATTATCACTATTTTTTTTAGTATCCATTCATGGTCACAAAAAAATTGAAACCATTGAGAAGTCCTCCATATATATATATATGGAGGAGATTTCAATGGTTACGTCTCCATGATTAACTATCATTAAAATACGTGTAATAAAAAATTTATTATTTAAATTAGGACAAACATTAATTAAATTGAGCAATTAGTACCTACTATAATAGGTTTAAGAACTTGTTAGGTTTAGAATTAATGCTAAAAGATTCTCTTTTTTTTTGGGTGAAATTTGCAATTAATACCGTTTGAATTTGATTTCCTTTTTGTTTTATTTTTTATTCCATATTTTATTCTCTTTTTTGCATTTAATTAGGTAGTTGTTGAAAAATTTATTAGTCATTAAGATTACGTATTTGATTATGTTTATACGTATTAGGATTGAGGACTAGGATACTCTGTTAAAAAATCTTGTCTCATTTCCTATCTATCCTATAAGGGAATGTCACATCAATTTGATCGAGTTAATGTTTTTAACAGGGTTAGTAGTGTTAACATCGTCGTCTTCATTTTATTTCTTTTCTTTTTTCTTTTCTTTTAAAATCCCCTTCACTGGTCGAAATAACTGCACACCCACCCAAACTTAGGTCGCCTCTTCTTCTCTGAAGTTTTTGCTGAAATCTTCATCTCTAAATTTGGTACACTGAGACCCACTGATTCCCTATATCCACGGAGTAGCAAGGCATTTACAGAGCAATATTTTTCAATCCATTTATTGATTTTGATCAACTCCTCTAAGTGGTTATTTTAATTTAATAATCAAAATCCATTTGTTGAACAATATCGAATCTCCTATTAGATAGGGGGAAGAAGAAAATCATTTTTGTTGAGATGAAATGCAAGATGTTGGAAACTCCAATTTCCCCTTTTCAGTTAGATTTGTTTGGTGAAATACATAAAGGAGAACCTATTTTTCGTTTCCAAATCTATGACCATATTGCACAGTAAGATATATGCGTATATAGTCAAATTAATTTATCAGAGTTAGTCAATCGTTTCATAACAGATATTAGAAAGTTGGTTTTCTTTACGATATGAAGATATTGAATCCGTTATAAGGTTCCATGGCCATTTGGTTCTTGGAATTCTCATGGGTACTCAAATTTCACTAACACATCAGATTGGAACTCTATTATATATGTAAATTACTAGAGAGATCGAAAGCACCTGAATCGATGGTGCAAGAATTTGGGAAGGAGTGGGAAGAAGACTATGAAGCAAGAGGAAGAAGGCGACGAGGCAGGCATCACGTGTCTAGCTTGTGCTAATACTAACCTCTGTAGAAGTAGCAGTCATCTCAAGCTCAAAATACAATTTTGGAACCAAAAATGAGTTCAAAGGAGATCGAAGGACATGATCTTCAGTGGTGTTTATGTGTTCAAAGGAGCCTGAATACCTTGTGGTGTTTTCAACAAGTGTATACAAAATATAATAACCAAAATTTATTGATTTAATTTTTAATATCTTTTATTTCATTGGTGGAATTGAATTAGTACGGTTATTTGGATTGGAAGGTTATAAGATTTTATTAGGAAACATCAAGTATAGTAAATAAAAATTATTCCCTATTTAAGATGGTCAAGATTATCATTTCAATATTTTCTTTCATTTTTTATTGGTCAAATGTTATTAAATATAAATTGGTAATTAATATGGATTGATAATAGGGCTGATTTTCTTTAATGACACGCTATTTTTAATACTTTTTATTTAATAATCTGAAATAGAAAAGAATCAAGCAATGAATCTCATATTAAGATTCTATTTCAATAAATGAAAAATGTATTAAAAATACCATGTCAGCAGGTCACCATTAGGTTGTCCTTCCAAAAGAGTTTTATAATATCAATACTAATTAATTACAATAAATTTTATTACCTAACTATCAGTTTAATTAAAACCGTTAGATTTCCATCCAACGGCTAAAAAAGTAGTAACCATCGATGGGTAAATATAGCAGTAACCATTGAAACCTCACCCATATATATATTTATAGGTTTCTAATCTAATAGGTATTTTAAAAAATATAATAACAAAAATAAATATTTATTATTTAATGATTTTGTCTCCTTATTTTTTTTACATAAAAACGCGTGTAATAATTCTTAATTGAGCAAAACAATAACAAAATAATACCTATGAATAGATTAAAAAAAATATATACCTACTGAATTGGTTCCTATATATATATATATACAATTATACATCTACATATTAAAAAGTCATGTTTGTCTTTTTCATTCAACATATTATTTTTCCACTGTCTTTAGTTTATCCGTTTAAAATATTTTTTTACAATATAATGCTATACATAAGACTCAAGGATGAGCTCGAATGATAACATAAAGGCACGATCTTCCTCTTTAAAATCTGCATGTTCCTCTGATATTTAAGAGTTTCCCTTTTAATTGTTTTTAGTCTCATATTCTCATGATTATTTTCAAGAATTGTGTAAAATATTTTAGAATGATTGGGGGACATGAACATGCTATCTCTGCTGAGAATAGAGACAGAATATTGCGCGGTTGGCTTTAATTATGGTCATCCACGCTTTATAATTTTGTACGTGGTGGGCTGGGTCTCCCTTGCCATCGTATAGAGGTGTGTTCGACATTTTAAAATGATGGGAGGACATGAACGTGCTATCTCTGTGGGGAACGGAGACTTGGTTTCTTCTAGTATTGTTAAGGGCATTTTCAGTCAACTTTCATTCAGCGAGGAGTTGATCCACTTGTCTCTTAAGAGTAGGGCTGGCAATTTTCTACACGACACGACGATACGACTCGAAAACGACACGAAATAAACGGGTTTGGGTGACCCATTTAATTTTCGTGTCAATTTCGAGTTGACACGTGTAACACGTATAATAAACGGGTGGGTTTCGGGTCAACCCGCTTAACCTGAAAATAACCCGTGTAACCCGTTTAATTAAACGTGTCGTTTTCGTGTCATTTTCGTGTCGTGTCAACACGACACTAATACGACACATTTATTAATATTTTAATATATTAAACGTGATTTTAATTAATTCTAAGCATATTTATAGGAGTAAAATTAAATTAAGTAGTTATAATCGTGTTAAATTAGAATAATCGTGTCAATTTTGAATAATCGTGTCAAATGGGTCATAATATGACACATGACACGTTTATTAAACGGGTTACACGTGTCGTGTCGTGTTACACGTGTATCAATCGTGTCGTGTTCGAGTTTAAATTTTTGACACGTTTATTAATCGTGTCGTGTTCGGGTTAGGTGTTATCGTGTCGTGTTGTAATCATGTCGACCCGAACACGACATGATAACACGAATTGCCAGCCCTACTTAAGAGCATGATAACGTTCGTCCCTATCTCCTACCTGTTGCTCAGGGACAGGCTCGGCAAGTGCTATTTGCGAAGCAGGTCCCATCTGCGGAGCAGGCTCACAATCTTGATATGGCGGGGGGTAGTGGACCTAAGCCTCTCTCCTTCATTGGTTCAATCTTTCCCTGAGATCTGTAGTTCCAAGGTGTTCGGACATTCCTGGAACATACGTGTCCGTGCTATTATTAAGGGCCAGGCATTCGAACACGGTCCTCTTCATTCTCGAGCTGTCGGTCCTCTCACCTCCCCGAAGTGACTGGTCCTCATTGGAAGCATAGGACACTACTCGGTGATGTCACCTATGCCTTCTTCTTCTTTGTACGCGAGTGTCGCCGCTCTCCTCGGTTGGAACTCTTTTGGTCAGATGCGATCTTGCCTCGCTTTCCTCGTCCATGTCCCTTTGGATAGGATTTTTCTTTTCGTCCTCTTGAGGAGGAGCCCATTCGGAGCAACATGGATCGGATGAATAACATTTTGGCTGACCACGTTCGCTAGGCACTCAATAATTGAGGCGAGCTGTTAGACCTGCTCCCTAAGCTCATTGACCCTGTCTCGGTGTAGTCGAAGTAGGTAAGGGGCACCTACTTGGTCTTGTATTCGCTGAGGGGGAACAATGTTGGCTCGGTCCCTCAGGTTGTATAGTTAGTTATCTCCTTCACGAGTGTTGGTCTGAGTTTGGTCGGCTGTCCACAAACCAGACGCTCTACTCGGCATTGTGAAGGTTGACAAGTATTGCTAAAGTTGTTGAAAGATACTGGGTAGCGCTATGCACTTATTTTCCAGCCAGGGCCCTTCTTCCAGCGCCAAAATATTGTTGTGAATTTGGTCTGTGAACCAACACGCGTCTTTGAGTGGTTCTTCCTCAAAAGACACTAAAATCCAGATTTGTTGTAGGTGTGGTCCGTACAACCTTGAAAAAGATTATAGATGAATTTTTCACTAACTAATTATGGGTGAAACCGGTGTGGTACCTGCCAAATCTCCTCAGCAAAAAGGGGGTTAGTGATGCATTCAACAAAGTATTCAATAGAATATAGTAAATCGGTAGTAAATAAATTCATGATAAGAGGAGAAAAGGCTAAGGGGACAAATAGGGTTTTGGGGATTTGCAGCGGCTTACCTCTTTAAGGTGATTATGGGGCTATTTATAATGGCTTTGTGGTCCCCTAAAAGTTAGGATTGATGTCCATGTGTCCCTGAAAAGATAGAAGAGAATCCCACCTACCCGTTTGTATGGACAAGTATGTGTGATTGAGTCAGGTGTCGACCTCTCTCTAGTTCGCGCCCTCCTTATTCTTCCTCTTGGTCAGAGCTATGTCGTTATATTGGTGGTCAACTATTTCTTAGTTCCTTTTTGGTCTTTCGCTTAGGGTTCCTGATCGTTACACGGTATGAAATTCGACCAGGGTTATTTTCTATCTTAGTGAGCTTGGTCATACCATGGCTGAGCAGTTTTCCTCTTTAGCCTTGCTCAGCTCTTTTTGTAGTGGGACGTAGCCAACATCTAGTCTTATGCCTTGGCAAGGTTGCTCGTTTGGTAGATCGTAATGTCGTTTTGGGCATTATTGCTACGTGTCGTTTCCATCCTAACGTATGTGTTATTATCTGACTAGTGTGAGGAAATTACCCTCAACACATGATTTTAACTTTGTCTATATGATTATTGAAAAATAATATTGTCAAAAAAAGAAAAATAATGATTATTGAGGAGAATGGCCAAATCAAACACAATGACTCTGTTTAGGTAACGCTAAAAACTGTATAAATCTCTATCAATAGTTTAATTTACATGCATACTCTCTTTATTTTTTTTATTTTTTTATTTTTAATATAGAGTTAGTCATATTTAGATCAATTCATCATTTGGGTTTGCATTATTTTTCTATCACACTTTAAGGGGTGTTATATATATGTGATATACTGTTTTTATCAGTTACTCATAGATTAATTGGACTTAGGGGTCATGTTTGGTACACTCTATAAGCAATTTAGATTGTATTAATTAAACACAATATTGCGTTTGGTTGTGCTTTGTATTGTATTTTTAAATACGACATCAAACTTTAATACAATACGGAGAATATTATCTAATATGTAAGAAAAACCTGTACTACACCGTATTATAACATTGTATTGTACAATACTGACTGTCACTCTTCACTTTCTCTATTGTTAATTTCTCTCTTATCACTTTCTCCTTCCTTACTTTCTCTTTCATTATTTTCTCTCACATTATTTTATCCATTTTAAAAGTGGTATTTTTCTAAATAAATTTTTAAAAGTATTATTTTTCTAAAATTTAATTTTAGAAAGTGGTATTTTTGAAAAATAACCATTAAAAATGGTGATTTAGAGGCGGTATTTATCTAAATACGTTTTCAAAATGGTATTTTTCTAAATTAATTTCAAAAGTGGTATTTTTTCAAAAATTAACTTTTAATGCATCATCTTAATACAATGCAAAATCAAATATGGTACTATAATATAATAATACAATACAGTACAACCCAATACAATATTATATAATACGGCGCACCAAACATGCCTAGAGAAGTTGAAAGAGAAAACACTTCCAAAAAGGCCATTTAAGGGCGAATGACTCATCATGGGAGAGTCATCATACAATATTTTTAAAAGTATAGCAGTTTTATACCAAATACCTAATCCTTAACAGTTAGTTTTTTTTTTAAAAAAAAATCAAACATATCAAGCGACTAGTTAGTCCAAAAAAGGTCAATTAGTCAATTGAGAAATTTTGATGAAGTAAACAAACTTCAACTAATTAGGGGAAATCAAGAGCAAATTTTGAAATATTAAGATAAAACAAAAAAAAAGAATAAATAAAACACTTTTAAAAAGGCCATTTAAGGGCAAAGGACTCCTAATGGGGGAGTCATTATCCAATATTTTGAAAAATATA
>JXTC01000381.1:157975-274251 GCA_002914845.1 Trema orientale | reverse complement strand
ATTGAGAAATTTTGATAGAGTAAACAAACTTCAACTAATTAGGGGAAAAAAAACCACTGGTAGTGATGGCTTGGTGGTAGCGTGCATACTTGAAGTTCTGGTATCTATAAGGTCGGGAATTCGAACAACGGCTGATTTGGTGCATGGCATTTCCCATTTCGCACTACAGGTAACGACCCTCCATTGTGTGAATCCTTGACAAAATTAGTGAGCACTTCCGTTCCTCATAATTGACCAGGCCGCAAGGACCATGATACAAAATCACTCCACTGGTGGTCCCAATTAGGCCCCGATATAGGGTAGATTGGGTGGGGAGTGTGAAGTAGGTCACTCCGATTCTCCTTTCCATTTAAAAAAAAAAAAATTAGAAGAAAAAGAGGGCAAATTTTGAAATATTAAGATAAAACCAAAAAACTAAAAAGACATTGTTAAGCTCATGGATTAAAATGTCGCGACATTTGTCGACATTGTCGTGACAATATCCATATTTTCAAGTCTCGATATTAATATGGGGTGGAAAGACATTTTTTCCCGTGTATCCATGAAATATCCGTAAAATATCAACAATGTCGAGGATATGTCGATATCGGTAATATGTATGTAAAAAATGAGCTAATACGATAAATTTATGGACATTATCATCGACATTTTGAAATGTGGATAGAAATGTTGAATTTTTTTTCAAGTCTATTTTGTTTTTATAGAAAAGGGTAGTAAAGAATACAGAAATAAATCATAGCTCTCTCTCTACAATATGTCGGCAAAGTTTTGGAATTACTTGTATTTAATGAGAATATTTACACTATTTGTATTTATTATTTTGGAATCTCTACAAGGGACTCTCGCGACCTTTGAAAGAAATTTTGGACTAAGATGGAGAAATTCTCTTATGACTTTCAACCTCATAGAAACTCGTTTTGGTATTGAATGTATTTGAACTGTTCTATATTATCAGTGATTTTTATTTATTTTCATTGTAATTTAGAACTAGTTATAATTTGTAAGGTATTTATATGAGATGTGTTAAATAGAATAGTGTAATATGTATTCTGATTTTAAAATTATTCTATAAAATAAAATTCAATCCTTTTTCTACCGTATACCTATATTTATTGTCTTATAAAATATAAATAGATTTTTTAAATAAAAATTAGTATATATTAGTATAAATTGTCTTATAAAATATAAATAGGTTTTAGCATTTTTTAGAATTTTTCCTGAAAATTTTGAGTTTTAAGATAAATTTCGGTATTTTGTCGAAATATCTTCGACATCGACAATATCTTCGAAATATTCATAAAATAAAACCTCAACATCAACATCTACATTTTTTTTAGAATAAACGAATCTATTATTATAAAAATGTCGTATCATTTACAACAACAGATTCTATTAGAAGAGTAAATCCTTCCAACTAAATTAGCTATCGTCCAATCCTAAAGTAAACTTAGCTAAATCATGTGCCGCTTTATAAGTATCATGATACACATATTTAACTAAAATACTAAGAAAAGAGGACAATAACCTAAATGTACCCAACAGTAGATGACCAAAGTCTGAAATGACAGACATAACTATCATTAAGAGCTTGTGATCCACTGTCAATACATCTAACTCCAATGTCTGGAGATTTTAATCAACAGACATGGCCCATGAGATAAAATCATTTACAATTTTTACCTTTCACTATCCTTGGAGTATCTTCTCAGAAAGAGTGGTCATAACTTCACATTTGGCATCTCCATTTAATTTAAAGTCGGCGTTGGAAGAGGAGACCAAACAAAGTCTCCCTCCTTTCTTTACTTCAAACTATGTCGAATAAATAAAAAACACAACAAAAAAGACCTCTCACAATGGAGAGACTAATAACTCATAAAATTGGGAAATACATTACTGTATCATTCTTTATCAAAGTATACAAAATCTTATAATGTTAAGCATAAAATCAGATTACTATCATGTGTTAAACAAAGTGTATTTATAGATAATTATACGAGAAAATAATAAATTTAAAACACGTTGATGTAATTAGTCATTAAAAAACAAACATGTTTAAGATTTAATAATTTAAATAATTAATAATTTTGACGTTTCAAGATAATGTGAAAAATTGATTTTTATTTAATATATTTTGAGATAAATGATAATTTGAAATTGAAATTAAAAAAGTACAAATAATTCCCCTTTTTCAATTTCAAAACTTATCATAATACCACCTACAATTGTAGAATGATCACTTTATCTGAAATAACATAATCAATGGTGAAAAATTGTATCAGTCAAACGGTCTAATCTTTGAATAACCCACAAATACGGTCGAATCTTTGAACAACCCACAAATAATGATACCAGAAATCAGGGGGAAAAAATTATAATTATAACTTAAAAAAATCCTCGATTTAATACATAGAATAGAACCACAAACAATAAAAACTATATATATAAATGTGTGTGCGCGCATACATGAAAGTGAAATTAAACATGAAGGAAAAAGAGATACAGAGGACCGTGTACCTTTCCTTCGGAGGAAGCGAATTCAATCACCAGAGGCAAATTTAGAAGGAGCAGTCTTTTTTTTTTCTTTCTAAATAATTAGTAAGTTTTCAAGTTCATGCCAATTTGCATGATTCTTATCCTTATCAATCAAAAATCAAATAAAATAAATCAGAAAGATACAAAGGAGAATTGAGAAGTCTATTGAGTCAGGTGATGAAGATTTGAGATCCTTAACTTACGTTGTAGTGAATATTTGCACAATGTAAATTATGGAAAACAATATATATATATATATATGAAGATTTGAGATTCTTAACTTACGTTGTAGTGAATATTTGCACAATGTAAATTATGGAAAACAATATATATATATATATATATAGGGCACCAATCCAGTAGGTATTTTTTTTTTTTACTTATAGGTAGGTATTTTTTTTTTTTACTTATAGGTAGGTATTTTTTTTTACCAATGAAAATCTAACAAATATATTTTTTTTATTGTAAAAGGTAGGAGAGAGTCATTAATTATGCACGTCTTTTCATGCACTTCATTAGAGTCATTGGATCACCATTAGATGATGATCCAACGGTTGAAAAAAAAATACCTACCTATAGGTAAAAAAAAAAAAAAAACCTATTGGATTGGCAACCATATATATATATATATGGGTCATATGTTTCAATGGAGATTTTTTGTTTTACCTCTATAAATGGTTACTCTAATTTGGGCCATTAGATTTTCAGCTGATGGTTACAATAATATTAGTGATTTTACCCAAAAAAAAATTGTTATCAATGCCTATATAAATATAGAAAGATATTTATGATAAAAAAACTTGTAATTTGTTAGTGACATTTTTTTTTTCAATTCATTTCCATTGATTTTTTTTGTTTTCATTCTCATTCTATTTTTTTATTTTTATTCTCATTCCTTATTGTATACAAGTTTATTTTTCTTTCCCTTTTTAATTTTTTTTCCTACACATATACTATTTTTTTCCCCTAGATTAACTAGTTTAACTAATTATTTTTATGTATACTAGTTATGTCGACAAATTATCTATTTTTTTTTTTTGGTGATTTCACGTGTAACTATCTTATTTTTTTTAACTAATTTTCTTTGATGTATAACTTATCTAGTTGATAAATTCTAATTCTCTCTCTTTTTTTTTGTGATTTAACGTGTTACATTTTTTTTACTTACACGTTTTACATATTTAATTACCTTAGTATTTTTAATATTTTCTTTTATTTTATATGTGGACTTATTTTAACTTAGGATAACACTTCTTTCAAAATAATAATAATAATAAACAATAATAACAACAACAACAACAACAATAATAATAATAAATAAAATAATACGTTTGATTTCTCTCTAACCTTATATATATTCTCAAAAATAATACAGACTAATCTTCTAAATCAACTTTTAATTATCGTGTTGGGTTATTGATCAATGGACACAAAGTTATTTATTGAATGTATTAAATATTAAGTGTTCATGTGGCCCTTAATATTAATTGTTCATACGGCCCTTAATAATTTGATCGTGAGATATTCAAATTCTTTTTCCTCTATGAGGCCATGCGTTTCTAACTAATGTTCTAAGGATTTAATTAATATGGAAGCCAATAATAATAATAATAATAATAATAATAATAATAATATGGAGGCCATGTATTTAACGAATTTTCTCACCAATATAATAAAGAAAAATTTTTAAAATGTATTTCTTCAGTCCCATAATTTATCCTAAATAGTTAATAATAATTTGGTCTTATATATATAATTAATGAGAGCTTATTCTAAATGACAAATGCATGCAACCATAAATTTATTATTATTATTATTATTTTAAAAAAGGAATGCATCACTTTAGCTTAATATCATCTAGTATAAAGTGAAATGAATAATCATAATGGAGTAAAACAAATAAATAAAATGAATAATTAAACTGATATTTTTTTTTCACATTACATCATATAATATAATCTATAATAGAATATTTAAATTCATATGAGAGTGTAACATTTACTATAATGCATCACTTTAGTTAAAAAATTGTTAGTACATTTTTTTTACAAAATATTATTTGCCTTAGTTGGTAGTCTAGTTATCAATTTAATGTATTATACATAAACATGCATATTTTTAATATACAACCCAATTACATCCATGTGTATATATGGACATTCTAAATAAAAACAATGAATATAAATCATCATTAATAAATTTTAAAGATGATTAATTTTAAAAAAGATTGAAGTAGAATGATATTAATACAAAAAAAAAAACTTGCATACGATTAATAGAATTACCTATAGATGTCATTTTTCAATGAAATTAATAAGTAAGTTTACTTTGTACCTAGTTCTGTAGATGAGTATTTTAGTTCACATTAATTGATTAGAATCATAGATATATATCAATAGATTAGAATGATGGACTTGCACCTGACAGTTAAAAAAATAGTAATTTAAATAAGTTTTGATCCAAACATTACTCTTTTTGGATATTTTGTTTGAGTAATGACCTTTTGTGCTCTTCATAATGAGTTTTTTTTTTCTTTTTTATATTCAGAGTTATCAAAATAGTAAACATGCTGTTCTGCTCACTATTCATTGCTCTCAAGAGAAAAGGATATGAGTAAAACTAACTTGAGCTAAAATGACTTTTTTATGCATTCTCTTAAAATTGACTTTTTTTAGGAGTATTAAAGAAATCTTGACCTATAGTCAAGACTTTCTTGACCATAAAAAACTCCTACATAATGGTGTTCTCATGGTCAAAAAACTCCTGACTATAAGTTTAGATTGTCATATTGACACTTTTAAAAATGTCATTTTAGAAAAAAATTCACAAAAAGTCGTTTTGGCCCAAGTTATTCATACTTATAATATTTTATCTTGCTCTTAAAGTGTCTAATGGGTTTTTTTGGCTTTTGGAATTATTAGTATTATTAATATCATTTTTCTCATGGAGTCATATGCATGAATAGATACAAGTATTAAAGAGTTTGATTTGATAAGGAGTCATATATGAAACTAGATGTTTTCTTATAATCTTAGTCGTACATATCTGAACATATTAAATTCAATACTAATAATCATAGAAAGCTAAACGTTTTTTGATAACACATAAAAAGCTAAACGTATCAAATTCAATAATTAATTATCCATATATATCATTTTTTGAAAATATATATATCAAACGTATATCATTTTTGGAAAATATATATAATAATCGTTTGTAAAATATTTGGAAAAACCAAACATTTGATATAATAACCGTTTTTTGATGTGTTATGAAAAATGACTTTATATACGTATACTAATTATTAAACATTTTTTATAGTATATTTTCTTTCTTTTTCTTTTTGAAGGGAACTAACCGTGTATTTGGTTCTGAAAAAAACACTATCTATTTGTTCAAAACAACAAACCGTGCTTCTAAAAAAACGTGTATATCCAAAAAAAAATAAAATAAAAGCTAACTGTTTTATATTCTCAAAAAAAAAAAAAAATCAAAATGCTTTTTCCAGAAAAAAGACAACCGTATATATCAAACTATTCAATACTAATAATTTTGATAAAAACTTTTTCCTTAAAAAAACCATTCCAAATTTTTTTCTTAAAAAATTTTATTGGAAAAAAAGATTATCTGAAATATTGGAATGGAATAGAATGGTGCTGATTCTCTAAAAAATTTGAATCGAATAGTTGTAGGTTAAAATAACTTGCATTGGCAAGACATTTTCAACTTGGTCAAAGTACCCATTCATAGAACAAAAACAAAAAATTCCATTAAAATATGACTTGTATATATGTGTATATATATATATAATAAGGCATATTGTGGAATTTTTGGGTAAACTAGATCTACATCATGGAGAAATTATAAAAAAACGGTTGAAATCTGGTGGTTTTCTTTTTCTTCGATAATCTTGTGTCGATAAAGATCCACTTTAAGTAAACAATAAATTAGAAAAATCTCAATGTCTCCATGAACCTTTTGCATTTTATTTGAATTGAAGAGAGAAGCATAACAATCTACATGATCTACTCGATCTGTATTTTATAGGTAAATACAATACGACAAACATAAAAGTTAAAATACAATAATATGAAAAACATAAAGAATGGGTATGAAATAGATTGAATTTTTTCGACGATTATGCAAATAAACTATGATTTTGAGTTACAAGCACAATAATACATATATCAAAGAACTTAGATCAAAATCAGTGTAATTATTGATGTATAAAATCAGTGTAATTACAAGCACGTATATATTTGTAAAATCATATGAAAATTCATTTAAATTCATATAAAAATATGAAAATCATTTAAATTTAAATCGTATATATTTAAATTCATATGAAAATCATAACAGAGATTTTTGAATAAGCAGTTATGATTTTTAATGTCGAGCGTTTTCCCTTTTAATAGCAACAAAAACTCGGTCATTTATAATAATAGAAAAAAAAATCAAATCGACAGTAACTCACGAGTCACGATCCTATGGCAGAATATATTTGGGTTAATGCTATTTGTATTTAATGTAACTGCAGGCACTGGATCTCGATTCTCACCCCAATATTTGAGATATCTGGGGGTTAGGGCAAGTGAAGATTTGTTTTTGTTGACCGGAATTGCGAGAGACTATTCCAATTAGAGAGAGACAGAGTAGAAAAAAAGTGATTTTTCCCATAGATGTCCATTATTCAGTTACTATAGAATGGTCAAATTTCATCAACATCTACATTTTAATCATTAGTTAAGCGTAAAATCTTTAACCGACAAAGGAGCTGTTTGGTAGAACTGTAGATTTTAAGTAAAACACTTTTAGTTATATTGAAAGAAAAATCCACAGTAGCGTAAAATGACTAAATGTTTAATAAACTGTAATTTTAAAGTACAATGACTTGAAAAAGTTATAAAAAACTGTATAGTTGAATGGCTGAATTATTGTGTAAATATAAAATGATCAAAATAAACATCATTATAAAATTATGTATATTTATAAAAAGAGCTTATTAATATTTTTTTATAATTATGCATATTTTTACATACTAAACATATTAATATATTATTATTTTTAAATGATATGAAAATAAACTCAATTAAATTAGTTACACAATTTATTTTATTTTATTTTATTTTAATTTACTTTATTTTCATCTGAATTTAAAATTTCAATAAAAAATCAATTTGGTTACTTCAAATAATTAATATGAAGAGTATTTTAGTCAATTATGATTTAAAAATATTAATATTTTTTTAAAACAATTGATATAAAAATAAACTCAATTAAATGTTTAGCATCTTCGCTTTTAAGTGAGGGTATTTTAGCAATTATGATCTATTCATTAAAAGATAGTTCAGATTCCCACATAACCTAAAAGCCAAAGCTGTTTTAAGTGCCTTAGGTCTTTTGGCGGTGGTTTTGTAAAAATTATTGAATAATCAGATTTTTAGGTTTTTACCAAGCACTTTTTAAGCTACAAATTATTCGAAAAATACTTTTAACTTGTTAAAAAAACTAAACCAAACTGGGTGAAAATGCTTCCGAGCCTAATTTGATTTGGAAATCTAAAAGCTGAAATTAAAATTAGAGAGACCAAATTGTCACATCCTACTTAGTTAAAGGACCAAATGTAAAAAAATAAAAATAAAAAAGAAAACAAATCAAATGGGACATTACACGTGTCAATATAAAGTGTGCGCTAGTAAACGTAATTTCAAAAAGAACGGGTCCCTCCTTCAAATGAAAAAAAGGAAAAAACGGTTCCCACTAAATCATATGGTTGAGCATTCAAAAAAAAAAAAAAAAATCAAATGGTTGACATTTGAGTATGACATGGCTTGATTATAGATGTATGGGCTGGGTATTGGGCTGGGCTGGGCTGGGTCTAGGGTTTGTTGACTCTTCTAGAACACTCCTCTATAAAAGGGAGTCTTGGTGTTTAGAAAACCGTGTGTGTTTAGATCCATACGAGGTTGTACTTCTGGATCTGAAGAGGCAGCCGTTCCTCAGAAGTCCAATGGAAATCTCTTTACTCCACACACAACCTTCGATTCCTCTCACTTGGCCTTCTTCCCATGAAAATCTAATCTCTCTTTCTCTTCTTCCCTCTTTTTCTCTCTTAAAGAGAGAGGAAGAGAAAGAGGGAATTTTCATGTATCCTCCTTAGGCCATACAATATAAAGCCTCCAACAGATACATACTTTTACTTGATACATATTTTTATTTATGTTTTTGCTTCTCTTAATTTTAATTTTGGATTTTGCGCTTTTTTTTTTTTTTGTTAATTTCAATTTCAATTGTAGCAAGATTTTTATTCTATCTGAGATCTTTGTAATTTTGTTTTACTATGAAAAACCAATTAAAAAAATTCATTTTTATTTGAAAAACTGATTTTAATATTTTCATTCCATCTTTTTTCTTGTGAATTACCCTAAAAAACGAACTTACATATTCTTAGAATTTAAGTGATTTTATTGAAAAATACTTACAAATGAATTTTAATTTTAAGAATTTTTTTATAATTATTTTTTTATTTTAAATTGCGTTCAAGGATTTTCAAATAATTTTTTTTGAAATGAATTTCTTTCCTAACGGTACTATTAGATTTCTTTGAAAAATTATTAACAGTCTTTTCCAACGGTTTTTCAAATAATTTTTTTTGAAATGAATTTCTTTCCTAACGGTACTATTAGATTTATTTGAAAAAATATTAACAGTCTTTTCCAACGGTTTTTTCTCTGATTTTATTAAAAAATACTTGCAAGTGAATTTTAATTTTGAGAATTCTTTTTTATAATTTCCACGTTTTTAAAATAATTGTTTTTAAAATGAATTTCTTTCCTAACGGTACTATTAGATTTCTTAAAAAAAATATTAACAGTCTTTTCCAACGGTTTCAATTTTTTCTTTTTTTAATAATTACAAATTTAAACCTAACGGTACTATTCGTTCTTTCTTTTTTTTTTTTTTTAATAATTACAACTTTAAACCGCATAAATTCAATATATATATAATTATATATTTTTTCCATTTTCTAAACCAAAAAACCATAACAGTGAAAACTCTTATTCCCTCTCTCGTTTTCCAATTGTTCAAGCTTTGTTGATCAAGATTAGGTGTCTGTTCAAGCTTTGTTGATCAAGATAGATTAAGTGTCTGTTCAAGCTTTGTTGATCAAGATTAAGTGTTCAGAAAGGTTAGTCATTCTGTTACTATTTTTGTTTATTTTTTCTCAGATTTCGTGGTGCTTTATTTTTTTTCTTATGAAATAAGTATCTCTGTGTTCTGGGCTTCGTTTTCGTTGATTTTTTTTTCTGGGATTTTATTCCTTTCTTCTTTGCAATTCTAAATTGTGTTAATCAGACTGTTCTGTTTTTGGGTTTTCTGATATGAAATAGAAGAAATAGTTTTAATCTTAATATTTAATTTGGACTTGGCTTTTCATGGGATTATCGTGGATTTTGTGCGTTCTTGTAATTGAATTGTGTGTTAATCTAACTTCTCCGAGTTTGAGTTTTCTTTGATTTTTTTTTATCTGGGATTTTGTTAAGCATACTTAATGTATTTGTTAAGCATTGTTAAGTGTAGATTTGGTTTTCTGGGATTTTGTTTGTTATTGGTCTGGAATCTTGGTGTCGATAATAAGACCATGGTTATCTAATTTAGTTCGATTCATTGTGAACTATAAGTTGTCGAGTTTTTTCTTATACATTACTCTTGACAATTGCCGTTTAGAATTTGCATTGGTAGAATGCATGTTTTATATTATTTTTCAGTTCTCTGTGATTTTCTTTATCTTAGACTTCTGTATATTCTTTCAGACTCCACTACCATGTATACTCTTGGTGATGAACTTGTTTACAAGATTTTGACAAAAACGAGCTCGGTAAAAGAATTGTCTGCTTGGAAGAGCGTTTCCAAGCATTGGAATGCTTTGTTGCAAGAACCTTTATTTGCTGAAGAACATGCCAAAAGGGAGGGTGAGCACCTTCTTTTTTTATATGATGGATTTCCTAATGACATTTCTGTCTATTGGAAGGAGAATTTTCTTTTGAGTTCTACACACACGTTTCAAAGTTTATCTCCAACATCCACGTATCAAATACATTCAAGCTTTGACGGTCTCGTATGTATTGCTGAAACCCGCATTGGACCAGAAATGTACTTGATTGTGCTATGGAATCCTGCAACAAATAAGCTTCGGGTCTGCCCACCTCCTACCCTTCAGCGGCCTCCTATGCTTGAACTTGGCTTTTGCAAAGCCAAGATTTCTCACAAGGTGGTCAGAGTTACAATGAATCCTGACAAAGAATCAATAGACGCCGAATTTTTCCACAGCAAAACAAATAGGTGGACTACACAGTTTGATGTTTTCTCTCCGGAACTGAGAGTTTCGTTTAGTGATTCGCCTGCTGTGTGTTGTTGGGATGGGAGTATCAATTGGGCTTTAACCAAGTGTGTCAAAGGTGATCGCGTCTGCATCATTGTTACCTGTCATATGGAGGAGGAGTCCTTCAGTTTATCCACCGCACCAGAAATCTGTCAATTGTTAGATACCGTTTTGCTTGGGTCGTCATCCAGTAATTTGGTTCTTCTATACCTTAGAGATGGTGAAGTTGTGATATGGACCAAGAAAAGCTTAGGAGATCTGTGGTCAACCAAGAAAACAGTCAGACTGTCTCCTTCTTTTGATCCCACACCCCTCTGGGTTGAAAACCTTTTATTAATCAAAGGATATCCCTATGTGCAAGATTTTTCTCTGATTAGCATGAGTGAACCATACGAAGAAGCCTCGATTGATATTACACTTCGCAAACATGAAATCAGTAGGGTTCTTAGTCACAAGGAGTCACTAATCTCTCCATTTGATATTTGAGTTCTCAGAAGAATAACTTTTTTCGTGTCGGAGGAGTTGCAGAGTAGTGGCTGATTTGCCTCATGGCTGGTGATTTGAGGAGCTTGAGCATTTGCTTGGGGTTTCTATCCTTTTCGTCACAAGGAGACCCTATATTTCTATTTTTTGTCACATATTATTGCAATTTGAGATCCTGCAGAGACTAGCAGAGTACCGCATTGGAGTTGTTTCCATGTTTTTTTGTTTCAGTCCTTTTATTTTAGAACGGATTAGTAGCTTGTTTTTTCATACACCTGTGGAGGATTAATCATTTAGAGTTGGCTGCTTTCTTAACACCAACAAGTGGTGTCTCAGTCAGTGAAAAGTACTCTTCAATTATGTTACTTCGAAACTTGTGGAAGTTTCAAACACCATAGCATTTGCTATATGTGAGTTACCTCGAAATTCTTGCCTTATTTGGTTACTGTAGGATAGCATATATGCGTGAAAAAAAGTTATTTGGGAACAGATGATGTATAGTTATTCTTGAGGTAAGTTGCTTTTCATAATGCATGTCTTAGAGATAACAACTCCTATAGTGCTACGTAAGAAGGTTAAGGGGGGGACAAAAATTAGTGCTAACATCATCCAAATTAACATCCCGGCACCCGGTAGTGCTGCTTAATTTCTAGACTTCAACATTTTACAAGACGAGTACTAGAAATCACACTAACATATATTTACACAAGATCAGGATCAAGAGTACTAGCAAACTCTACACTGGCTCTTAGCTCATCCCAATCTGCGGACGTAAAAAGATGATCGTTGTTTTGATAATGAACATCTTGGTATGATGAAAAGCTTTGATTTGAAGGAATCCATGGACGATGGATGGGACATGGCCATGGACATGGTGCTCAATTGGCTAAAGTATTGCAACTGATTAGTATTACATATTCAATTATACATTATATGATTTATAATAGGCTGCTTCTCCTCATGAGAGATTCTAAGTTGAGAGTTTAAATAGAGATTGTGTGATTATGAAATATTAATCAACTTTGATCCACGGGATCTTAAGACAAAAACAGTCAAAATTGACACAGTCTTAAGAGCCAAATTGGGACAAATTTATAAAAACGACAAGACACCGTATAAAGCACAATGTCATAAACGATAACATTAACTAATTTACGACAGTAAATGCATAAAACGACAATACATACACCTCACCAAGGTCCCCGAATTTTCTATGCGCGCCATCTCTATATATGTGCATACACCTCCCGGCTCCGGCACCGGGAAGCCGGAACTCGAAGCTGAAGGTTCCATGGATTCTGCTAAGCGTGCCCTAATTTCTACCTGGGTTCTTTTGCTTCTCTTGCTTTCACTTATATTTTCGTCTTCCACATTAGGTACTTCTCTTCTCATTACTCGTCGTAAATTTTTTTGTGCTTATCCCAATTCCTCAATTCCCAAATCCAATTCCTCATTCCCAAATCCCAATTCCTCAATTCCCAAATTCTAGGGTTTTTCATATCTTTAATTTGCAGCGTGAACAATGAAATTTACTGTTTGGGTGGGGAGAAAATTGGGGAGTAACGAATGAAAGTTGGGAATTTTGTTCTGGGGCTACGAAAAGCTCAAATATTGTCTTCATTACATGTAAAAGCGTTCTACAATTTTTTTTTTTCATTTTTGATATATTTTCTCTGCAACCAATATATATACATGTATGTGTGCATTTTTCCTTTTCTGTAAAAATTGTGGCTAACAGTCAAAGAAAAGGGGTATTTTTGTATGATGCTTTTTCTTTTTGGCTAGAAGTAGTATGGGATAAAAAATTGAACACCCCAAATTCGAAATTTCATACACATTTTGCTTGCGCATGAGAGGAATCAGAATGGGATTTTAATGATAGGCAGATAGCAGAAACCTATTCATAGAGTTTATTATACCTGTGATTGTACAGTTGTTGCTCCATTTGCAATACTGCAATTATCTCGTGGCTTGCCAGTGACATACTCTCCTAATTCAAAGCCTGGCACTTCCATGGTCTGTGAAAGGGTTCATATTCGTGGACTATTGAGGATTAAGAACTTGAGGAAGTTTGCTCAGTCGTTATCGCTGAAGGTGTCATGGAAAGATTCAAGTGTCCTGCTGAAGGCCGAGGTTTGCTTGCACAGGTGACTCAATATCTTCCGTGTCATTTTTCACTTGGATAGCGTTTAAATCATAGTTTCTTTTTATGTTTCATAGCTTAGTAGCAGCTTGTGTTTTTTAGACTTGGGGGAATCCAATTTTCAATCTGCAGGAATTTGTCTTTGGGGATAGGAATGTGTGCTAGTAGCCGATGGGAGAAAATTTCCAATGGGTCGTTGGCTCATTCCATTTCGCCTTTTGGCTCATTCCATTTCGCCTTTTGGCTACAAGCTGTTAGATATTTGTACGACTAATTCATCCTTGGAAAGCTTTGATGTGTCTATTGAAGAAGGTAACTTTCCTGACTTTATGTTCAGACAGTTTCCCCTCTTAATTTGATTTTTGCATTAATAACTGGTTCAATTACTTTGTTCTTTCTCTCACTTTTTCTCCTTCATCTGTTTTGGCAGAATTTTTCCCTCATCGTGTTATATATTTGGTCCTGGGCATAATAATGATGAGTTTGGCTCCCATTCTGAGCAACTCACTATGGCAGTGCAATGGGAACTGGTGTCATCCTTCTGATATTAATTGCTTTTTTTCAGGTAATGCATTTCCTTCCTCATGTTATTTCTAAGCTGTTTATGTTGTATTTATCATTTACTAAAGATGAAAGAAAGCATTTAGTTCACTGTTAGCCATTCATATAGAAGTGACTGTTGGATGTTCTTGCCTAAGTCTCCTTAATGTTGTTGTTGTTGTGATGGCTTATGGCTGCCTTTATGATGCTTGACTTTTGTATCTAACCAAAATCTTGTTTACCAAGTTGTTGATCGTATTTATACTTTTGTCGAAAGACACAAACACGCATATGCACTTTTTTATCTTTGATAGTTTTGTGTGACTTCTTAATGTTATGCAAGTTGGATGGATGTGTTTTTGTCATGTTTGCTACCATTTCATCACCATCCGCAATAATTATTATCTCAAGTTTCAGTTGAAGTTAAATTGTATCTGTTTATAGTTTTCATTTGTGGATATGATTCTGTTAAATGTTTATATGTGAGTTTATACAATGTGACGTTCCTTCTTGGTAACAACTTTGCCACATTTGACAGTGTTTGTTCTGGTGCCATTAACAGGGAATGAAAAAGGCAATGAAGCTTCATCCAACTCGTCCAATGATCACACTTTCAATTTATTCATCTGTAGTGGGTGTCAGCTTTAAATCCTTTGATTTCCTTTCATTTACATGAACATGATATGTCTGTATCTCATTAATTTGAAATTTATCAGGTTGGTTTTCTGTCATATCTCTTTTACCACTTTCCTCAATTTTGGCATTCCATTCTCGTGGAGGTTGGAATCAATGAGGAATTCTTTTTTGCTGTAAGTTATTTTGACTATTACAAGTACATCTCTTATGAAAGAAAAAGAACAAGTACAGTTTACTCTTTTAAGTAATTTTATGGAGGTTGGCCTTTTCTTATAAGAGGATATCGGCTGTTCAGTAGCCAGTTTTCTTAAATTTCTCTTGGAAATATATCACTTTGCTATAGGGTTACATGATAAATTACTTGATATATGATTATAACGCTAAGGAAAATGCTTATCTGGTAGTCACTGGCTGCAGTTCATAGTATTTCTGCTGGTTTTCCACGTCCTTGTTGGAGCATGATTGGGTTTTTGGTTGGTTCGCAAATGTATCGTAGCAGAAGACGGATCAATTGATTTAAGCACATCCCACTTTGTTGCATGGTCCATCCAAATCTTGGCTGCACTTTTGATTCTTCAGGTTGTTATCCTCTATCACTATTAGCATGTTTCTATTTCCCAATTAATCGTATATAAGCAAGTGACTGCAAGCTTGAGGAATGCTTTGTTATTTCCAGAGTTCTGTGGATCCTGTAGTGGCAACAGAAGCTCTAGCTTTTGGAATATTAGTCTCTTCACTATTTAGGAGAATCTTAAGATTGAGAATCCTTTGTCGCATTAATAGGTAAGGCTGTTTTTCCTATTCTGAAGCTTAACCATGTCTGTTCGCTATTGACATTTGCTTTCATTTCATTCAGTAGGTCTAGAACCCCAACAATGCATATAGTGTGGAAGAAAGAAAAATTACATATAGAAATATAAAAGTAAATGCTGCAAACAAAAAGTATTTCTACTGATTTACTAAATCTTTTGTATTTTACATAATTTAGTCAAAAAAATATGTACAATATTACTGTATGTTGCTGTTTTCTGATTGACATGGAATCTTTGTAACACTTACGCAGAAGTTTAACGAAATTAGCTAAAAGGAAGTACGGGTCACACGTTCCTGGCCTTTCAGCTTCTGAAGATGCTTTTGACAAATACACTTACAAGATCCGGAACAATGAATATTCTAATTTCCTAGAGGGGTGTTAGATCAAATAGTTATTCCATGTCTCCAGGCACTTCTTCTGATCATGGTTTGCTCCTGTTTGATATCTATAGGCAAATAAAGAGAACATATACCTAGTGGACATGGTTTTTGTTATTACTATTCATTATTCATGTGCATATTTTTCAGGTTTTAGCGGGAGTAGCTCTAATCAGCTATACTTGTCTAGTTTCCACACTGCACCTGAAAGGAGAAGATTCTGAAAGCCTGACTGGGAAAAGTTCACCAGAGACTCCACAGAGAAAGCCCTAGAAGAGCTTGCTTCTTCCCCTGGTTTTGGGAAATGGCTTTCCAAAAATGCTGAAAGAATTAGCATAACACCGCCCAGCAGCAATGGAGCTGAGCAGCGACCCGAGTGGTTTCAATGGTTTTAAGCATCTCTTAATTGGTTCCTTTGGTGAGTCGTGAATTAAAGGGCATGCATTCTAGACACATGATACGTGCAAGTTGACATGGAGAAACTAAGATGGTTTTGATATAATGGTAACTCAATTTCTAAGGCATGTGGAGAGGCAAGCAACAACAGCTATTTTGTAAAGCTGAGATGGTTTTGAAGATTCTCGAGTCCACTGCTGGCATGAAATGATGCATATTTTTTTATAATTTAAAATAAAAGAGAGAAATAACATTAATGATGCACATCTTTTTATGGACCTCATATTTCTAAACTTACCATTTTGTTTCCATTAAGTCCTATTTAGTCATTTCCAACCAAAACTGTTGTTAAATATCACGTGATTGGGCACATGTTCCATTGGGCAGGGGTATGGGTTGGAAATATGAGAAAAATCAATGGGAAGTCGCCAACCTCGCCCGAGCTGCCACTCTTCCCCACGAATCTCACCATACCTAGTTTTTCTTTTTCTTTTCTTTTCTTTCATCTTTTTATTTTTTATTTTTTATTTTTTTGAACTTGCATTTTCATTGTGATTTGGGGGTAAATTGTTCAGATCTTTGAACATCTATACCAAATCCTTGTTTATCATATGAGTGCTTTGCATTTGGAACTAACAAAAGTTCTTTTTCACAGGCTCTGCCTAGATCTGTAAAATTGTGTGAATTTCATCTCTATAATCTGGTTAATTTCCTTGGAAAAAATGGAAGAATCAAACTTTCTTGTGTCGTACATTGAGTTGACTCCGGAAGGATGGTTGTCGTGGGATTGGGAGCACATGGATGGTGACATCTTGCGCATTTTACATAATAAAATGCAAGATTTTACATAATAACATTGTTAAGTGATTTTTATTGACCAATTTTATCAATAAGAAAGGGGGTATTGACCAATTTTATCAATACGTGTCAGCAAATTTTATCAATAAATCCTCGTGGGGAATCCTCGCGTCAGCATCGAAAATTATTGGGATCTTTTAGATTTTTTTTGTTGTTTCTATGAAGAGCAAAACTTTAGGTTTGCTCTTTCCTTTTTTGTTGGAGACAATAATGCATCCGTATGTCATCCCTCGTGCTCTTGGATAATGAACTCTAAATGTCTTCATCTGTTATATTGTGTTGATCTTATCCTTATCTTAGTTGGCAATGAGCAAATCAAAAGAAAGCTTAAATCATCAGTAGAAGTGGTTCTTATTCTTTTTTCTTTTTTTTTTTTCGGCTAAAGATGCAGTGGTGCATCTTGAGTATTATTCCCTCAATCTGACATTGGAGGACAATAAAAATGTTCTTGTCTTTTTCTTTAAATATAGAGTTAGATATTATATTAATTTTTTTCCAATTCGCCTCTATTTCCAACTCCCTGCTAAACGGAGCATGGGCCCATCACGTGACGTTTAACAGCAGTTTTGAATGAAAATGTCTAAATTAATAGGACTTAATTGAGACAAAATGGTAAATTTGAGGATTCAAATGCTACAAAAACAAGAAACAAGAATAAGAACTAAAGTGATATATCGGAGAAATGATGGGGACCCTAGGTGATAGTATCCCATATGTAGGATTTCGTGAAACAAACTCTTCCATAAGGAGTACAATGTGACTGGCTTTTGAAACAATAATGCCAGTTTTTCTTTCTAACAATTCTACTTTTGTTGGTAGCCAAGAAATTCAAATACGTGTTAACGGAAAAAGGCCAGGGAAATATTTTTTTGAAGAATAGCAGTTCCTACAGTTTTACACCGAAATTATCCAATAAGAAAATATCAAATCGAAATTCAGAGACTGAGAAAATGAGAGAAAAAAGGTAATATTGAACGTCGATAAAAACCACTACAGAACTTAAGAGTGAAAAAGGAGTGTCAAAGGTAAAGCTCAGTAAGTACTGAGCAGTCTCATTCTAATTTCCTAAAAAATATATATATGTTATGCGTACAAATATGTATAGGCGTATATGTATGGGTCCCGTGGAACATGAAAAATTCTCTTCTTATGAAATAAACTACATTCTGTATTGCCAAGGCAGCAGGGTTGAAAGGTTCTTACAAAACAAAATGAAAAAATTATCAAAAACTTAAAAGGAAAAAAAAAAGTGAAAATTACAATGCATAAAAGGAACATACCTAGCTAGAAATATATCAAATTGTTAATTAATAGAGAATTAGGATCAATGTTAATATATATACTACATATTTCTAAATATGCCACTCCTTTCGAAAAATTAAAAATTTCAATATATTGTGTCGAGCAGTATATATTAATGTCTCGTTGTTTCAATAATTTGAAGAAAATTTACTTTCCTTCTGTCCCATTGAATTTGTTCGTCAATTTTTTTTTTTCTTTTTACTTACTGGGATTTGTTAGTCAACTTTTTGTAGGGTGCTAAAGAAAGATTAAGTTAAACGAATCTAAACCTTTGTTGATTCATGAATAATATTTTAAGATAAATTGAAAAGAGAATAAAAACTTAGTTTCATTCGTAAAAGAAAACTGCTAAAAACGTTATGACCATTTTGTCTAGATTTAATTATTTAAACAAGAATGATGTAATCTGTAACATTATATGTGGCATTTGATGAGTGATCAGGGTGAAAAAAAAAGATAATAACTAACAAATTATATAGTGCTATGCACATCAATATTCAAGTTTTTTTTAGTTAATGTTTCAAAATTTGTAACATTACTCTAAATAAATAGTGCAATTACAAATAGAGTCTCTTTATGGGGGGAAAAAGAATATTTAGAAACATGAGAGAGTGAAATTACAAGAATTTCAATTAAAATAAGAATTACTATATTTGATTCAATATTCACTGTAAGAAAAAATTGGGAACAAGATTCTGAATTACTATTATTAGGATAAGTTATTTCCAAATATAGTAATAAAAACACTCATTTTACAATTAAATTCAGCTGTGTTATATTGTCACAGGTAATAGGTGGATCATTGTTCTCCACGTAGTACGTCATATTCCCTTCATAATTGGATCATAAATCATGATAACTACTAATGAAATAAAGAGTCCGAAACTAAAAAAACTATCATATTAGGGTCATCCCTTAGCCATGAAATTAATCATCATAGTTATGGAATTAATTGAACTTGAGATGATAAAACTAATGCACGGAAAAAGGATAAATATGCCAACTACTTTTTTGGATTCATAACTTCAACAATATATATAGCTTCTTATTTTACAATTAATAAGAGTGGAGGAAAACTTATACATTAAGGACAAATTGTATCGTTGCTTTCCAAACTATCGCCTATGCAAAATTTTGCTCCCTAAACTATATCTCTTTGTAAGAATTTCCTCTGAAATATTCAGTTGTGTAAAAAATTCTCCTTCTGTTGAAATCTGTTTATAAATTGAAGGTAAAAATGATGTAGCAAATATTTTTTAAATTTTTTATTAATGTATTTAAAAAATTAAATTAAATTCATAAAAATAAAAAAATCTTTTCCCTTTCACTTTTTTTTGTTTTTCTCGTTGTACCATTACTGAGTTCATGAACTGGGTTCTACAAAACATTCTCAATTTCACAGATTTATGCTATTCACCAACTATTTATGAGTAAATAATTTATGCTTTCTCATAATAGCAAACAACTAATATAATCATAAATACTTTTATTCAACAAAGAGAAAAGACATACATATATATATATATACATATATATCAGTTAAAGCGATAAAGATCCTCTGAAATTAGAATTATGAAATCTTTGAGCTTCATTGCTAGCTTTATATAATTTTGAGCTTAATAAAACAATTAATGGATCCTAACTCACAGCTATTAGCCAGAAGAGTACTAGAAAAATTTTCACTAGAGGAGAAGAAATAGTCTTTAAAATCATGAAATATTACAACAAAAAATACATACACCAATATATATATATATATATATATATATATATATATATATATATATATATATATAGAAAAAGTTAATGGCCCAAAAGAGAGATAACTTCACGACAAAAATAAAACATCTTGAACAAACCTGAATTCATTCAAGTTCAGCAACCAAACATGAAAGGAGAAATCTAATTTCTAATTGAAAAAAAATTTGTCAAAAAATAATTATTCTATACAAATGAAACAAATTCCATTACAAAAAAACCCTGATCATATCAAAAAATAAGCATATAAAAAATCTTAGTGACGAAGATGAGTCACCCTTTCGACCCGTCTTGATCTAGTCACCGATCCACACCCGTTGTCCAGGAAGTTCAAATCCGCAGTCAGATTGAAAAATGATGAATCAGATCAGAGACCATCAAGTGAGAAAGTTTTGAGTTGAAGAGGACTTAGCTAGATGATGAAGATAATGTTGAATTACACACCCGAAGGGGGAAAAAAAAAGAAGCAGAGAAGAAGAAGAAGAAGACGACGAAGAGGAAGGAGGTGAAAAAGGAAAAAATTTATTATTTTATTTTATTTTTATGAATTTAATTTGATTTTTTAAATACATTAATAAAAAAATTTAGAAAATATTTGCTACGTCTTTTTTACCGTTAATTTACAAACACACTTCAATCAACAGAAGGGGAATTTTTTACGCAATCGAATAGCTCGGAGGGAATTCTTACGAAGAGAAATAATTTAGAGGGCATAATTGCATAAAGGCCATAGTTTTGAGAATAAAGATACAATTTGTCCTGTACATTAATTGTGATTTTTAAGTTACTTTCTACAATAAAGACTAACCATTTCTAATAATTAAGAATATGATTTCATATCATTTAAGTTATGAGTTAATATTTAGAACGAATTAAAAAGATGTGTAGAGCTACTCACAAAATGGGGCATCAAATAATATTATTTAGAATCAAACACAAATAATTAATGAGATGATGGTATTACAAATCCTATGTATGTAAACAACATGTGTATATATCAGAGATATAACAACTCCTATAGTGCTGCGTAAGAAGGTTAAGGGGGGGTGACAAAAATTCAGTACCTAAAATCATCCAAATTAACATTCCGGCACCCAACACTGCTTAATTTCTAGACTGCATCAATTTACAAGACGAGTACTAGCAACCACATTAACATATTTACACAAGATCTGGATCAAGAGTGCTAGCAAACTCTACAATATCTCTAAGCTCATCCCAATCGGCGGACGTAAAAATCTGATCATTTTTTTGTTCCTGATCGTCTTGGCACGATGAAAAGCTTGACATCAAGGAATCCATGGACGATAGATGGGACATGGCCATGGACATGGAGCTCAATTGACTAACATATTGCAACTGATTAGTGGTACCTATTCCATTATTCATGATGTGATTTATAATAGGCTTTTTCTCCTCATGATAAACTACTGGAGTACTGAAATCGATGTAGTTGCTAGCTTCTGATCGATTGACCATGTTATTGTTGTTAGAGTACTCCATGCTACATTTCTTGGAGCTTGTCTCCATTAAGGGATGACGTACTTTCGCAGATAGTTCTCTCCAATCCGATGTGTACTTTCTATATGACACGTTTCGCTTGAATATCCTACATAAAGTCCATATTTCCTGCAAATGAATCCGGAAATGATAGATGAGATTCAGAACAAAAAACCTTTATAATTTGATAACAAATCGTGTAGAATATATATTTTGTATAGGAAATAAGATCTTATTAATCAACAATCTAACTCCTCTATATATGACCAAAATTTTGAGTCTCATCTCACATTCTCCATTCGATTGTTATGGAATTGTACGTATATATGTTCGTGCCACATATCTTAATTTTATAATTTGATACTATTTACTTTAGTTTAGTTTTTTAATTTGTACATGCATGCATGAATAAACTAGCTAGTTAGATGAAGAATGATCGAGATTCTAAAAATTTGACAGAGAATCTGATTTTGTTTACTACTTACAGCTTCTTGGGGATCGGACTTGGTGGCGTTGTTAGGGCGAATAGCATTGGCCGTGGCGGCGGTAGTAGTAGTAATAGTGTCGTTAATGGTGGGTAGGCGAAACTCGTGCATCATCCAATCAGTTTTGGTGCCTTTTCCTGCACTTCCTCTGTAGTACACCAAAGTTTTTTTGAGTCCAATACATTTAGTAGTATTGTTGCCTTCTCCATGAGAATGTACTGGCTTGTCGATGCCCGTTGCTTTCCAAAATCCGGAACCGGTCACTCGATTTGGTCTTATACTGTTCTTGTATTTTCTCCCTCTTTTACAGAAGAAATACCACTCTTTATCTCCAGCAGTACATGAGGCTTCTGCGTAAATATATAGTGATCGTATTAGAGACTAAGTTAGCCTTTTCTATCTATGGGAGGCCAAATTTAATTTTATATAGAACACATATATATATATCCATGTATAACTAGCTTCTAACAATGTGCTTTACTATTATTTTCATGCATGCATGTCACATGTACACCGATCATTTAATATATAAAAGATATCTATCATTTAAATGAATTCCCCTGCAGCACAGGTTAGGAAACTTGCTGCTTTCGAAACCCAGTTATCTTTTAAATAATTAGTACAAAGTCTCAGAAAATTAAATATACATACATATAGATTGATTTATTAATGGAAATAATTGGAACCATGCGCTTAGCAAATATATATTTATGTAATTTTATAGTAAAGGCTGTATACTAAACTAAATATGTAGTTTATTTTTAAATATATATATATATATATGTATGTATGCATGCAATCAACATCTTATATACTCCTGAACCGAACCCTAAATACATCTTTCCTGCTTAATATAAAAACACCGTCAAACAAAGCAAAGTACACATGGCTAGTTATAGCTAGCTAATTAGTGATAATGATCATCGGAAACGTACTTGGAAGATCCCAAGGATCATATTTGTAGATATCAATGGATTTGATGAGGTCAATGCTGATTGGTTTTCTGTCAACCTTCCGGCGAAGATAGAATCCCACAAGCTCTTCATCTGTTGGGTGAAACCTAAACCCTGGAAGTGGAACGTCTTCAACTTGATCTTGATCATGATGGTCATCTGCTAATACATGACTAACTTTAGTAGTATAATTAGTATTAACACTGCTGCCCATGATTATCTTCTAATTATGATCTATAGCTCCAAATTAGCATAAACCTTCTTGTATGATCGATCTCTTTTCCCTCTGATATATGAAGGAAATGAAAAGTCTCATATATAGTAACTTAATTGCTTGCTAGCTATAAGGATAAAGAGAAGGTTGTCCCATATATATAAGTCATAATTGAGAGTAGTTGGTTGGTTGATTATTTATCATGGTCAATGGTCGTAAGTTTGACTAAGGCTAGCTTTCAATGAAAAATGGAATCCTTACAATTAATTTGTGTTGCAAATAAGACTCCTCCATATATACAAAATGGGTAGAATCGGAATCCATTATTAATTAGTCAAGACTTAGCACTCTCTTTTCTATTCTTGTGGACCAATCATGACATGCCAACTAACGTTCAGGTGGACTAAGAGGCAAATATGGTATTTACATCACTCTCATGTTTAATTCTGTCTTTTCTGATTATGTATTTCGATAAATATTTTGTCTTTCTTTTATTTTTGACCCTTTGTTTCAAATTTTAGATATGACATAGCATATACGTATTATAACGTTGCATAGAGAACACTTCTTGGTTTTTGTGTTACTTGCTTGTTTCTCAATTGGCTCTAGTATTTTTATTTTCCCTTTTTCTGGTTTTTTTTCCCCCTTCTATTTGGTAATTGGCTAATACCGATGAGGTACGTACGTAGCTCAATTAATTCATACAAATATATATATATATAGTCCAATCCCAAAAAAATAATAAAACAAAAATAAAACGCTTAATTATTTGGACGGCAAAGGAAATAGTCAACTCATTTATTCAAAAGATTTAGGCTCAAAGATGTCAACTAGAGGAGACGAAATCAGAATTCCAGAAACAAGACCATAAAAAGATAAATATGAAAACCAGCTATTTCTATACAGCAACAAGCTATAATATCGTTGCGTGTGTTGATGTTGGCCACAAAATTAAAAGAGTTCTGAAACTAAAGATTGCTGATCAACACCTTAATTTAATATTAATATTCCTTGGTCCAAAGTTTGAGGGTTGTGTGTGTGTTTGGGGGGGTCAGGGGTTCAAACCTTGGTAATGTGTGTGTGTCATTTTCCTTTAATTTGTAGTAAGTGGTGGTCATTAGTTAAGCCCCACTTTAAAAAAAAAAATAATATTAATATTCCATATATATATTGATTGAACTTTTCCATTTTCAAGAATTTTTTGTGGAATTATTAATGCTTTACTTAGAATTTTCTTTCTAGTATGCATCAAATTATTAGGTAACTAGAGCTATAGCTAGATAGATCCTTTCTATAACTAACCTTCATACGTTTTTCGTATAAGTATAACTGCTAGTTACTTAGCTAAATCTTTTTCTTTATGAACAATGTTATGGGATACCAATGGTGTCCAGCACGACAATGACATGTCTATCTATCACTAGATGTTTTAATTAATAAATTAGGTCTCACATAGGCCCCATCTGAATTATAATTATAATTAGCCAGTGACAAACTGACACATCATTATGCTGCTGAGCACCATTGGTGCCTATAACATTATTCTTTCTTTATATTAATAGTTAGTTTATCTCTGACATAAATATAAAAGAATAATAAAAGGATGCCAACTCCAATACCAAAAAAATCCAGTGCTAACTTTTTTTTTCTTTTTTTAGTATTAATGTGGTGGCTAACTTGTTACTTTGTGAAATTGTGATTGCTACAAAGTACTATATCGTAGGTAACATTAATTTCACTTTTTCAATTTCACGAGCCTAACATATATATATAATATAATCTTATAATTAATATAATCTACTTGAATGATGGCAACTCATAGTAAAAAATAATTGGAATTGTAATTGCTATTCGTAATATTACTCAGCTCTACTATGTTGGAGAGGAGAACTAAGAGTATAAATACTATTGCTTGATCACTTTTTGTTAATCAGCAAATTGTTGCTTCACTTGGTCAAAACCAAACCATATGGACTCTCTCTTTCACTCCCTCTCATTTTCTTTCCCTTCTTTCTTATTCTTGTGGAACACAATTTCATTTTTACTTACGTAAAGTGGGACCACGGACGCGTAATCAGCCGGATAAAATGACTACAATTGTTTGTTAATTAATATATCCATACTTCTCGTTAATTTCAAAACAAGAAACATTGAAACGAATTAATTCTAATACTAAATGAGGAAAACGACAGGAAAAAAAAAAAAAAAAAAGAGAAGAAGAAGACATATCATCCCAAGCTAGCACGTGCCTTTGAAAGTCTTACTAGTCTATACGACATTTTATAATAAGTTGAAGTTGATTAGGACATCATCTGAAGTTGATTAGGACATCATCTTAACCACGTGCTTTTGAAAATACTACAATTTATAAAAGTAGAAATTAATAGAATATGTTGTAACATTTTTTGCTGCTTTCGGTACTAAAATTAATCAAACCAATAGAGCACTAGAAGCTGCTATCTTATTATTGGCTTATAGTTATAGGATATATACATATATTTGTGATGAATATTTCGATTAATTGTCATCTATATAAAGAATTGTCAAACAATTAAATTTGTGACGCCTATATAATATTAGAGCCTTTGACTTTTGCCCATGAACAAAAGATAGCTCAGCTCATGTTTCGTTTCGATGTTCAACAATTGAAATAATTAAGTCTTCACGACTTTGTATGATTGTATCAAATATCTAAGTCCAAATTAAAATTATCAATCTAGAAGTAGTCTAAAAGCCATCAGTTTCTTTAGTCCACTTACGTACTCAAAATCTTTCGCTGTCGAATTATATTTGTTTGTGTGTTTATATGTCTTTAATTTGTACTATTTTATTTTCCCCCTAAGGATTTACTGGAACCTGAGGATTTGAGAGTTAATATCAGCCCAAAAATTAATATTCAGTTTTTTAGGGGAAGAAATTAAATATGCTATTTTAGATAAGTAATTATTTTTTTCCTCACGAGGACATTCAATTTAATTGAAAAATGAGATTCTTCGTCTTATCATCCACTCATAAAGTAACAAAAACATGTATTAGTTTATTAGTTTTACGAAACACAATGGTTAATTAATATACCATAAAAAATTACAATAAAGTAATTTATAAATAATAGTTAACACATTTTGAAATTGTAATGAAGACTATAAATGAGAGTGCGTATACTACTGTTAATGCATACCGACTCCAAAGACCAGATTTTGAGTAACAAACCTAACACATGATGGGGAGATAACCCACAAACTAAGCATCCGCAATGTTGGAGAGGGATGCCCACTAACGTCATTGATAGGGTCACATGACTTCACAATTCACATTGTGCAACTCAAATAATACTATGATAGCACCATTGCTCAGTACTCTGCCTAGATTACTATTCGTATTTGAAAGAATGAAACTGGAATCGAATTATCGAAAGCAAGTATAGGAATATGGATTATGAAATTAGAAAAATAATTAATAGCATCAATGACTAGATTACTATGTATGTTTGACAAGCTGTTCTATCAAATTAAATGACACAAATACCCGTATGCTTTGTTTATAGTTTAACATTAATGATCAGAGTTGCAATTGAAAGAAAAAGAATTATTGAGTTAATTTTTAACTCTGGAATATTCATGATCACTATATATGGATTGAATGTTCATAAAGTTAAAACAGTAATTTATATACTGAAGGACACAACCGGAACTTAAAATACATTGAATCAATAGTAGCCACGTATGTACTTATACATCTTTTAAATTATGCCCAATAATTTGAAAAAGGAAGGATATATTTCATACTGATAGAAAGTGGGGTTTTCTGATTATAACAACTAGTATTTCAGAATTCTTCACTAACAAGAAAACTATAGAAGGAAATATAAACCTTGCATCAATCAGTATAATTCGTTTTTCTATTTCATACGTAACAGATTACAGAAAAATTATAAAATTAAGTAAATCCAAGAAGAGTTAAAATTAGGTTGACTTTCAGGATATATACACATATACATATATATATATATATATATATATATATGGGCACCAATTCAGTAGGTATTTTATTTTTTTACCTATGCATAGGTATCAATTTGTCCAATGAAAATTTATCATGCACATTTTTTTATAGTAAAAAGTAAGAGAGAGAAATAGCATTAATAATACACGTCTTTTTATGCATTTCATTATAGTCGTTAGATCACCATTAGATGATGATCCAACGGCTGAAAAAAAAATACCTACACATAGGTTAAAAAAAAAAAAATACCGTAACCTATATATATATATCCGTTAATTAAGGGACTTCAGGTCATATACGTTTTTTTTTTTTTTTTGAAAGGAGATCATATACGTATATTTAAGAGCATATATATATATATATATGAACGAATACAATTAATCTAATACTTGGAATTTCAGCAAAAAATATTAATAAATGGAAATTAAAAAATTCATGGGTCTGGCCGCCCGGATTTAGGGCCTGCGCTCTTAGATATAATTTCACAAAACTTCGAAGATATTTTTATAGTTTATGTTTTTTTTTTTGGTAATACTTAATATCATTGTACGTAGACAGAAACTTGTTTAATTGAGACATCTAGTATATAGCTGCCACTCTCTAATCATATAATTGTATATTCATTTCTGATTCCAACATACATATATAATTAGCTAATGGAAGACGTAATTACTCGCATAAAATAAGTACTATAGATACCAAGATCACGGATGAAATATATACGAAAGTAACATATATAATATACAAAACTTCCAGCCAAAAAAGAAACATACAATAATTAATGATATATACGATAAATACGTCACTAAGCTAGCAATAGAATATAAAGAAAACAGGATAAGAACATGTGATACAAGTGGTTTTACAAAAAAACACATGCCAAGTGGATACATTAAGTCACTATCCTATATATATATATACATATATTACGTATATACACACAAACACATATATCTATATATATATATATATATATGTGCATATATTGTAATGTTAATAGTCACGGTAAAATATAAGACTTTTTCTAGTTGCGGTTGAAAAAACTGACGAAATTAAGAAGGTACGAACCGAGTTTCTTCCTGGCTAAAAAGATAGTAGTAAAAACTGGACATTATTCAAGCTTGTAGTTGAAAAAACTGAACTAAAGAAAATAAGAACCAATAGTTTCCACTTGGTTGAAAATATAGTACAAGAAAATTTACCGAGTTGATTGGGTATATATTTAGTGAGCCAACTCAGCGAGTTGCTAAGTCAACAAAGACATTTCCTTTGTCTGGCACAAGGGCAATAAATCCAAATTAACATAATTGGGTATGCAACTGACTCAGCCATATTACCAAGTCAAAAGGTATCAACTTAGTCAGGTCAATTAATTTGCTATCTAAAAATTTTAGCTGGGTCTTGAACCAATCAAGCAAGCAAGACTTCGTTTTGGTTTTTTGGTCAGAGACTTCGGCTTGGAATTGGCATTCTGCATATGGGTAATTTTGATGTATATCTCCAAATTAATTCTCTTGTTTTGAAATGCTTTTTTTTTTTTTTTTTTTTTTTCTTTTTCTTACTTATTCTCGTACTTGCAGTTTTAGTGTAATATTATAGCATATAGTGGATTAGCATATAGTGGATTCATTTGAGCGGTGGTGAAATTTCAATCCTTCTTTAGTGTAAAACCAATCTCATACGTACACATTTGACAACAAGAAATATATGTGTACACACACTTAGGCTAACAGTAGTAAGCATGCAGCCGAAGGATAATATTCAATCTTGAAAATTTCTTGGATAAGTTGTAAAAGAAATCTTTGTTCCGCAATGAATGTTTTTGAACCATCATAGTTTTCTTAAATTTCGTTAAATTTATATGCTTTATAATTTCGATATATAATCTTAACGTGACTCGTTGATGTACTATAATTAGTACTATATATGCATATTGTATCATAGAAAACACCTTGTGCTTGGTAAAATTTTCCAAATATCTGTTCAAGTGTATTGTTACTCTGTAATTACGTGATTTTTTTGTTTTGTTTTGTTTTTTTTCCCCCCAATATTTCATAGCTCCTGTTTTACTAAAAGGTGCGTGCACGGTGCATGGATTGGTGTTTGACAATTCGAGAATTCAGTGGCTCTGAGCCTTTGACACTGCACCATAGTATTTGTATTATATCTTAGTTTAAGTAACATGGTTAAATAAATAAATAACATTCAAATAAACAAAAGATAGATGAAATAAATGACCTCTTAGGGGACAATGATCTAGAAAAGGCCGCCAGTCAAGATCCATAGAGGAAAGACCTGAAAAAGGTGCAAGGTGCCAAGACAATAGAACAAAAAAGTCACCAGTCATAGTCAAGAAGCATTATATATATATGCTTTCAAAAAATAAAAAATAAAAAGAAGCCTTATATATATATATAATAATAATATCCTTTTTTACTTTTTTTTTTCTCATTTTTTTATTGTTTTCGCTATTAATTAGGCTGTAGAACCTTCAGTTTTGGAGTAACCCATAATTCCGGATATAAATATTAAAAACTCCAGAATAGTAAGCCTGCTAAGACTGTAAGACCCCAGATTCATTGTTTCTCGAAATGTTTTGGTAGACCTTATTATTCGAACCAACCTACATTGGTCAATTTTTCTTTAATTTGCATTACCTCAGCACCCTGAAAAAGTTAAATTTTGGTTGAATAAAGATCATCTCGCATTTTTCTAGACAATTAGACCACGTGCTTTTTTTTTCCTTCTTTCTATTAAAAAAACAAATTAAGACAAAGATGCTTGTATTATGTTCAGATGATGCACGAATTTTTAGTACATAACAAAATTATAACATGCTTCATATTTTAAGAAACTAAGAAAGCCTACATTTCCAAGTTTGAAGGAGACAAAGGATTAATATTCATAACAAGAGGAAGCCACTATGGAAATCTTTCATAATGATTCGAAAATCATCACATTTAATTCAGCTATTCGAGCATTTTTTTTTTCAGTTAATGTCAGAAAACAAGACCCAACCTATTATTGCACAGGATCAAGCTAGATGTTACAGATAAAAATAATTAAATTACTCCAGCCAAAATAGTAAATGTGAAATGTGAAATTCTTACTGATTTGTATGTCAATCTGTTCCTTCGTTTAATTCCCAAAATGATTAACTGAGTTTGAAATAAGTTAGAACCTTGCAACAAAACTTATGGTATAGTTCCACATATGCACCTTCTTAATTTCGTGTCCAAATATTGTTTAAAGTTTAGTTTCTTCAGTATAATAAATTAATATGCTTCAATCCCTCAAAAAAAAAAAAAAAATGCTTCAAAATAAAAAAGAGTAATAAATTAATAACCTCAGGAAGTAAAATTTTTCTGAATCAGACTGCATCAAGTCCCATTCTTTAGGGAAACATGGAAAGGCTAAGGACTTAGTTGAACTCTTCAGACAGAATGTTTTTGTGTCCTCTGCCAGATCTTGTGACCCGATTTCTCAAGCTCTATACCAGTTTTTGAGATTTCCGGAGAGGAACGTATTATTGTACTTGTATGTATCATGTAATGTATAAGTATGAGACGTGGACCATTATTCATTAGACTATGCAAGAGCTGTTCCATTTTTCTTGAAGCTATATACAATTCGGATGTATTTCTTCTCCCACTTGAAGCCATATATCATTGTCCTGTTCCTCATCACTACTCTCATATCTCAGCAGTATCCCAAACAAGATCTTTCCCTGCTTCGACACAATTAATTTACTTGGTATTCATAAGGAAAGGAAAGGAAAATTACTAATGTTAATAATGAAAGTACGAAACATCAAACTCAATTAGTCTATCATGGTTTACCTTGACTCTCCTATATGATGCTAAAGTGGCCAAAGGTTCATTTGACTTCTGTACTTGTCCAGCTGTATGAACAATGTTGATCATCTGACAACGATTGCATCCACCTAAAGACTGGAAAGAAGTTCTATCATATTTTACTACTGAATATGATTCCAAAAAAAGATGTGAATGCAACAATATTTGGCGTAAACAATCTTGAATGTAATTATTGACTCAAATTTCAGGTATGCATCAAACAAATGTAGGACTCTTGGCATTAAAATTTGGATTTTTGGCATGATTAGCTCCTGAAATTTTCGTTGATTTGCAATGTTTTCCCTGAACTTTGTTTTTTGGCAATTAGGACCCTGAATTTATAAAACCATTGCAAACTACACATTTCCGTTAATGGCTGTCAAATTTTGGGCAGAATTAGACATGTGCAAGTCTTTTAAGGATATAATGGTCATCTCACGTGGTTTTGGAGGCAGAAATAACAAATGAGAGTTTGGAGGGAAAAAAATGGTTTTGAAATTCAAATTTTTAAACAATAAACAAATTAACTCTAAATTATAATGATATACTCAATTTAACAATGCTAAACTTCAAAAATAAATCTATTGATTTTTTTGAAAAAATAAAACATTGCTTAAATTTTAATATGAAAGTATTTAATAAAAAATAAAAATGTCAAATTAATAATATAAATAATATAGTCTTTAAAAATAACTCAAAAATTATTAAAATACTTAAACTATTCTTAAAGATAACTCAACATTTCAGTGAGTCAAATTTTGTTTATTTTTTAATTTTTTAAAAATTTGAATTTCAAAACTATTTTTCCCCTCCAAACTCTCATTTGTTATTTTTGCCTCCAAAACCAAGTGAGATGACCATTATGCCCTTAAAAAACTTGTACATGACTAGCACATGTCTAAATCCGTCCAAAATTTGACAGCCATTAACAGAAAATGTGTAATTTGCAACGGTTTTATAAATTCAGGGTCCTAATTACCAAAAAAAAAAATTCAGGAGAAATATTGCAAATCAACGAAAAATTCAGGGGTTGATCAGGCCAAAAACTCTTAAAATTTCAACATATAACCAGTGCATCTCCAGGAAATATAAAATGCTAGCATGAGGTTAAATATGAATATTAGAATTCCGTACCTCAAAATAACTACACCCTCTATATGAAAATACAGTAACTTACACCGAAATATTTATGCCCAATTCTAAGATTTCTCCATCCATCTTCAGCATATGGTTCACCTCCAGAGATGACAAGGTTAGGCCGAAATCTCATTGGATAGACTTGAAATGATGCTCCTTCAGTACCCTTTTGTGCATCTCCTGTCATCAAATAATGAGTGGCGTAAGTTTTAGTAACATAAAGCAGGACCAAATTGCTTCTTAAAAGAACAATGGGATTTGGAAAACATCTGAAATTTTGGTGTTTCAGTAACATTACAGCTTTCATATTGCTGCACCTATGGTGGATTCCATTTGAACCACAAAGGGTGGTGAGGACCAATTGTGAGGGCCTTCCCACTTAATTAGGCCATTTTGTTAAGTTTTTGTCCATATTCATTGTGAAATTTCCTATAGAATTAGAGCTTTTCAATTTTCCTATACAAGTACAAAAGCATCAAAATGTGTTTGCATAAACATAATAGTCAATGTACCAAGAAACATGGTCAAATTTATAGATCAATAGAATCACAGGACAAACTTGATCCATCTATTTGCAACCCTTAACTACTTTGTCTGAAGGCCTTGAGCTTTGGCTAATTGGTGAGCTGGGCAGAGACCAGGTCCAAGGCCGAGATTCAGTTAGCAGTACCCCCCCCAAAAAAAAAAAAAAAATGCTTCCTAAGCTTAACCACTATTACACCACCAATTTGCATCTTCACTCATAACTAACATACCCTTACATCATCAGGTGATATACAGGCAATCATTTCACATCAGAAATGCAAATATTAACCAGTCATGTGAAAGAGAAGTGCACAAATGCAAATATTAACTAATCATGTGAAAGAGAAGTGCAGTAAAAATACATACTTATTCTGTTGTTGAGGTCAGATATGCTTTCTTCAGATATTAATAAGAACTGAGCTTCATTTGCAAAATTCAATATACTTTGCACATCTCTGCACATGCCTGTATTTTTGTTCTTTTTTGAACAAAATTTGTAGTCGGAACTGGAACAGCGTGATAAAGTGCACGGTCGACCAAGCGCAGTGCTGAACCAAATATTGACTTCATTGTTGTAACCCTGGACTTCATATCTATTTATAAGAGAAAAATACGTTCAACCTTGAAGGATTTGCAAAATGAATAAAGATTAGGAAAAATAAAGAATCAAGAAATTCTTCAAATATTTCGATGCATTTATACTCTTTCCAAAGTCATCAGTGAAAGAAAAAGCTAGTCATTGTATTCTCCAAACAGCAAGAAACCAACAAATGTTTTAGCACACCAATATTTCATATGACTTCATACCGAGAGAAAAAAAAAATGTTCAATTGCTCTCCGCAACAAGTTCTAGAGATATTTGATAAGTTTCAACTACATTACCAATAAGAAATGCCAAAAAAGCAAATTAGAGTTGCTGTGATTGCCTAAAAACATAAAGTTTACTTCTTTAGCATATTAGAGTCATTCATACTTCGCCAGGATACTCTTATCAGCAACATACATTGTCTCCTACATTTCATCTAATATTACTCGAGATCTGAAAGGTCTAAAAGTCTGTTGCTCATCTCCTACTGAAAATTTAGCAAAAATTATGTGTAACTATTCCATAGCATTCCATTAAATTTTTTAGAACACCATGAAAAAACCATTTACAAGGGCCATATGCTTCACAATATAAAGCAACAAGCACTAATAATAACACACATTGTATCTCACCTCCGCCCATGTATATTAATTTCTTCTCTCACACCATTATCTGAATCAGATATAAGTTTGATCTGCAGTCTCACTTTACAGCGTGGTGACTCTACAAACAATATTCCTAGATTGAGGTCGACAGAAGTACTTATAAAGCACATTTCTGGGACCTAGAAACAATTTCCAACAAATTAAAACATGAAATGAAGCAAGAGGTACTAAGGACATGTACAGAAAACAAAGTGAACCTAGCAGTATTCTGGATTAAGTTTCCTAGTAAATAATACCATCGACTTTTATAACATCTAATGTATTGGTCTGAAACTGAGCATGCTCAGAAGAAATAACTTCACCTTCTTTTGTGTAAGAATTTCACCAGTTAGGCTTGTAAGCACCCATTCGCGGTCATAACACAGACCTGCTCCAAATCACAGTAGTGCAAATATAAGCATGTTTGAACCAGGGTTAGTTGTATGTCACCAATTCTTCAACACCAATTGTGGTTAAGATGCATTGAAACTAGAATGAAAGATAAACAAAATATAGGTGGAGAAATGTCTTCATTCATGGTAATATATTGACACCTGAAGTAAAAAGTAAACAAATATGTCTGATAACAAACTTAAAAAAAAATTATAAAAAATATTATTATTATTATTATAACGATAATAATAATAATAATAATAATAATAATAATAATAATAATAATAATAATAATAATAATAAAAACAACAACAACAACAACAGCAATAATAATAATAATATAATAGTAAATAAATAAATAAAAGGAAAAACTTGACATTTTTTAGCTGAAATGAAAAGTTGAAGACAAATGAAAGAGCCAATCCCTTTCACTTTGCGAGCACATTCCTTTCTGTGACTGAATTTTTTTTGCTGAAGTTTTGTGACTGAATTTGTAAGTGCGTATACATCTTTCTTATTCATTTTTCTAATGTTAAATTCTTAATACTAACACAAACTGCCAGACTTAGCCATTTGAATTCAAGTCACATGGAAGGTCCGTAAATTAAGGGCTTGCTTTGATCTATGCAAAATATGCTACATGATTAATCCAAGTAAAAACACATATGTTTAAAATTGTAGAAAGTAAAAGTAAAAAAAATAAAAAAGAGTAAAAACACATAAAAGATAATATATTGCTACCATTACTGCTTAGAGGCCACCTTTCAGCGCTAAAACCTGCGCATGATTTTATTGGGTAGATAATAATAGATCTGAGGCTAACTTTGGCAGCTGATAGTCGGGTTTCATCACCTGAGAGTAAAACTTCAGATGTCAAATACAATAAAAGATATCACAAAATACAGCAAGTTTTAAAACAGTCACATTTATCAGTTGCATTAAAAGGTTCAAACTCCTACGTTATCTAAAGGAGATAAAATCAGCGTGATGACAGCTCTAAAGGAGATGAAATCAGTGCGATGAGACCTCCATTATTTAGCAGTGAAATGAATGAAGAGGTCCCCATTTATGAAGTCAAAACAACACCCAATTACATGGAGGTGAAATCTGCATGATGACACCTCTGTTATTTAGATGTGAAATGAATGAAAGGTTCACATTCATGAAGTCAAAACAACACCAACTGCATGTATTATACCCTGGAATACTCCTTGGAGACCCTTTCCTTCTATGTTTGTGTCAACGATTGAAAAGTGAAATTAAATCCTACAAGATGCTCCATTCCAACATAAGCAGAAAATTAAAAACTCTAGAATGATCAGATTTAAACATCAATGGTGCAACAGAATTAATAACAAGTAAGATTGACTTTTTTTGGGGAAAAATATACTTCGAACTTAAAGGAAAGGATACATGTGAAACTTATACTAAATTTCGACCCATCGATAGCAAAAAATGAGGCAGCATAGAAAGTAACTATCGTTAGGAAAGGGAATGAACCTTGCTTGAACTTGTACAAACTTGCAGTTTGATTTGATAATGCTACAAAGGACACTTTAACGAAATCAACAAATTTCTGCATATACAAGGATAAAATAAGAAACATTAAACAATAGGAATATTAGAATGGCCAAAACAATGTTTTCTCACTTCTTTTGATATATATTTTAAATTGCTTACTCATTTCAACTTATAAAAGTAGAATAAGAAAGTAGCCTTCCAAAATTTGAAATCATAACTTCTAATATGTTTATCCATTCACCTAGAATTCACAATGGCTACATATATGAAACTAAAACACAGTAGTCTACCTTGGCATCTTCATATGTTGACATGTAGCCAAAGGATACTCGCACAGCTCCAGTTGGTTTCCCACGAACTATGTCATAATCATCCCAGCAAACGTGGCCAGCCTAAAAAGAGAAGTACAACTGTTAACATTATATCCCACTAGGATACTAGCATAAACCTAAGAAACATAAGCAGAATACAGCAATAGCGGAAGTTTTTCATTGAGTAAACATTAATCACCTCAATATTTGAAAGAAGATCCATGTGAGACAATCCAAGAAATTTTGCACATGCACCAGGGTTGCAAAAACAACCTGTCTATATGGAAGAGTGGGGTAAATATACTGTCAGAACCATTCCAAAAGGCAGTTATATTACTGATTCTTCTAGTAACCAAGTTTGCTAAGAATACATTAAAAAAGATAGATGCATAAATAGATATATTTAAAAAACATAAATTTGAAAGAATAAAACAAAAAATAAAATAAAAGGTCATAAATTTGCAACTTCACCATAATACTAAAAATTAATCTTTATTATGATGATACAAATGACATTCTGAATGTTGCCCAAAAGCAAGATTCAGTCCAAAAGTCCAACTAATTACAAACAGTAAAAGCACCTTAGTAGGAATTATTACCACAAGGGAATTATAAGACAATTCACAGAAGATCACGATTCAAATAATTTGGCACCAAAGTCAATTTAAAGTGTTGTTTGCGAATTTGGTGCTTTTCAAGCACAAAAGAAAACTATCTGGTGCTTTAATCATCAATTTTCCACCACTCTAAATGGAGCAGTAAACAATAGATTTGTCATGCAAAGGCAAGAAGGATGAAGAAAAAGAGTGGAGGAAAAAATTAAGAATTGATGAACTATACGTGAAAGCAAGTAAGAATTTCTGATTCTTACCCGTAACTGAATCCCTGACAAAGATGCCAGTTTCTCAACTTCTCGGTATCCATACCAAGAACCGTCTGGCCTTTTCAAGTTGAATGAGATAATAGGACCAAATTCATGATGTAAGACCTAACAGGTGAACGTGCATACGTCAGATTGGTTTCCTTTGCAACCCAGAAAGACTGACAAAACCAGGGGTGTGTGCAAACAGCATTTACAAATAACATAATTAACTAAATTGCCTCGTTAAATTTACCAAAAAACCATTGATTTCATAAATAGAAAAAAATTAAAAACCAAATAAATAACAAGCATAGTCAGACCTGCAATCTTTTCTCTAATCTCCTTTTTCTCTTTCTTTTTTCCTTTTTTATCTCCTCCTTACTGATTCTGCCTTTATATATATATATATATATATATATGCATCTAAACACAACGCAGTTATGTCCCTTAAGGTCCAAATAGTTGCCTAAATCTATCATTTAACAAGCTTTTTGGAAACTTCAAAATTTATTATACTGGTCCTCTAAGTGGAGAACTCTACAAAGCACTCAGGCTCAATGCAATGGCCTATATTTAAGCCTAAGTACTGTTCTAGCCGCAGCTACAATAATAGCAGCCATATTCTTTTGCGAAATAAAATTAAAGTAGTTTTAACTGACCTTTGACACTGGAACTCCATAAAGTTTGCAAACACTGGCTCCATTTTCATGTCGTAAGGACAAAAGCACCTTTCTCACATACATAGCAAGTGATGTTGTATGCCTTGAAAGGGAAAAAATGTCACTAAGCTTTAGAACATGTCATTTAAATCTAGAGTATGTACACAGTAAAACAGAGATCCACAAGATACACAAATACATACACACGCCTGTGTGTGTATGTGAGGTGTGTATATATATATATACGCATACATGTGGGTGCTGGGAAGCAACAGAATATGTTAATTAACATGAAGGTCATTACTTCTTATTCACCACTAAAATCAACACATCATTTAGCACAATTTAGGCTTGAAGCCTAAGCATATCAGAAGAGGAAGCAACAAGAAGCCCACTAAAACCACAACTGAAAACAATATTTTTTTTGTCCCAAAGAAACACTGTAACATATTGAAAATGATGAATACTGTTCTTGAAATAAAGAAAGAAGACTTCCCATTTTTGTCATTAGTGACAATATGAGAAGATGAAGTAAAATTTTTACTTACTGGGTTATGGCGAATATGGTGAGGGAATTGAGAATTTTAAACCCATGGCTGACAGATGCAATGCTTAGAAAAGAAATGGTGCCATCCTCAAACAGCTCCTCAACACCTTTTCTTCTTTTAATAAAGTCAATATCAGCAATTGCCGCAGCAACTGTGCCTGTAATCCTATTACGGTTAGCATGTGTAATAAATTAAAGCATTAATCAAGAGTAAGATACGTAGAAGCCAACCTCCACTGAAGTAAGTCTTCTTCAATAATTTGGCCGCATCTGTGATTTAAATATGAAAAGGTGAATTATGAAAAAGCATAAGGTTAATAAATGTTTTAATGTCCTATAAGAAATAACTCAAGAACAAGAACCCAAAAAAAAAAAAAAAACTAACTTAAATCTCCATTAGATCTTACGAAATAATTTGCGAAGCAAACAGAGAAAAAAGGAAAAAAAAAGGAAATATACTAGGGATAGTACAGGAACCTATAGCCAATAGATTCAATATTCCAAATGAAAAATAAAAATGTAATTTTCATAAAATAATTTCCTAGAGCAACTTAAGGTAAAGCAAGTTTGAAGCCAAAAGAATACCCAACTCTTCCTACACTATTTAAGAGGAGGAAAAAAACGTGTTGCAACACCTAGAGGGCAACCTCGCTTCACATTAACTAAACTGGACAAATATCTAAAAAAGCACCATCATAAATTGGTAACAGAATATATTAATTATTTCAAAGTAAATTGCTTACCACGTCGAACAATGAGAGCTCCAAGTCCAGTTGGATAGCCAAATAACTTATAAAAACAAAATAAATAAATTTAAAAAAAAAAAGAAGAAAAACAGAAGAATATGCATCAAATCAAAAGAAGACAGTTTCTTACAATGAATCCAAAACTACATAGACAAGTACCTTATAGAAAGATAAAACAACGAAATCTGCCGGATACTGGGATAAATCTGGTGGTTCAGTAGCACCTCCTTTTGCCGCATCAATCAAGACCATCCAATGCCCCCTATTTGTGACATAAGAAGGATACAAACATGCTAAACTAAACAAGATTCCCGCAAATAAAGAGCTATACAAGAAACACAGACCACAAAAAGGGGAAAAAAAATCTCTGACAAAAAAGTTATAAAATCTATTGGCATGATGAGGAGGACCAAAAACTCTGCAGAAAAGAGGGTTAGCCTTTTGGCTATAAAAGAGGTGACAATGCGGAACTTTGTGGAAAAAGAATGATCATAAATCTTTCGTTTGAAAGATTTTGACTGAATAAACATAAATCACCTCAATATTTGAAAGAAGATTCATGTGAGAGTGAGACAATCCAAGATATTTTGCATATGCACCAGGGACATTCTTTTTCTTTTAACTCCTAAACCTAATCTGCAATCCAGTTGCTTTAGCACTCTTGCACCATTTTTTAAGTGTTACATCATTTTATCAAGATTAGTCTTGTATGTTAGTGAAAAGAGCATCACAAAATTAACTAGCTTAAAGATAGTGTACGACTTATATACTTGCAAAACGGATTGCCATCTAAAATTCTTGCAGAATCTTCCTTCATTATCTCCACCAAATCAAGGCTGAATCTGAAACCTGAGAAATTACATTCTGACGGGAAGGCAAATAAGTTATACGCATCACCTGCATAAGGTAAAGTACAAAAGGTGAAACTAATTGCCTAATCATAATATCATCGTGCAGAACTGTTACAAGCCCAAAGCATTTTACCAACTTCCAAAATGAACAGTCCTTATGCAAATCTCAGACACACATGAGTCCTACCAGAAGCAACTATTCTAAGACAATCAGACGTAACTCATAAGAACCAAAAGTTAAGTGAAACCAATCTAAAAGGCTTTATATATTATTTATTTTTAATAAGAAAAAGGGACAGATGTTATTAGTAAATTTAAAGAATTACAGAAGGAAATAAAAGATGATAAGGCATCATCTTAAAGCTCACAACCAAGAACATAAAAAGCTTTATTACCGTTTAATAGACTATTCTTGGGTCACGTCATACTTTATTTCCATTGAATCTATTGAGAAATCATCTTCTTCAACTGTACATTTATTCCCCCAGAGCTTAATTCAAACTAACTATTGGGTATCCCCTAAATAGAGTGGGGCATGCTTGTATCAATCATCCAGAAAGCATCAAGCTCCCTCATATCAAATTCCTTATTCTTCAAGTAATAAATAGTAACCTCATTTAAAAAAAAAACAAAAAGTAACTCAAAAACTTTGACTTATCAATGAACAGAACTACTGGCATTTATTTGTAATGTTTGACGTGTGGCATCAAACATAGATGTAACACATATGCTATTTCAGTGCAATATTTCATCCATCCTTGCTAATTACCTGTCAGCTCATCCTGATGAAACTTGGCTTCATTTCTCCTTTGTGCCTGATGCTGCAATACTCTCATAGATGCTTTATCCTGAGCAAACTCTTCAATATCTATTGCAAAAGCTGTAGCTCCTTGATCCAAAGCATATCTAAAGTCTATTAAGGGCTACAAAACCATGAAATCACAAATTCATAATAAAGTGAAAAGGAAAGAATATAACAGAATCAAAGGAATTAGAATAGGAGAATAAAATAAAGGGGAGAGAGAGAGAGAGAGAGAGAGAGAGAGAGAGAGAGAGGATACCCTAGTATGCACACCAAAAAGTAGCCACTCTATCTCTATCAAAATGACGTAAAATAAAAGCAGGGTAGGATAGGATACTCTCTAATCCCAAGGACACTGTTGTGATTCTCAATTGTGTACGTAAAACAGCTTTTACGACTCCATGGAAAGGCCTCTCCTATGAGCTTCAATGCCGCAGTTGCCCCAGAAGTGAATATGCAGCTGTAGTCTTTTGGAGAAGCTTTGCAGTAGTCAAGTACCTGTATGATAGCAAAACAAGAGGCCCACAAATAACCACAGGAAGTTCATACAATAACAATTACCATTCACAAAGTTTTTATTCTACTTTGGCATGCCATGGAATACCAGAACAATCATTGTTCAAACTAACAAAATTCTGTGGTAAAGCTGCAGTCTGTGAAGAATCATAAACTTCAAGAGTTGATGCCAAAAAGGTCAAAGAGAAATAGAAACAAAATACGGTACCTGTTGGCGGGCTTCCCTTACTATATCAGAAGTGGCAGAGCTCGAATCACTTTGGCTGTCTGTATTTTGCTTAAGGATCTTAACAAAATACGAATACGAACAATCAGAACAAAAAAGGCTTACTATTTAGAATTCAAATACAGCAGCTAAAATCTTAATCGAACCCATATAGCAGAGGCCATATCGAAAAGAATATGCAATAAGAACAAAAGTGGAAAACCATCACCATGTTACTATTTCAAAGGACAATTGACACAGACATAACAGTTTCCCGAATTACAAGAACTGGAAACGATTAATCGAAGTTGGAAGGAATGAGCATTGACATCAACATTGATTTAAAATTTCTTGAATGAGCTCCAAGATGTCAAACTACACACAGGATAGATCGTTATCCCCCGATTCGAAGCATTGTCAATCATTCAAAAGATGAATACAAGTCATGACTAAATTTCCAAAACACTCAAAATCAATTCAAATGCTATCTTATAAAGTCCAAAAAATAGAAGCGTAGCTACAATTATAGATAGGATTCCCTACAAAAATGGAAATGAAATTGAATAGGATACGAGGGTTTCCATACACATTGGTCGAAAGATCCGTAAAAATTGCTTCCATCTGCGACTCGGAGTACAAAGTAGCTCCAGCATGATCCAAGTATACAAGACCTAACACTCATAATTAACCAAATCATAAATTAAATAAACCAAACACAAATACAACCCACTTTCAATTATTTTGATTTTATCTCTCAGATTAAACAAAAATTCAACTCAAATGTCCACTTTTCCTGCGTTTTTTTTTTTTTAATATTTTTTAAAGAAGAAGATAAGAGCAAAGTAAATAATATATATATATATATAGAGAGAGAGAGAGAGAGAAGAGAAACTGACCATCTAATCGTTTGAACTCAGTAGCTCGGATTTCGTCGATGCTTTTGGGGCCATTTGGGTAGCCGTACGCCCCGCCAAACTCTCTGAGAAACGAGTTCTTGTCTTCATCCATATCTGTATTCTGTACGAACAGAGTGTTTTTGTTTTTAGCAACGGTGAACGTGAAATTATATATTGTTGTGTTATAAAGCCCCGAGTAGAAGACTCGAACTAGAGGAAGAAGAAGAAGAAAGATCACACTCCAGATTATTTATAATGTTTGCTTTTTCTGTTGCGTTTTTAGTTTTTTTAACATTTTTTGGGTTCAATTTTGCAGAAAGCTTCCTAACCTTTAGCTTTTTTTATCATTAGGGGTCATAATTTCAAATCTTTGCATTTAAATCCCATACCCACCAAAAAAAAGACCGACCTGCGCGGTGACAAAGCTGTGGCACGTGAGTTGCACATGCTCATTTGCATGTTGTTGGAATAAAGCCACATGATGGTATACCACGATCCACGAATCGATTCATTTACATCAATTACATGTCGTTTCATCTTCTCAGAAGAAAAAGGATGTGAGAGAGAGAGAATTATACGTCGTTTTACGACAAGCCACAAGTTTCTTGATAGTTGATATTGATGAATCCAATAATCGTTTTCTGATCTGTATAAAGTTTCAGTGGCAAAAGAAACGAAATTTGGTCTCCGCTTACTAAAACTAGATGTCGTTTCTTGGAATTCAACCCACGTGCGCTTTTAACTCGGCTACACGACATGTTCATCGTTCTGTTTCTGGTTTTGTCTTAAAGGTAGCGACATGTCGTTTTATAAGGATTTTTCTTCTTGGTTGGGGCATGTCGTACGCTTTATGAGGTTTATTTTTTTCCTTGTTTTTTAAAGCATTGGTTTGGATGACTTTTGTTTTTCCTCCTCCTTTGCGTCGTCATCATATGATTATCTTACTTAGATAGGAATATTCAAAACTTAAAAAAAATTAAGTAAATATCCATAAGTATAAGATAAATGCTAAATTCATTTGTTCTAAGAGATTAGTGCTTGATATGTGTAATCTGTTATTGTGTTTAATATTATTAAAATGTGAGATAATTTAGTAGGATTATCAAGCGGTGAGACAAAAGAGTTGTTTTATAAGTAAGTCCTCACGCGATAATATTTAGATTACAAAAAAAGCACTCTTTAGTGAAAAACGCTTATTACATCAAAATTTGCAAGAACGCCTTCCTTAGCGCTTAATACCCGCCACCCAAAACACACACCCAAAAAAAAAAAAAAAATCTTACGAGCTTAAATGCATGTAAGGTATCTTCCCTTTGAAACCCAATTACAATTGACAAAGTTGGCCACCAACAGTTCATGAGACAAGTTGGAACCTGGTACTAATAATCATAAGAGTTTATATAAAGAGTATATATATAGTACTAGCTTTTTATATAGATTTGACTCTTTAGTTGCAGATAATATAAGATCAAGGGGAATAGTCTATATCTTGGCAAAATCAAGTGACTTCTTTCCTTCATGTGCATTGCCAAAGAAGTTGTTCATGTAATCCTCAAACACGACCTCTCTGTAGCGAGGCAGCCCATCTTTCTCCACCACCTGAGGCAGAGGCCCAATCATCTGCTTTGGTTTGGGGATTGTAAATATAGGCACTGACACTCGTGATTGGGTGCTTGTCGTACGCACCCTATGTTCAGCACTTTTGTACCTTCCATTACTTAGTATCTAACAAAACCATTAAAAAAAAACGGTGACGATTATTAATCGTTTCTTCTAAGTAGTTAATAGTATAATTATACACATGATCACTCCAGGACACTTATCATTAATTAATACATGTATAACGATCTTTGACAAACCTTTTTAAAAATAACTTAATTGATCCTTTTTTAAAAAATAACTTAATTGATGTGGCATTTTATTGTATATTTATAACCTAATCGTTTTCTACTCTACTCGTTACTTGTTACCCAAACTACATCATTTATCTTTTTTCTTTTTAAGATAATTTTTGCATATTTCTTAAATTATAACTAACACACATGTAAGTGATTTCATCTGCTTGGCATTTCTGAATACCAGTACTGATGCCTAAAAATTAACCAAGCAGTAATTGAAAAAAAATGGTGGATTTCACCACTAGATTTTTGTGGATCCCCCGCACATTTATTAGTATGTTATATATGGTAAGCACTAAATTAGGACCTTTACGTGTTGCTCTTTTTGTTCACTATACATGCACGCAGTGATTGCATCACTGATAATAACTTATCTCACGGTTTTAATGTATTATAAACTTAAAACAATCTAAGAATAAGAACCATAAATAGGCGATAGGAATGACAATTACCTGTAATGTGTCACCAACGTTAATGACCAAAGCACCAGAAATAGGAGGGATCTCCATCCATTGTCCTTTACTTATTCCAGCAATAGTACCATCATCATCTATCTCTTCTTCAACTTTCACATACAGACCACCAATTCCGTCTTGTAGCAACACGGTTAGGGTGCCCATGTCGGAGTGTCGGCCAACACCAACGGTGAGCTCCGGATTAGGGCATGCCGGGTAGAAATTCATGTTGACCATTTTGAGATCAACAAGAGCATCAATAAGTGCTACCGACTCCTCTACCGGCACGCCAAGCTTCGCAATGAGAACTTCAAGTATTCTTTTCACCATGCTTATAGATGTCTTCAGGTACTCAAGTGCAACCTCCCTACAAATTAACGTAAAAAAATATTTATCTTGTGCTAGCCATGCATGCATGCACTCTTAATTTACTAATAAATTTATTTACAGTTGTAGATACACATTATTTATATGGGAAATGGATATGAGTATAAGTATTTTCGACTAAAATGAGTTTTTCATAAGTATTTTGAAAAATGACATTTTTAATATTGTCGCAAGAGTGATTGTATATAAAAAAAAAAAAAAAAAAGGTGATTGTATATAATATGTGACCGGTTGATTACGATAAAGTTATAAATTGTACTGGCTACACTGTGACCCGTCACATAAACTAGAAAAATTATTTTCCAAAACACTACAATGAGAGTTTAGTCGAAAAAGACTAGTATACTATTCATGTCATATTCCGTATTTATATCTTACTTGCAATGTTGGGGCCAATAAGAAAGAGCATCAGCATCATTGGTATAAACCATGCTGATATAATCCTTCCACTCCAACGCAATCTCCTTCTCCGGCGCAAAGCTCGTACCATACTTAACGTACGGACAAGGGCTGGCGCCTTTGCGAAACACCGCCTTCTTCTCCGGTTCCTGCTCAAAGAAACAAAACGCCGCGTTTTTAAGCGACTCCAGAAGCTCCACAGGCACGCCATGGTTCACCACTTGGAAAAATCCGAGTGTCTCGGCGGCGCGGACGATCTCCTCCGCCGCTTCCCTGCAATCAGGACCGTCCAATTTCGAGAGATCGATCGGCGGCACCTGATGCGATGTGGCATCCGACTTCTCTATGCGCTCCTTGGGTGGTTGCACGTACCTTTCTGGTACTCTCGAAAGGCCTAAATCGACTAGGCCTTTCACGCCGTAGCCATCTCGGACGACGAAGTTGAATAGATCACGAGAGTCTCCGTCATTGAAAATTTGCGCCATTTTCCGGTGACAAAATAAAATTATTGAACTTTTTGTTTCTGAGGAAAATTAGTATCAATGATCGATAATGGCGCCTTTGAGAAGATCCGTATATATATATATATATATATAAGTGTGTGTGTGTGCGCGCGCGCGCGCATAAATTAACACACACAAGAGGCGAGCGTGATTGGGCCTAATGTAACATTCGGAGCGGCATGTTTTGGCAGCTACCACCAACCACATGCACGTACTTTGGGTTCATAGATCTAATATACATTTATGAAAATTTTAGAATATGTCAAAGTTCGTATGTAACTTCCAAAGAGGCAAGGTCCAGGCGTTTTAATTGGACCCTATTGATATATAATAACCCAAGATTATTAAATAATTCCAAGTTAATAATGACAATTGTGACCTAATTAATTATAGTAATGTTTTATATCATATATAAAATTATATATTATCTCATATATATTACTTTTAATATATATATATAAACGTATATAAAAATATATGCGTGTATATATTCACACACATATATATGCATCATGCATTATTAATTAATGAAGATTAATTATGTGGCATGAATCATACAACGACTCAAAATATATATAAATATATTTTCAAAGTTTTTTCTTCTGACGAACATGCATGCTTGTGCATATTGTAAAACCAACCCGGCCCCAAAACCCCAACTTTAATTTCTCCGTAAAGTTGATAGTTACTATGTATATATAGTTTGACATTGATAATTAGTATATAAAATTAGAACTTTGAAGTTGATTCGTCTACATATATATAGAACTGAAATTTCATAAGCAAAATTTATCAGAAGTTTACAGAAGTAAATACATGATACATTTTGAATTCCATAATTAAAGTTAGACGATTAATTGATCACTATCATGGTAGTGGCATGATTTGATGAAAGCTACTATAATGACAAAGATAGTAATAATAATCAGTGGGGAGCCTTTGCAGTGGGAGTGTAATGCAATGCAATTTTTAAATACAATAACCTGAAAAGTAACTAACAAAGAATCAAAGAAACGACAATAACCAATGAAGAACCAAGCCAAGATTAATCAAATAAATCTCTAATTATCAAGAATACATGATATTAATGATGAAAGAAATTTCACTTTAATTATCTTGAGAAGCAAGAACAATATTCATTGAAGCACACATAAATGAGACAATAAAATATACTATAAATTATGTCTTGAATGATTTTTCTCCGAAACTCTAATTTTTTTTCCCCTTCAATTTCCTTTTCTTGTGAAGAAAATTGTTTTTACTTACCTAATTTTATTTGCTTGGATTATTACTTGTGCTATGAACTCCTCTGTTGGAGATTTCTATTCTATTGCGATTCTAGTCTTGTCCTTGACTAAAGATGTTGGGTATACTCAGTTGTTTCTCACTAATTATGAGGAATGATAAATGACTTATATCGTTATATCCTTATTATGATTTCTAACTTTTGAAACTGTCTATCTTGTGTGGTATAACACAAGAGTATTGATTTTATTTGGGATCTTGTTAGAGCTTTTGAACTCAGTGATTGTTTAGGACCAAATTCTAGGTACAGACAAATGGAATTGTCCCAGTGTGATATTGATCTTGTATGATCAGGAGAATAGTATCGTATGTATTCGACATTTGGTCTATTACTCTAGTTTGGTACCTAACAATCAGTACTCAGGTTATAAGAGTCTCTTGTATTATTGATTCTCGATCTAGATTATCATTACTACTCCTGTTTTATGTACCGACATAAAGACATCATTCTCATATATTGATGTTCTTATATCTATTGATAATCCACCTTATGATTCCATATAATTTTGTACACCTCATGTCTTGTGTGACATCGAGAATGTTGTCGAGATTCAAATACTACGTGGAGGGCGTATGCTTCACCCTCCTTGTATAACTACTGTTTGATTCGATCTTCGTATATCCTATCTTTGATGGTTCACTATCCTCATAACTGTCATTCCTAATTATCTCTCTCGTACTCCTTGTATTATATTTGAATTTCGGGACGAAATTCCTTTAAAGAGGAGAAGATTTAAAATCTAGTTAAAACAATGGGCAAAAAAGGCTCTTTACACCCAATGGCATTGTTGTAATTTTGATTTTTCAGAATATAAAATATTCAAAATATCTGAAATTTTTAATTGGGTGCTACAGTAACCCATAATTGTATAAAAGGCTCCTATTTCTCTCTTCTTTTCCATCAAGGCCCCTAAGAGAGAAAGAAAAACGCTGGAATTGCCGAGCTCCACTGCCGCCACAAACTGCCTCCGACCAGCCGACACATTGGCCCACCATGACCACCTCCCTCCGACAAAGCCAGGCCGCCAGGTCTCGCCAAATTTCATCGCCGGAAAATAGAGATGGGCCACCGCGAGGTTTTTCGGCCACCGGAGCTTTACTAGACCTCCTTTCGTGACACCGAGATTACCATTGGATTCGTCTCATCGTCACCGTCATTTTCCCACCAGTCCCAACCATTAACTCGCCGTCAGTAAGATTTTCACTGTTTAGGCCTTTTTATCAAAGTTTGTAAAAAGTGATATTTTTATAAATTTTTCGTTCGGTAATTATTTTATCCGAGGTAATTATATGAGGTAAAAGAAGGTTAAAAATCATGAATAATTACAGTTAGTAAAAATTAAAATGATATCCAAAAGTATGTTAATTTTTGAATTGAAAAATATGGTATTTTTCTAATTTAGAACGAAAAGTGATATTTTTGCAAAACTAAATAGTGTTGGACTAGAGTCTATTACTATTCAGACTTGGGCCTTGGGCTGAGATTAGAAAACTATTACTTTCCGAAATATTATTCCAAAAACGATTTTTTTTTACAAATAATCAGTGAAGTTAATATTTTTCAAATATTTTTAAAAGTGATATTTTTCTAAATAATTATAGAATAATGATAATTTCTGAAATATTTCAGAAAAGTGATATTTTTGTAAATAATCAGCAAAGATGATATTTTACTAAATCCTTTAGAAAAAGTGGACATTTTTCAAATTAATTCTAAAAGAGATATTTTTGTAATTCTCAAATTTAAAGCCTGTTTAAGACTCGAGAACTCGAAATTGAATTCCAATTCCAAATTTGGATTTAGAGAGGTTGAGAAACGAGTTTTGATATATAATATCACTATATTTCGGAATAGCACAAATTTCGAGACTCGTGAATAGTATCATTTTGCGTGCCACATGACGGATCCCATACTGGGACTCACTTTTGACAAATTATATGTCTAACCTAGCATTTTTGGGTACTTTAAAGTCAGTAGTATCATTTTGCGTGCCATGTGGCGGATCCTGTACTAGGACCCACTTTTGACAAATTATATGTCTAACATAATATTTTTGGGTACTCTAAATTCAGTAATGACCTCCGTTTCTTCATCTAAAGCTCCGACAGAAAAGTCGCTTTCCCAAGTGGACTTACTGGGATCTCAAAACGGCTGTTTGAACACCCAAATGACCAACAAGAGTTTTTTCAAGCGTCGTTAGCTTGGTATAGCTACCATTTTGAGGTAGGAATTCGATTATTAGATTTATATCTGTTTTAATTATATTAAAATTTATTTATGGAAATCGTGATTTTACGATGGTTTGATAAATTGTTGAAAGTTGTTAGATTATATTGGGATTGGACTGTGTGGATTATTATACATATTCTTTTATATCGTGATCATGGGATAAAATAATGGTATGCTGCCCATGCTATAGTAAATCTCAGGATAATACCAAGTTGGATTTTAAAGTATGATTTGATTCTTGGATGTGTAGTTATTTTGAATTATTAAGTGTTGTATATACCATAGGATCACACACTTGAGTTTTATTATTGCATCATGGTAGTTTAGATCGTTGACGAGTTGCTATAGCGTTAGGTGAAAGACCTAGACCCCTACATAGGTTTTTGACTAACGCACCTACGGGTAATATTAAGATGCTGGGTACCTTTGGTAAAGGGTATTACAGGGCCGTGATAAGAGGATGAGAGCTCACTCATATACATGGTTAATTTATAATATGTACAATTATGTGGATTTGGTTTTGGTTTTGAATATGTGATTATTCTGGATACCAATTGTTTTATTAATTTGGTTTATAAATGAATATTGGAAAAAATATTAACTACGTAAGTTTGGTAAAATTGCATCCATTCAAAAAGGTAATTGAATTTCTACTGAGCATGTGAATGCTCATCCCCCTTACTTCTTCCACTTTCAGGTGTTTGTCTAATGAGGTAGTAATCTCAGTGGTCAGACAAGCTACATAACTTGTACTTACAGTTCTACTCTTAATCCTTGGTGGGTATTCATACTCTATTATCTTTCTTTCCTTATTCAATTATTTAGTCAAGATTAGTAAGTGAATGTATGAGGTTGATTTCGTTATTAATTTAAGAACTTGAAATTACAAGCGATTTATGTAACCTATTTTAGATATTGAACTAAATATTTCAATTAAACTCAATTTATCTAAGTTTATGATTTCTCAACAAGTTTCCAAAAGAGATAGCTGGAAATTTTCTTAAACTTTTATGGTTATTTTTCTTAAGTAATCAAAACTAATAAGAGTTTTAATGATTGGAATTTATAATGATTTGGGGATCAAAACGAAATTACCTGATACTTGATTTCTTCTAAATTTTGTAAAATTAATATTTTATTATATTTTCACTTAAAATTACTAAAAGTCACGGCTATGGATTTCCAGTCGTGACAATATCTTTAGAAGAAGATAGAGCTAACATGCTAGTGGTGTTATGGAGTTTTTCTAATTTTTGAAAATAATCCTAAAATAAAGATTAGTGCTAATTAAGCATAAAATTAGCAAGAGTTAAGCTAGCTTAATGAAACTACAAGTAGCATGAAGAAAATGGCGTTGATACAAGGAAAACGACATGCAACATGACTTGAGCTACATGTCATTTGAAGCTCTCCTATCCGAAGTCAAGCTACATATCATCCGAAGTCAAGCTATACATCATACAAGCCAAACTACATGCCGTTTTTAAGGTCCTTCACTTCCCATACAAGCTAATAATTTCAAGGACAAGCTACTCCTTGTTTCTAGAAGATTCTGGAACTTTCCAAATTATAACTTATGTCCTTGTAGCTTAAGAGCTTCTAAGCCAAGCACTTGTAACTACAAGTGCTTCTATTCTAAGTAATTGTATATTAAGTTAGACTAGCTAATAGAAACTTAACACCTCATCCCCTTGTAGCTTAAGTTTCCTTTGCAAATCAAGGCATAGTTTTGCCTATAAATAGAGGTACTGCTACCTTATTTGTAATATTGATTCAACTCATTTTTCTTTCAATACAATTGTCTTTGCTCTCGTGTTCTCTCTTTCTCTATCTCTTGCCTTGTGTCCAACAGAAGCTCTCAAGCTTCTCTTTTTTTAACTCTTGTGTTCACCAAATAGTCATATCATCTTTATCATCATCTTGTGTCTTTCTTCCAAACTGTGGCTATACATCTCTAACACCACCACCAATTCATGATCTTCTTCTTCTTCTTAGCTACACCATCAACATAATTATTTTTGCCCAAAATCTTATCCTCATTATAATTCTCTTGGTCCTTGGATTATAACCAACCTATGGCTAAGTTTTCATCCATTTTATCTCATCTTTGTGCATATAGCTTTATATCTTTATACTCCTTTTTCATGTACATCTATATATATATATATACATATACATACATATTTTTATATATTTTTGCATGTATAAGACTTGGTCAATAAGATTCTAATATTGGCATATTTATATACATGCATATAGGCTTAAGTATTTTTGTATATACCAATTTCTAAACCCATTTTCTTTTTCTTGTATTTCTAGGCCCATGTCTTCATATATCCTTATATGTTCTTGGCCCCACTTTTTCTTATTTTATTATGTTTATATCACTTTCTCTACTTGTATATTACTAACTTGTTATAACTTGTCTTGTATGCGATTTCTAATTCTTGCACTTTAGTGATCCGTGGGCACCGAGCTACTCTCATCGAACTCTGTGCTTAACTAATAATACAAGTTTGGGATTCTATATTCTCTCATCACCCTTGCTTCATTTATTATTTTTTTTTTTTTCTGTTTTCTAACCTCTCATCTTCTATAGTTTGACTGCAAGTTAACATTATGGTCTGTTTATTCACCTCTGTTAACTAGTCACATTTATCATTATTGTATTATTATATTATTATCATCATTTTACGTAAGTAAGTTATTTAAGAAACCGTATTTGGAATAAGGACTCTGTGGGAAGTGTTGTTGCTTATTACAACCACCTATCAGGACTTCGATATTTAGGAAGTATTATGATAATCCTTTTGTTATTACTACGTCATTATTATTATATTATTATTATTATTATTATATTATAAGTACGTTATCCCTTATAACCATTAACATGGCAAGGATGCTGTGAAAAGTGTTATTTTCTATATCGATCGCCCATCAGAATTTTAATATGTAGACAGTGTTGTAATAACTCTTACATTTGTGTACACTAAATGAGTCATTTCTATAATCACTAACGTGACAATGGCACCATGAGAAGTGTCGTTTTCTATTTTCAACTGCCCATTAGGATTTCAATGCATGGTACATATTGTGGTGGTCTTTTCTGTGTACACCTTGTGATCTAATTTTAACCTCAATTATTTTCTACTTTGTTTTAATTAATCATAGTTCTCATTAATTAATCAGAGCACGAGATCCAATCCCGAATACCTAAGCATTGGTTTTGTGCCTGTGCTTGTGCTTGCACGCACGTCTGCACGTGTGTGTGTGGGTGTGGTGTGGGTGTGCATATCTCAATGACTTCTAGAGGCAAAACTACTTGTAAGTCAGTTGTTCCTATGTGTCCTTTTGGAACAAAAATTAGTTTGTAGTTAAGCATTTATGCAGCTTGTAAGCTTGTTGGAGCTCAATGGGTCATGGGCTCGTTCTATATCGCCTTTTGGCTACAATCTGGCCACTAGATATTCCGATCGCTAATTCATCCTTAGAAAGCGTTGTGGTATCTATCGAGGAAGGTAACTTAAGTTTTGAAACTTTATGTTCAGATAGTTTCCCCTCTTAATTTAATCCTTTTTTAATATATAAAATCTGCTTAACTTAATCTTTGCATTAATATCTGGCTCCCGTTCTGAGCAATTCATGATTAGCATTTTATATGTCAGTACAATAGCAACCGGTTTCATCCTTGTAATATTGATTGCTTTTCTCCTTTTTTTTTTCCTTCTTTATTTTAGGTAATGCATTTACTTTTATGCTATTAATTTCTAAGCTTGTAGTTTAGTAGTGTTCATAGTTACTAAAGACGTAAGAAAAGCATTTACTTCACTGTTAGCCATTGATTTATAAGTGACTAATATTTAATTACTCTTGGATGTTCTTGCCCAGGTTTCTTTGTCGTTGTTGTTGTTATTAGCCATTGATATATAAGTGACTAATGGTCACAAAAAAATTGTAACTATTGAGAAGTCCTCCATATATATATATATATATGGGCACTAATTCAATAGGTATTTTTTTTTTTTACCTATACATAGATATCAATTTGGCTAATGAAAATTTTTTTTGCACATTTTTTTTATATTAAAAAGTAAGAGAGAAAAACAGCATTAATAATACACGTCTTTTTATACAGAGCTGTTGGATCACTATTAGATGATGATCCAATGGCTAAAAAAAAAAAAATACCTACACATAGGTAAAAAAAAAAATGCCTACCGGGATTGGCAACCTATATATATATGTTGCTTGATTCTTGTTTACCAGCCTGGTTCATCATATGTATATTTGCTTTGAAACACATACACACACACTCACACTTTATTGACCATTTTCTCTCGTGCCATTCTTTGTGATGTTTGTGTGTGACTTCTTAATGTTGCTCAAGTGGCTGTCTTTTGTCATGTGTGCTATATATCATCACCATCACTGTGATCAGCAATATGGATTGGCTACGAGGTATCACTGCAGGTTTTCCTAATAACAATCTTCGCCTTTTTCATCATGAGTTTACATTGAGAATTGAAAGCAAGTTGGTAAAAAAGAGAGGTGAATAGGATTAAGCAAGTAAAATTTTCTTAGATTTAAATTCGTTAGTATATGTTTTTACTATGAGTACGTTGAATGATTACAAAATGGGTTATAAGTGCAAACATGACAATGATTACAAGATGAGTTATAAGTGCAAACATGACACCATGATGATTTGTTTTATTTTATTTATTATCATCATTATTAGTATTGTTTTAGTTCAAAGAAAAAAAAAACCTCAATTCATTCAACACAACAAATTGGATACAGCATTATGGCCAGAATCCAATACGGGAAAGAAGCAGGACCAAATAGTTGGGAGGAAATTGACGGATTTAAAATTTGTTTGGATTCACTTTTATTTTCTATTTTTTGTTTTTTTAAACAAAAAAAATTAATTTTTTTTAAGAAATTTGCTTGGCAATCTTGTTTTTATTTTTTGTTTTTAAATATTATTAAAAAAAATTTCAAAAAAAGTGATAAGAAAAAATTTCTAATACCTTTATTTTTTTTAAACAAATTTCAAAAACAAAAAAATATACAAGTATTTGTATACAAATGCAAATGTAAGTATATGCATTTACACACATAAATACAAGTTTATAGGACTTTTTAACTTATTATTCACACTTTTTTATTTTTGAAAATAAGTAGTGAAATAAAGTTTGTCAACCATAATTTTTTCTTTTTCAAAATTGAAAATCAAAGCAAAATTTTTACTTATATTTTCAATTTATTTAAACAAAAAAACTGGAAGTGAATCCAAATAAGCTCTTATGAGTCTTTTTGAGTCCAAATGACATTTCAGAACTGCTTAAGTACTTTTCAAGATGATTTCTCTTCTTTTAAGAAATAATCACAAAAATTATGATTTCTTATGACTGGTAGTCACAAATATTTTTGACCGTCAAATATTAAATCTTGTACATAATTAGTGATTATGAGTAGCAGAATATGATAATTGAAATTAAAGACTAATTTAGGAAAGCAAAATGTGGCATTTGCATATGTAGACTAAAAATAAAATTTTTGGATCATATATAATCTGAGACATTTCTAAAGTTAAGGACCAAAATAGGATTTAGATCATTTTTAAGGGATAAAAAATCAGAGTAACCCTAAATTGAAAACGACATTAGCAGTCAAACTACAATAAACTTAAAACGACAATATCTTGGAGGAGGACAAATGGACAATAAAGTTACAAACGACAAAATATTTGTACAGACGTCAACAATTTTTTGAACGACAACAATTAACGAAAATTAAACGACAATACTATTTACAAAAGAGTAACTTGAAAACGACCATAATTATGAAAACAGCAATACTATATAATTAGACGACAAGAACATATAAAACCACGGCTAGCTCGTCAATTTCTTAAAACGACAATACCATGAGGAGATTGGACTCCAACAAATCAAAATCGACAACATCTTGAAACTTATCAAAGAATGATAGTAACTTCGAAGACGGAAGACCGAAAGTATCACAAAGCAACTGTTGAGAAAAACGACAAATACCTTCTACAAACGACAAATTAGTTTAAGTGAAGAACAGTAAGCTAACACTATCCAGACCTAATCTGCAACTATGAGATACAGAATGGGCCTTGTAAGGATTTCAGCTCCATCACTCTCTCTCTCTCTCCGGCGGGAATCTTCTTCTACGTCTCCAATTAAATTGATGAAACAAATCCTAAGGAATACGCCTTAATAGCCAAGCAAGTCATACCAATATAACTTAAGGAAATTCCAAATTTGCCATTAGAAGCGATCTAGCTAAAGGAGGATATAAATGTGGGGAAACGGTCTAGTTGGGCAGCGTCACTAGAGGAACTTGTTACTTTTGTCTTCCAAATCTCAATTGAATAGCGAGGCAAGATATTTTGCACTCGAAATCAATGACAATAAATTCAATAATAATAATAAAACATATCATGAGCTGGAAGCAGGGTATGAGGTACATTTAAAAAAAAAAAAAAATAGAGAACCCATAGATTTTCATATAAAGGTCAGCCTATGATCTATAATATGCACTTGAGGTAGCCTTTGGTTCTGATATGACTCTATGAACTCATGATTAGTTGCTATACCACAAATAAAACCTGGTTTCTTAGGCTCTATATAGGATCCAATAATAACTTGTACTAATATAGAATAATGCTTTATTTCCTGGTCTAGCAAGTAATACATTTTTGTTCATATGTAGTTAAGGCTAATGCCTAGAGGGATCATGAAAAATAGTAGCTAGGATTTACATGTTGCATGTGAGAAAATGATGAAATTAGTACCCTTACCCAGCTACCCCTTTGACCATACTATTCAAGAAAAACTATATTCTTCACAGACCCAGTCCATTGATTCTTGAGTGTCACATATATCCCCATTTTATGTTCTCCATCTTTGTTTCCTTTTTCATTTTTTCCATTCAAGCATTTTTGTCTTCATGATAATATAATGTAATTAAAAGCTTCCTTTAGTGCTTATAGCTGGTATTTTCCTGACTATTGATGGAGTCATAACACATTTTTGCTTCACCACAGCGAAAATAAAAATGGGGTTTTTTTTTTTTTATCTATTTCAATTAAGTCAAATAAAATTACACTAGAAAAAGGAGGTGTTGATTAGGACTGAAAGTGGTTAAAACCAATGAAATCTCCCCCTCACCCACAACCCTAGACATAGGTGCATAGCTCAGTTTTCTTAAGCCTACATTAGCCTTTGGCCTTTGCATAGTATTTTACATACTATTTAAATTTAGTGGCATGTTCTAAATTTGTGTTTCTAAGCTAATTGAGACTTCGACAATGACAGAAGAAGCCACATATAGACAACTTGTCCCTCAAGAAAAGATAAGGTTTAATAGCAAATTTTTTTTTTTCATTTTCATGCTTTGATCCAATAGATTTTGTTTATTCGAAGGAGAAACTCGGCTCTCAGACAAGGAATTAATTGACTCTATCGTCCTTTTATAGCTAGAATCCATTAATCAACAACATATGTATTGAAATTAATGGTTGTTAGTCACTTATTAGTGAATTATGATTAGTGAAAAGATTAACAATTAACTAGATTAAGCGTCAAAACACTCGCTTTCAGTAACAATTAATGATGTTACTTGTCTCAAATTGAAAAGAGTCCCCCATATGCTAAACTATTGACATCATGCACTATTAAATATTTCCCGGGATTGATTTTCAAGAACTTATTATACAATATTTGAAGGAACTTGCAGATGGATATACAGTTTATGTTGATGCAATTCAACAAAGTACTGTTCATCCGGTTACATTCGGGTAGTTTGAACCCTTACAAACCATATCATGGTGCATACTTTTAAAATACATATCCATAAAATAAAATAAATGCAAGAAAAAAGATCTACACTTTCCAAAATAAGAGACAGTTCTGAAGCAGGATGCATGGAAACAGAACAAGTAACAAGACAATAAAGTCATTAATACGTTTATAACTTATTCCTTTTTGTCATTACATTCATTCTTAGTAGTTAGTTATCTTTAGTTAATAGCTAGAAGGGTTGGGTTTTTTTTTTTTGTTTTTTTGTTTTTTTTTTTGGGGTATAGAAATATTGGTAAGGACTCGTGGAAGGTATCAGGGAGCAGAAATGAGATTTTCCCCTGCCTCATTTTCTTCTTCGTTATCATGATTTTGAAATTGTCATAATTACTAACACAAGTTACCTCTCTTCAATTAGGTCCACTTCTATACAGTTTTTTGTGGGTTAGTTACTAAGCAGATCCAAGTATGTTAACATTGTTAAGCCTCCTGTGCTCTCACATGAAGCAAAATTCTTCATGATAAACAAAAAAGTTTATGACAGTGACAGTTTCCTGCAATTTAAAATCCCCACACTGGTAACAATTGCCTGAAAATTATGAGTTGATTTTAATTGATGACTTGGTAATTTGGAGAGAAAGATCCCTGCATTGAGTGATTAGTTACTTCCAATTATCACCTCACTCTAAATTCTTACACAAGTACATCATCAATGGAATATAAGACTAATTCTGGTACATGTAAAATGCATCTGTCACAATGCAAAGGAAAAAAAAAAGGTTCAAGTAAGAGCTTTCGGTGGATTGAGACAGCTGAGGTGCCCCAACGCACCACCCTAGAGACAAGCCCTGTTGTTATATGATGTGATTAATTAGTCTCTTGGATTCTGCCTATTGTTGCTATAAACTTTGGTCATTGTACTAGAAAAAGTTCATGAGGCCCTGGATTAATGCTTTTTTACACTTCTCTCCCTAATTTGTCTGTTGATTTTGAATGCATAACCCACCTAAAACGTGAAATTAGTAACCACTCAAAGACTAAGACTTTAATTTTGAGTCTAAACAATGACTTAAATGTTAACATATCAAACCTAAAGTACATGTCATGTGATGTCATCTACAGGGGATCAACAAAACAGGTTGACTTTGCCAAAATTGACCACCAACAAATGTGCTTTTGTTAATGCTTATTTGTGCTTCATTAATACTTCAATTTGTGAGGTACTTAGTGAGTCAAAGTTGTTACGCTTTTCTTTTCTCTACTTTCTTCAAAGATCTTCTGGGAAAGATTTTATCCTGATTTTTTTTATGGTAAAGAGGGCTTAAGCCAAATTACACCAAAACCACTGCCTTCTGGTTTCTTTCTTAATATACTAATTGCTTAATAGTTTAAAGTTTATTGCTCTGAGCGAAAGATAGCCACGCCCTTTCGGAAGACATCGCAACCGATAAGCAAGCTAGTTGGACTATAGACTTTCGGATTCTTTGTCAAAAGGTCTTAAGTTCGAGTTGTCCTATATACTACGGTGAATATGTTATATATTCTTTTAACAGGTTGAATACAAAATATCACCCGAAATAAGCTCTCACCCTCTTTGTCTATGTGTTATAACCCGTTAATCTTTTAGCTAAAAGAAGGAAAAAAGAAAAAGAAATGAGATTAGTGGTAGCTCTGCTGGAAGTAACATATAAAAGCAGATATCAGATTAGTCTTGTCATGACACTTCAATTTGATGTGCAACATAATTATTGTAAGTGACCACAAGAAAAAGTCATGTTCACTCTTCAGATAGCACTTATAATTAATCCGCTTGATTTAGTTGTGAAAATTCATAGTCCAATTCAGTAAACGTCAAATTCAATGTACTTAATTACTTGTCTTAATGAGTTTGCAATATAAATAATGCTTCAAATCGACAAATTAAGCTTGTCCCTGATTTATAATCGGGTCAGTACATGAGAATCAGAGCTATGATCTCTAACTCAAACCCCAAAGAGTATTCATTAGTTTAAGTGAAGATACCTGTTAAGTACAATTGAAGCCAAGCTAATTAAGCATTCAAGTAGCTAGTTACAATTTATGTCAGATTGCTGTATCCCAACACTGTCCAATATATAGTCATGTATTGATATGTGAAACATGTTTTTCGAATATTAAAGATACTTGAACAGATGCAATAATATAGCACAAAAAAACAACCAAACCATGACAAGCCATATCTAATTAATTAGAAGATGCTCATCAGACGGATCAAAAACGTTTCTAAGGGATCGAAAAGACCTAGTAAAATACTTCCAAAATGTCATGATTCATAGATATAAATCCATGCATTTCCATCTCTAATTGGCTTTGATTTGAGCTTAATTGATTTTCTTTGGTCCTTGGAAGAAACATTTCATGTCGGTTAAATCAAAAGCTAATTGTGGCGAATTATTTCTTGTGCTCATCTTTGTTTTTTATTTAATATTTTTCCGGTTCTCATTTTTATTTTTCTATAATGTACAAGATGTCCAACCACCGAATACAGCAAAGAAAGCGTCCTAGTTTAGAAGATTTGGAGTACGATTTCTCGCTTTATTCTTTCCTTGGTGTTGAAATCAGTCATCAAGAGGTAATATCATCGCTGGTGTATGTATGTGTGTTGATAAGTTTCTGTAGAAATTTTTAATATCTAGATTATTCACCATTCATGATCATATAAAAACCAACAAGTAGTATTGATCATGTGAGGTGAATGGTCTTAGATATTAAAAAATTTCTAGAGAAACCTGTCAAGACACATGCATATACCAGCGGAAGCATATATGAATTGTACTCGTAAAAAAGAAGGAAAAGATGATTATCTCTTGATGGCGATCTCGACGTTGGAGGAAGAACAAGGTGATGAGAAATCCCCCTCCAAACTCTTTCACGTTAGGACCTTTTTTTTTTTGGGTACTTGGTGGGTCTATACTTTGTACACAACAAGGAAACAAAGGTGAAAACCGGCTGAAAAACCGTAAATTAAAAAAAAAAAAAAAGAGATATACAAGAAAAATTCTTGCCACACATCTTTTGAATGATTGATATGTTTCTTTTCCTAATAGTATTTTGATTACTCAAGACTTTCAAGAAAATTGTACGCGCATTTTTCCTCTTTGTAATTGTATTAAGTTCATAAAATCTCCGAACATTTTTTAATGTTATACTTCTATAAAATTAAAACCTAGATGTATAGGTTCATTGTTCCAAGCAATATCCCACCTTATTACATGCATCATTTACTGAAAACCCATTAATTAATTAAATACGAGGGGTCGAAGCGAAAAGCCACCAAGAATGACATTAAAACAAGTAAGAAATGGATATGTATGAACAATTCCATATTGTCGAACTATATGCATCACTATTTATAAACACTTTTCACCAAATTACTGAAATATTAATCCTTCAATTAGAGTTGCACTATTAATAACTCAAATAATATAGTATAGATAAATATGAACTTATAACTGACCATGATTAAAAATAGATCAATACCTAATGAAATTTAGTAAGTCCAACAGTTTTAAAAAGTGATCTATTAATTAAATATCATATAGTGATCTAGTTCAATGCAGTCTAACTACATACATTAAGTAAGTTTGTATGTAATTAAAAACAAAATTGCTCACTAAATATACATCGATCAAGTAAAAAATATTATAGAGTAACTTTATTTATGAACTGCAAACAATTTATTTAATCATAAAATAAGTTGTATATCTATATATCTTGTAGTGAATCCATTTCATGGATACCTATTATCTAATTAAATACACCTTTTTTTTTTTTCAATCACACTTATACAAAAATATAATAAACTATCTCACAAATTTTATTAATTCCAGAAAATATTTATTACAAAATAAAATATGCTTCCAACCGTCTAAGTAACCAAATAATAATGGTCTAAAACACACAACTTGCAACTTCCTACTACTTAAGAAATCACTTCATGACCTTGTGATTAATATATGATTTCCCTTGAGATAGAAAACCCACCGACAAAATGGAACTTGGCCAAAGTCAATTCTATTTATATAGTCAAAACCATTACGTACGTCGACGCAAGTATATACCAGGGAATATACTTAGAAGTGATTAGGATTGAAGAAAATAAAAACGATTCTCACGATAGAAATAAAAATAGGTCATAACCCTTATTTGAATTATTGGAATGGAATTATTAAACCTTAGAAAAACGAAAAAGAAAACTAGAACAACTGCAATATACATGTACATATATATATATATATATTTCGAAATTCTAATATTGGTCAAGCTGCTAAACTGAGCTCTTTTTGTACTTCATTTGTATGGCTTGTACGTATATGTTTATGATTTAAGTAATGCCCATAATACGACCATTGAGGACGTACGGATATACATTATTAAAGGCCAAAGACTTCATTAGTGTAATTAAATATGATTACAGTATTAAGATTCAAAACTTTATGAAATAGGATAATCAATAATGTAATGTTTTCCCTTAAAAATAACGTAATGTTTTCTGGCAAGAACCCGGGAAAAGAAAAAAACAAAGAAAAAGTGACAGATTCCATAATGTATATGTACATTGATCACTACGACAATGTGATGATTTGTTTTTATTTACCAAAGTGAAGGAATCCAATTGTTAAGCCCAATGAGAGTTCTCCACATGTCAGTTTCACTTCTCAAATCCCACAATTGATATTATGTTGTCATGCTAATTGTCATTAACATGGATGCATGTACATCTTCCAAATATATATCCCCATCTACACGTGCAAGTTGGCAAAACAAAATTCGAAACCACAAGTTCTTAATTATAAGTAGCTAGGAAAATTATTGCCTCTAATCTTAGGCGAATGTAAAACAATAAACAAGCTTATCCATGGTGGGCTCGTTCTTAGATATGCATATAATTTTTAGCCACTTTTTCCAAATTTTTTTATATGTCATAGCATGATTATGTCTAATTTTTTTTAAAAATAAAGGTCTAATCCATTTATTGGGAGAATCTTATTAGTTTAAAATTATTAAAACTATTAAAACATGTTTGACAAATAAAATTAGTCGCGTTAAAGGCTTTTAATTAATAATTAGTAGCACACGGTGGTGGAAGAACAAGCTAAATAGCCTTTGATGTCAAAGCACTCGCTCTCAGTGATGTTACTTGCCAGCTCCAAAAGACATATATATAATCACATATAAATATTGATGAGATCACTAAGCATGTATACAAATTAAAAAAATCTTTGGCTAAAAAATTTTCTCTAATCAAAGTGTTAGTTCGTGTGTTTGCATTAGTAAGTTTGATTCCCATCTTGTCATGCATATCTTATCGCTTGGAATTTAGTATATAGTTTTTAAAGGCTTTATATTTCACCATATAAAATCTCTATGTGTATGTAAAGCTCCTGGCAAGATCTTACATTATTGGGTCACTATGAAATATGAAGCACATAAAATAATGGTGGAAAATCAATAGAACGTAGTGACATATAGCTTAAGAATCAAGTTAAAGCAGAAAATTTAATAAATAAATAATTATCACCATTAATATACGCATGCATCTTCCGTATCTATTAAAGTAGTCGCTTGTTGGAAAGGAAAAAAGATATAACATTGTAATATAAAAAAACTAGTAAGAGTGACAGATAACTTGTAAAATATATATATGTATACACATACCCTATCAAATTGTTGTATACATATCATTTTCTTCGTGTACTATGCGGACGCATTTACGGCTAGCTACCTTCCATTGTTTCCAACAAGAAATCTTGTTTAATTTATGACTCTTATAATTTTCTTATCTCTTTATCTAATCTATCCATCTCCTTCTAGCGTACGTATTTACATGTATACAAATTTAGGTGTACATATAGTGCTGCGCCGTACGTTAATAACTTTCCTAGCCATCCTTTGTCCAATATTATTTTTTTGAATATGTTAACGTACAAATGATCAAATATTGAATAGTCTGATGATGATGGCTCATGCATGCAACGACGCACCGCTCTTTCTTTGTCCTCGTCATAGAATGGAATTATATATATATATATATATAGATAGACATGTAATATCTCTGTTATTATATGTCTAGCTATTAAGTTTCATAGCTTCTCCATACCTACAAGCTCCAAACTCCAAACTCCAAAAGGGGCCCTGACTCTTACTTGAGTGTATAAAAGACTAAAAGACAACGGAGAGAATCAAACTGATTTTATTGCACCTAGATCTTTTCTTAGCGCCAATAAAAAGAAAACAAAAAACAAATGGACACAATATTAGTGAAAATTCTTAAAGCAATAACTTAAAATAAATCCATAATTATCATCTAAATAATTTAATATGAGCATATGTATATAACAAAATTTCCAGCTTATAACTATATGTGGTACAAAGTCTTTTTTTTTTTTTTCAAAAAAAGAAAAGAAAATGAAAAGTAAACTTATAATGTTGCTCTTATTCAAACATTGTCTTATGTTGCAAAGAAATATTCAATTTATAATAATTCCTGGAATATTGCAAGAGATTAATAAAAAAATTTCCTAATTCTCTGACTAGTCTTGAACATATATATGAACATACACTTGAATGACTATTGTCATATTATGCAATATAATCCGCTTTAACTTATTGTGCATGCCATAAACCAATTTAGCTTTTGTGCCTTCTTAAATAAAAAGTCTATTTTTTTGAACACTCTAGTTAAAAAATTAACTGAATATATTAGTTGATTTATCAATATACAAACTGATTTACTTGATACAAAAATTAAAAAATTTAGTTTATTAATTGAATATTGTATATCAGTTAGGATTTCCAATGTATAAACTAAGTCACTAAGTTTTAAAATTTATAGGCATAATATCAATTAAATTTAGTGTATCAGTTGATATACCAAGTATAATAACCGATATTTTTGTGGCATTGCTCAATCTCCATCTTGTTATGCATGCCTCAATGTAACACGTACAATACAATGCTAATTGTATTTTATACTACAAGTCCTGAAATAATTCCAAACACATGGGACAAGAAAGGTTAACATCATGCCATGGGAATGACAAGAATATTGCAAATGCAGCAAATTAACTTAGAAAATTAATTACGGAAGATCAATGAATTAGCTAGGAAAATGAAGGGTAGGAAGCAGGCTCCTTCTCAAGAGAAATAGCTAGGTAGGTAGCTATCTCCGTCTTTCCTTAGTCTTTTCACTATGATCACTACGTATAGGTTTTTTTTTTTTTTTTTTTCCTTTTGAAAAAAAAAGTGCATATTCATTACCGAAGGGTATGGTCCACATATACATGTATATACAGTACTGGTACATAATATATAAACTGATCAAAGGATGCGTAAACACAGAAGAATACTTTATTATTTCATCCCCTGATATATTTACCAGTCGACCCACCTTGATCAATGAACCTGGCCCAGTAGACACTTAGTCAACACTTAATTTTTTTTCTTAATAATTAAAATTAATTTACTAATTATGATAAGTAGTACCTTTTGAAGCAATCCCAACATAATACTTATGATACGGCATGTTCTAGTGTTTGAATTTGAGGCAAAGGGAGAACAAAAAGCACTTAGAAAAAACTTTCCACTGTAAATCTCAAAATAATTTGGTGACCCAATCAAATTGAAAAATACTAAGAGCATGATAGTTGCTTAACATCCCACATTAATAATAAAAATATGAGACCCAAGTATGAATTTAGTTAAGAAATTACCCTATATATTACAAAGTATTGGTGTGCTCCTTATCAAATATTGTTGAATTTAATTATCAGAGGTAAATTACTGAACAAAAGTAAAATATGGAAGTGGGGCAAACGGATCTTATCAAAAACGACTCATTTGTCCAGCAAAATCTAGGGGCTCTTCTTTGGTGGGACCCTTGCTAAGATTTGCTCCCACTTGCTTGTCTATATAATCTTCCACCACCCTTCCTCTTAAGCCCCCCCTTCCTCACCCTTTTTCAACTTTGCTTTCTTTTCCTACTTCTTTTCCGATTTCTCATCTTCTAGCTCTCTCTTTGTTTTTTTCCATTTTTGTCCAATTAATTTCCATCCATCCTCCATTATTATCATCTTAATTAATTATTACCACCTCTACCCTATTTGGTCTGCGCAGCTTAATTATAATATTGTAATTAAGCCTAAAAACTTAAGTATGTACAACATATTCTTCTCTTATAAGTATATACCATACCTTATAATTATGATCTTCTATTTATTTTTTTTAGTACTAATGCATTTCTTGTTGTATTAAAACGATATATAGCTAAATGATGTAACGTAATTAGTTATTAAAAAAGTAGTACCTTATACTGTTTTGATATATAGGAGAATACAATTATACATAATGAAGGAGAGTGGTAGAAAACAAGGCGCCATGTCACCATGCGCGGCGTGCAAACTTCTGCGGCGGCGGTGTGCGCAGGATTGCGTGTTTGCTCCATACTTCCCGGCAGACGAACCCCAGAAGTTCGCCAGTGTCCATAAGGTCTTTGGAGCTAGCAATGTCAACAAAATGTTACAGGTTCATGAAATATTTAATCAATTATATATTCCCACTATCAATCTTCATATATATATATATATATATACATGATTAGGATCATATGTAAATACGCGATATGTTTATATGATATAAAAATATAAATTAATATATATCGTGAATATTCATCCTTTACAGGTAGCTACCATCTAATTATTTATACTAGTTATGTCATTTTACAGCAGCAATATATATATATATATATATATATATATATATATATATATATTTATAGGAACTTCTCTCAGAATCTTTAAAGTATGCAAATCAGTTTTACATGTTACTAAATAAACATACATACCTTATTATATATATATACAATGCCCTAAATTGTAGTTTTCGGTTTGCTCCAATTATAATGCAATTAATATGCTTCTTATTAAAAAAATAAAAATGAAAGAAAATATTGAGGAGAGATTATTTTTTTCCTCTAAGGTAAGGATTGATTTATCTAGACCTTTTTCTGAAAATTGAATTAATTGCTAGCGAGTCACTTACCAGGTGGGTAGTAGTAGGGGTAACTTAATTAAGAGGTGAATAGGTTGGAACTTTGGCAAGTACATCTAAATTTTCATATTTTAGAAAATGTTTGTATTTATTAATGTCTTCAATCCAAAGAGACGTATAGAGAAACTCTAATTTCTCAAACGTCTAGAATGGTTGCTCATTATCTGAGATGTCAGGAGATTTGTCGGAAGGATACTACTAGTCCAAAAAGTCATGATAATAATGATCTATCTTAATCTCGTGCTATAATTTGTCTAGTTATTTTACATTGCTAGATATTTAGTGCGGCGCCACTCAAATTCAATTAACGGATCCCTAAAAAGAACAAAAAAGAAAGATTATTTTATTGCATATATACTCCTATACTTACGAGTTACGATAATATTCTCCCAAAGGCTGAGAAGATATATATCCATCTTTTTAACCTTTCTTTATCATTTTAATTAATTTTTCCCTTTTGCATCATGAATTACTCATTTCATTTGTCATGCATTCAACTTTAATTTTCTTCTTTAATAATCCAGTAAAATTAAAGAAGTGGTCCTTCAAAAAAAAAAAAAAAAGGAAGTGGAAAAAATATTCATCAAGGATAACTATATATGATCTAATTAAATTATAATACCAATATATATACACACATCTATATAGGAAGATAAATATATATAATACTAACAAAAGAGCAAGCCTGTTAATAACATTCTTACACTCATTCATTTCTTTCTTTTTTTTCTTAAGAGAAATTAAATTAAATTTTGATTCTCTCTCTCCCTTCTCATATTCTTTTATATATTTCGTTTCTTTCTTGAAGAAAGGAAAAGAGAAAAGAATATGCAAATCATAGAAATGACTCATTTATATATGATCATACAAACAGTTTTCCAGCCTTTTGACTCCCATTTTTTACTATGGCGTCCACAGTCCATAGGTCATCTAATAACAAGTTCTAGTACTTCTTGATAGATCAATCCTAGCTAGTCTCATTTTGCTTTACTTCTTTCTTTTTTTCAAAAAAAAAAAAAAAAGATGTAAGTAATGACCACTACTTAATATAAAGGTAAAGAAAAATAACGCATACATTCTTCACTACTAAAGTTTGAATCCTTGCAGATCTCCCAAATTTATACATACATTCTTTAAATTCTTGACTAACTGAGCTAACTTCAGTTGGCTTTTGCTTTGTTTCTTTATTTGCAGGTGGGGCAAATGTCCTTTCCTATATATTTAAACTTAGGTGGTTTTGGAATTTTCTTTTTCGATTTCTTAAAATATTTTTTATTGACTTTTGTTTAATGTCATTTAAACTATCGAAAAAATTTTTACAAATAAAATCCTCTCGAGATGCACTTATTATTTTCATTCAAATACATACATCTAAAAATATATATGGAATTCACATTTTTAACCATTTTAGGCATACTGATAGCTTACTGTTTTTGGTAACTATTGATCAAGAAAAAGGTAAAAGTATGTATGTTCATAGTTAGTTGGTTTCTCCCCACCTTTACTTCGGTTATAGTGGTTGATTACCGTTGAAGACCGCCACAAAGTGATAATAATTCTCTCTTCTTTTTCAGAAAAGATCAGGTACTACTGTTTTACCAGAAGATTCCTTCTTGCGTATGGACCAGATTATAAATTATTAAAGGATAATTATCATAAATTAGCTTTTTACTCCATGAAGCTTCAGAAAATTTGTGGAGAGAATAAAATAAAGGGTAGTGGTTTCCAAAGACTTTTGATTACAACATTTCTAATGTCTGATGCTTGCTTTATGACCACTACATTAAGTAGCTTTTTTGCTTTTTCTATTTTTTTTTTTAATTCTTGTTTTAAGTTAAGCTTATATTTTTTATATCTTCCAGTCATGCTAAGAAAAATTAGAAAATTCTCATAATCTTTTCCTTTTTGCTTTAAGATCGTGGGTTACATTGAAAATGACTAGTGCATGATGGCAAGTAGGTCCAAAAAAGAGGTTGATACGAGTAAGAAAGTAATAAAGTTTCTTGAAATTTTAATTAATTGATAATTATGTCTTTTAATTTTAGTTGAGTAACTATTCAATAATTTATGCAATCATGACGTCATGATGATTGCAAACATATATAATTTGGCGCTTAATAATTAAGATAGTATATATATATATATAAGTTGTCAATTCATATTTTTGTTTAACCTATTTTTTTTACCTATGTATATATATTTGACGATAATCCAATAACTATAATGATGTATATGAAAAGACGTAAATTATTAATGCTATTTTTTTCTTTTATTTTTTACTATAAAAAATATACATGATAAATTTTAATTGGTCAAAATAATACCTATATATATAGATAAAAAATATATATATATATATATATATATTATAATAAGCTACTACTACTAATTTCTATTGGCTAAGCTTAATTTGAATTTGGCAATACGTGAAATATAAGCTGTATGTTGAGTGCGTACTATTGTTGTCACTTTCATTCAGCATGTGAATCCACGGCAAATTAGCTTATAAATACATGCACCTTATGACCGCATATATATATATATATATATATATATATTCACTGAACAGAGGATGACCTTATCAATTAATCATGCAATACGCATGACGATTTTATTGATGAATGATTTTTAATCAATATTTAAATTTGTAGCTACCCTTTCTTTTATTGTCATCACATCCCAACATATGCATATGCACGCCAAACTAGTAATTAGTCTGTAGTAGATTCCTTTTATTTTCTTTTTCAAACCTTATCCTTTTCATAATATAGATCATAAAAATTTTCGGTGTTTAGAGTACTTTTTTGACCAAGTACGATTTATTCCTCACACACCATGATTAGAGTGAGGATTAGCTTCACTAATATACATATTGTTTTTAGGGAATTCACTGATATACATAGATGAATGCTAGAAGCAGTATCAAACTAATACTTTTCACGCAGGTTATTGAAATACCGTGTCACTCATCATTATATAAATATATATAGACAATAATAGTGACAATATCACGTAACAGTATTAGACTTATTTGATCCAAATTGCAATAAATAATGTCTCATAAACGGCATCCAAGGATACCAGTTTAAAAATCATTTAACTTTTAAATGGCAATAAAGTGTATTATTATTATTATTATTATTAAGTACTTTTCATAAGTTAATAGTTTGTACATGTTGTTGAGACTCTAGATCTCGTTAAATAAACGCAGGAACTGCCGGAAGACCAGCGAAGTGATGCAGTGAGCTCCATGGTATATGAGGCAAATGCAAGAGTTAGAGATCCAGTGTATGGCTGTGTTGGAGCCATATCATCCTTACAACAACAAATCGATGTCCTCCAAACCCAATTGGCTCTCGCACAAGCCGAAGTGGTCCACATGAGAATGGTCCAACTCCCTTCCACATCCAATCCAGCCTCCAATACTATTAACAGTACCGAAAATAAGCAGCATATTATGTCTATCAACGGCTCTCAAACCAAGTCCTTTTTTACCATGGACATGGTCGTAGATCATCATCATCAGCCAAACATGGGAGAGTCTTTATGGTCATGCTAGGTAGTTATTAGCTTTGGCGCCATTAATATTCCTCACTTTATCTTTAATTTTCTTTGTTACTATATGTGATCATGGGCTTGCTTTATTGTCTGCCTCTCTTTTACTTTCTTTTTTTTTTTTTTCTCTTAGTTTTATTTTTATCTTTACATGATATAGATTTGTGGAGCGCATGCATCTCTGTTTGAAGAGATGATGATGATGATGATGGTTAACCATATTTATTGTAAATTTCTAGCTTATAAACTTGTAATTATATATGAGTTATATAATGATCATATATATATATATATAACCATTATTATACATATATTGTATGTCCAAAGATTAAACTGCCTTCTTTTTAAATAATATGGTGTAAATTTTAATGAGATGTACACGTTAAGAAAAAGGCCACTGCATGAAACTGTAGGTGGTGGGGTTCTAATTGCACGTCTCTGTGGGTATACAATATGATGACTGTGAAAGCTTACGGCACATCTTTACTTGCACCATGGCCAGGATATTAATCGTGATATTGAAAAAGCTAAAGCCACATACCATGAAATATATGTACTAGAGATGGGAAAATGGGTCTGGTCAAATGGGCTGGTCCGGCCCAAAACTATATTTTGTTAAAAATATACTCTAAAAATTTGAGATAATTAATTGAAAACATTAAAGATATAAAAGGTTAAAGAATGAAAATATTTTTATTATTATAATGTCTTGAAAGAATTTAAAGTTTACTGAAAAGGTTTTAAACATAAAAGTTTTAAAAACATTTTTGAGAAAATATTTACAATGAAGAAGTGAGAGACTTTTTGGTCGAAAATAAACGATAAAGGATACAAAAATAAACCGTTACTTACATTTATTGTATTCTTATGTTTTGCACAAAAAATATTTTAATATAATCGTAAGTCTTTACACTTTAGATTCCAAGATGTCACTTACATTATTGAATTATCAATCGATGGTAATTCAGTAACAGTAATTGATCTAGATTCGAATGTACTTTTGATAAAATTTTTAGGTATTGAACCTGAGAATCCTAAATGGTTGAGAGAAAATTTCATTTATGATATTAGAGTTTTTTTCTTATACGTAACTGGTACTTTAGTTCTTTCAGATACTTCTGGAAAATCGGTTGCTCTTATTGATCTTCAATTGCTAGAAAATGTAGATAAAGTTGATACCTACGCCTAGAGTGCTACTTTTTTGGCACATCTTCATGCTTGCTTGGACAACCAAGTAAAGCGAAAATAAAATAATCCTGTGTGGAAATACAATGGTTCTAATGGTAAGTTCACTTTTGGATTACTTATTTGAATGTGTTACAGATTTAAATTTCAAGTTAAAGCTCTGACTAACTTTTATTATGACATCTCATAGGTTTTTATGTTGTACCGAATTCCTAAGCTCGTTATGGAGTTCATCTTCTCTCGTGCTCTAGTTGAGAACCCTCTCTTGGAGTTTCCTTTATATGAGGGATGAGCAAAGTTGTTGTCTCAACGTAGAGAAAAACCGAGAGACGAGATAATATCGTCAGACATTTTAAAAGATGCTCATGTAATTAAGTTAGTATGTTTTCATTTTACATTTTTTAATCAATTGTTAATCGGCACAATATTTATTTTTTTCAGATTGAATGACAGCTAGAGTGGAAATTATGGGCAGGGCCTATCCCTTTCGCATGGCCCTAAAATATATTTTGTTAAAAATATAATCTAAAATTTGAGATAATTAATAGAAAATATTAAAGATATATAAAATATAAAAGGTTAAATAATGAAAATATTTTTATTATTACAATATCTTAAAAATATATAAAGTTTACGAAGGTTTCGAACATAAAGGTTTCAAAAACATTTTTGAGAATACATTTATAATGAATAAATGCAGGACCTTTTCGTCGAATATCCAACCAAGTGCAAACAAAGTCGTGGAATAGAATGGAAGCTCACAGAGAGTGATAACGCAAGACACACAACATGTATATAACACCAATATAAGCGAATACGCGTATATAATATTAATTTTCAGAACGGATAAGATTCCAGATTAAATATATATATATATACACACTAGTGGTAGGGCACTTGGCTACCTGTCGTTTAATAGAAATGTGTTACTAAAATTGATTAATTTGTTAGTAAAAAACATGTTAATTAATTTGGAATGGTAATTTAATTCTTTTATTAAATATAAAAAAAAAATGTCTTAGAGTTTCATTATGAAAAAAATGAAGAAGAAAAATTACGAAATTTTATGGTATAACATATTTTTTATTGCTAACATGATTATGGAGAAAGTCTGAGATAATAACCTAAAATTTCTCTTATCATTTTGATTGGTAATTTGATAGATAAATTTGAGGAAAACCAAGACAAAAAGAAAAATTGGAAAGGAAAAAAGGGGGAAAAAAAAGTAAAACATGTGGAAGACCCGGTCAGAGAGGCATAATAAATAGAGGTAAAGAAAAAAGGAAGAAGAGATATACTTATCTTACTAGCATATTACAAAAAGGAAATAATATTCTTTTACTAACATATATAGTCGGCACAGTGGATAAGTAGAGCTAAGGAAAAAAAAAAAATTGAATTAAACAGTATATATTTTAACATTTACTATAGTCGGCAAAGTATATTCCTTTTACCAATATAAAACATTTTTAAAAAGAAAATAATAAAATATTGACCAAACAATTGGAATAAAGCTCTTTTAACCGATGTAAATTCATTTTTCTATATATTACAATAGATATACACATGAGAAACATGCATGAATGTGCATATAGCCTTTGCGGAAGTACGTTAGGAGTGGTTCATGTATGTAAAATTCAATTTGGAGGGAATGAATTAGAGGTATCCTGATCACCTGATACAAACATATTGATGATATATGTGATCTAAATATAAAATACGGACATTTATAAACATCTGTCACAGCCATGCATATATATATGTATGGTAGTTAAACCACCCACCTCATACCCAATGTCCCACTTTCCTTAAAGTTTCTTATGCATAATTAAAGTGTGATAGGAACCTTGCAACTACGCCTATCTGTATATATATATATATATGGAAGACTTCTCAATGGTTACAATTTTTTTGTGACCATGGATGGGTACTTAAAAAATTAGTCATAGCATTAAATTTTTTTGGTCAGCATTAAATGTTTTTGGCCAATCACCAAACTAATCACCACTGTAGGATATAGATCTAACGGCTTAAACCATTGTAACCATCCATGGGTAAATAATTTTGTTGTAACCATTTAAACCAAACTCATATATATATATATATATTATATAGCATAAAGTTCGGAAAAAAGTTGAACGTATATGTGTATATATATACGTATATATAGATAGTATAGTATCTAATTGCCTTTATACGCATTATTGAGAAGATCTTTAGAAGGATATATAAGCTTATATATATATATACTTATATATATGTGTGTATATAAACCTATCTTCAAGGCTATTAGGAACGTGAAATAGGATCAAATCATCAATATGTTTGCTCTAATGCTTGGGCCGTTGGCTATGTCTACAAGCTGTGACCGCGAATAATATATAATAATGTATAGATATTAATTTGACGTTTCTGTAGTTATAAAATATATAATAAGATTACCTAGGAATATTAGTTTTTTTTTTTTTTTGAACGATTTAAATAAAAATCAAAATCTTACTGACACATCCAACTAGGAATGGCAATGGGGCGGATCGGGGACGGTTTTTTAATTACCATCCCCATCCCCGAAAGCCAATCACAATACCATACCTGCCCCATTAACCATTCTTTTGGATGCGGGGACGGTGCGGGTATTAACCAATGGATAACGGGGAAAACCGCGGTTACCCATTACCCATTGATAATATTAAAATATTAAAAAATTAAGATGAAAATACTAAATTCTTTTCATAATCAACAAAATATTAAACACAACAATATACTAATAATTTTTAAACTCTAAAATTTAAATATATAAGTACATATAACTCTCCAAAATCATTATTTTACTAAAGATATAATAATATAGATAGTGTAAAATTAAATAGATATTTATATGTATAATAATTTTTTTATGTAAATATATATATCGGGGCGGGTACGGTGCGGATTATACTAATACCGTCCCCGTACCATACCCGCATATTAACGGTACGGTTATTCCCCGCCCCGGTCATTTTCCCCGCTTGAGCGGTTTTTCCCCTACCCATTCGGATCGGATAACCACGGATACCCGTAACCATGGGTTATATTGCCATCCCTACATCCAACTAAAATATTGGCATCCTCTTTTCCTACCAAAAAAATAAATAAATAAATAAATAAACAAAAGGTTTGTATAATCCACACAGACAAAGCATGAAAACACAAAGAAATTAAGTTCTACATGGGATCCAAATAGTCATATTGAAATAATCCTATTACGTAAATTAATCTTGATCGAACAATACCTTATTAAAACTCTATCAATAGGAAGAAAAATACGTTGTATGTGAATACCAAACATTAGTGAAAGTGATAAAACAGACAGGGGCACATATCACCATTAACAAAAGAAATACAAAAAACCAAGGCCAAATTGGTGTTGAATAGCGCAAGGCCGCAATCCGCAAGACAATCCTCCACTGGTTTCTTTCTCTAAAATTTTGGGAATAACACATTCGTTTTACTTATTCTAATTAAACACTGCGCATACTACTTCAGGGAACATTCATAGAATGACTACATGCCAGTTGATGAATCACAAAAGAAGAATCGCATCTCGGCCTAAATATTGGACCGTGCATATATAATTGGTCGCATGAACTAACATTCCCAAATATGAAAGCTAGCCTCAAAAGCAACTCCATGCTGTGAATGAATACTATAAACTGTAAAAGGTAAGTGTAGATTTCGTAAAATTATTAGTGTATTCTTCCCAGCTAAAAAGCAATGAAAGTTGCGTTTTGGCATTATCTTGGGTGGTTTGGCAATAGCCAATAGGGTGTTGAGTGTTGACTCTTGAAACAAAACGACAAACGACGAACTCATTTCTCAACTCATACTACGGGCGGGCCTCTGCTAGATATTGGATATGGGCTTCTTAGGCCGTGGTGTTAAAAATTGTAAAATCCCGGATGGACTGATTTTTGTGGTGGAGAAATCCCGGATTTAGTTAGAAGCATATCACTTTTGAAACGTTTTTAGAAGCATATCACTTTTAATAAATATTTATAAAAATACTACTTTTTCTTCAAAATTGGTATTCTTTGGTGATACTTGAGGTAACAAATTGGGTTATTTTAGATACTAATCTAGTCACTTAAAGTAACTATTCAAGTTACCTCAAGTATCTCACCAATTAATAAAAGTGATATTTTTCTAAATACTTTTAAAACTGGTCTTTTTCTAATTAAATCCAGGATTTTTCAAACAATTTCAAAATCCGGAATTTTTTAATTTATTAAACTTTTACCATAAAAAATCTGATTTTCTCTATTGGATATTTTAGTTTGGGCTTCCTTATTAGTAAACAAGGAAAATGGACCCAACTGGTGATGTTTTGGGCCGAAATGACTTTTTATGTATTGGGAAATTAGAGTATTTGTCCTTTATTTACAATGTGTTTTAATAAATGTCCACTCTTCTCTTTTATAGCAAAATGGCAGAGTATATATAATTTTTACACTTAGTATATCTATTTATATATTAGCTTTAGTTTATGTACTAAGTATGTTAGTTTTTATATTGTTTATATTATATTTTACGATTGGTATAAATATTAATATATCAGTCATTTTGCTAAAGTATACGAAACACGAACATTCACTTAAAATGAATCTAAAATTCGATCTTCTTGCTATAAGACTTTTTTTTGTAGAATCACTATTTTAGAATGAGTTTAGTGACAAATAATTACTATATTAGTGACTCGTAATTAGTCCTAGAAAAGTTATTAATTTATGATCATTAAATATTTTGACTACAACCACTAATACTATGAGACTCCAAAAAAAAGTACATTCTAAAAAATAGTCCTCAAAAATCCATTTTTAGCCTAAATTACTCTTAATTAGTCCTGTACCCAATAAAGAACCTTTATTTATGGGGTTAAGTAGTCAAATAACACTATCTATAAGAAACATGAATTAAAACTAACAACAGTTTTTCATACTTAGTCAACTATACCATTTTTAGCAGCTAAATTTATCTTTAGATCGGGACAAACAAACAAAAGTTGATTAAAAAGATTATTATAAATAATTAATTGGGTCTAATAATAAGTGTTACTTGGTCTAACTTTAGATCGGGACAACTAACAAACAATTTTGAAGGCATTCCTACGCACTCCTTGTCCACAAAATTAATGACTGAAATTCAAAATATTTTCTTTGATCCTTACAGGTCGGAAGGTAACATTCAATTACTCTCTCTCTCTCTCTCTCTCTGAGCAAAAAAAAATGGGGTGATGATCAGGGAATAATAGAAAATCTCTCCTCAATTAATAAAACAAAACAACATGGATCATAGAACTTATGGAAAATGATATATATATATATATATATATATATATATATATATATATATATATATTTATATGGTACAAGAAAGCTGACTAATGGGAGATGAAAAAAAATATATTGATAACATAATTAACCTACCAACATGCACTTTTTTTTTTTTTTTTTGCCGTTTGATAGAACCAACATGCACTCAGGATGCATTTTTTATGCAGAATAGACAGATTAAATATGATTATTATTATTATTATTATTATTATTTGATCTGGGGAATAGGGATATGACCTCAGTGATCCATATTATAAGGAAGTGCAGTTACCAACAACTACGACGGATCGACTAGATAGGATTGTTGTTAGGGATTAGGGAAAAGTTGATATGATAAATTTATCATTTAGGATACTAGAGTGAGTTAGATTGGATTGATTATTAGGTTTAATATATTGTTTGGATAAACACATGAAATGTCCTTCCTCTCAGGCTCTCACCATGGTTTCAGTTGAAGTCGTGTAGTTAATCCCAATCGAGATACGAAACCTTGATGCTCCCCCAGATATCATTTGGAAACTTGATCGCAGGATTCTCCAGTAATGCCGTTATGGCAGCCACAAGATTGGCATGTGCATGTGCCGCCAACATTATGGAACTTTGATTAGAAATATAATAATTAATTGAGAAGATTATTAATGATCACCTTTCAAAGAGAATAATTGAGATGATTAGGTCATACATACTGACTATAGAAGGCCACAATTTCCCGTTTCCCGGTACACCAAGAAGTCGGATAGACTACAAGATCCAGTAAGTATTATTATCTAAGATCTTCAAGATTCATCAAGACAATCTAGAAAAGTCATCATGTGCAGCTAAGAAACCTTAATAATTAAATCATACCCATATTAAAACTCATGTATACATTGGATAATAATAGTTAATTTATATAAGATATCAACTTATAACTAAAGTAATGTTATAGGAATACATGGTGTTTATAACACCACATACATATATAGAATGTGAAGTTCATTACTACATTTAACACTTTTATTAATACATAGTGTTAAGTACATGTATGTTAGTATTTGTTTTATAGCAATAAAGAGGGTCAAGTGTAGAAATCACCTCACTACTAGGCTATGAAACTTAGATTTGGGTTTGAAGAGGGATCCAAGATAGCTAGCGAAAATAATAGAGTTTACGACAAACGTGAAAAAAAAAAAAAGAAAAAAAAAAAAAGAAGGCGCATTCTGAACATATCTACAGTCTTGTGTTGAGTTGAGATCAAAAAGTACCAAGCGTATCTACACTATAATGTTTATATCGATGTCGTATAGTTCGATTACTCATCTTGATTTAGTGCTGCGACATCAATATCTCGTATCATATGATTCTTATCTTTCCATTTTTAGTCAAAGTCTTGTGTTGAGTTGAGATCAAAAAGTACCGAGGGTTTCTACACTATAATGTTTATATCGATGTCGTATAGTTCAATTTCTCACTTTATTTAGTGCTGCGACATCAATATGGTATCATATCATATGATTCTTATCTTTCCATTTTGAGTCTTTGACTATTGACACGGGCAAATAAATCAAAGTCCCACTTAGAAATCTTGTGTCACCATGATAAATTATTTTGACCTCAAATTCAACGTACTTCTTTTATGAATCACTATGGCTTCAAATTTGTGCAAGAATCAATGTTGACCTCTAGTAAATATTGGTGCCAATTTAATACTATAGCTCATTATGCCATGACTGACAAATCTTTCAGCTGGGTAATATTGTTAAATTGAGCTAAAGTGGCGGGTCTTCGATATAACTGATCAAAAGCCCTCATGCAATAAAAATTAGGAAGATTTAGTTTTAGATACAATATACATGTGTTTGTATATATATATATATATATATATCAATTTCATCAAATGTATTGGGTGCTTGATATATATATATAGTTGATCCCACTCTCCAGTTTTTTAACCCTCCCTACCCTTCAAAGGACACTCAATGATCACTTTAGTTTTCTAGCTAGATACTCGCATATGTATGTGTGGTGCTTCTTTTGAGCTTTGACTATATATGGCTGAAAAGATTCACTCCAGAAAGTCCCGAATAAATGTGAATACTAGCTCCCAAATGATCATCATTATAAAACGTCGCTATATTTTTTCAGATGGAATAGACATCATCAAAGATTTTACAAACATAACCATCATAATCCAAATGGGGTCACCATATAGAGAGGATCATGAGAACGTCTTTAATAAGTGGATGTAAAATGAGATAGTGCTTTCTTACGATTGTGAGAATGCTTGCTTGTGACACCCATTTTCTTTCTTGACCTTAATTATAACATCCCGCCGCACTCTTTTTCAACCGGGAAGTAAACACAAAGCACAAATTGATCAGAAGACTTAATTTCCCATTGCTTTATATGTCATTTGTCATGTTCATGCGGTTGACTTGTGCGATTTTGAAAATTGTACAAACGGCGTTGATTAGTATTCTTATCAAGCACAAAATTTCTTTATGAGTTGGCCCAATATTTTCTTTTTGTTGTTTGACTTCCCAATTTATGTGTGTATATGCATATATGGGGAATTTAGATATGCTAGGCCGGCCTATTTACCACATTGAATCAACTTATTGCTAGCTACTAAGGGCTTTTTTGGGGAGCAAATTCATCAATATTATTTCTTTCTTTTGGCACCCCAAAAAATTATCATGCGGTGGAATCGTGGAAAGTTTACTAACTTTACTTAGTTTCTAGCTACCAAGAAAATAGCTAAACTGATATTTCAAGTAAGCTTTGGATGGAGAATAAAAAGGAATATGCTTTGATTGCTTTCTAACAAATCAAAAGGAAATTTAAGTATTATTATTCATTTGTATATAATAATTCACTAAAATTCTACATGTTGGTGTTATCATTTTAATTTGTTTCCTCTTTTCATGATTAAAGATTTATCTTTGGCTATACAAGTCAACCCATATATGTAACTTTTTTATTTGATTTCCTGCATCCAAATGTTGAACTTAAGAAATCTCTCCATAAATTTGAACTTATATACATACTTCAAAAATGATACACGAATTATATAATAAAATTGATCTTAAAGGCTTTTAAGACGTTGCTGTTTATCTTAAATGGAAATCAAGACAAAGTAAATTGTTAACAATCATGCATTAATTTAATTAAAAAAAGAAATGCACGCCACATGAAAAGGTACGTAACTGATGGGATGCCAGCATATATAACTGCATATATAATTAAATCTGTATAATCGATATTAGTCTTTGATAGGTTGATCATGGAGATATAGACTAACTAGCTAGGTCTTTCCTTTAGCCTTGATCGGAATGCGATTACTAGGTAGGCTTTTGCCCAAACTAGTACATATGTAGTTAATTAGGCCAGGCTTTGGATTTGAAATTATAGCCAGGCATTTATAATCTTTTCAGTTTTCTCTCCATCATTATATATATCTTATAGGCTATATATTCCCTATTGTCAAGCTATATATACATGAACATGACCATCGATATTTCCCGGCCGTTTAGATATACCTGCATCGCAAATTTCTATTCATTTGTGATTATTCTCTAGCTTAGGCATATTATTATAAAATCGAAATATTCCCCGCTGGGCTTGATCTGCTATTCTATCGTTTGATTAAAATTGTTGTCGAGAAATCAATAATAAAGAGATCTATATAGTAATTATATATATATAAATATATAAAGAGACTTAAATAGTAATTTTTGTAAAATCATTACGGATAAGTAAAATATATTTTGTATAGATTATACACAAATGGCGATGGCCTTTTTTTTTTCCCTTTTTTTTCAATAACCCATTAAATGATTGGAACTACAAAAAAGAAAAATATCCATAAATCATATATCTTCAAGCATTGATGTATATAGATCTTAAGAAAAAGTATTAATGTAGATAAAAATAATTAAACCATATATATTCATATATTATGGTTCAATGAGAAAATTAGTGCCGCCTCGCCCAAATTCAGTGCGTTTAATCATATTTTTTAAAAAAACAAAAAATTGAATAAAAAATTAAAATAAATTTAGCTACTGAAAAAATTAAAGTTTTGTGTGATCTTTCATTAATTTGTAATTTGGAAAAGAGAACATTTGGGTGATGGGTACTGAAAGTGATTTTTATTTTTTATTTTTTTTTTGGGGGGGGGGGGGGGGGGGGGGTAGGATCTTAGTCCTCTACTTTGGAAGAGGTACGGTATTGATTACCAAACTAAGCTTAAGACCGAGTTACTAAGAAGGAATATTATTTTCTTAGTATTAGGTCAATCCAAATATTTTACATGAAACATAGTGACGCCGCATACCCAAAATATATATGTAAACATATATATATATATATAATTCGACTTCTAGAAGCACCACCAACCCTAACTCTAATCAAGATTAGACAACTTTCTACAATATGCCCTACTAAGCATGTTTGTCGCTTTCGTTAATTTCTATATTTTACTGTTGTCTTGGTCCTTAGTCATCAACTACTAGATTATAATACCAGTTGCTTATACTATACGGTAACAGTATCTTAATTATCAAATTGATCATCGACGTTCGTATATTTCGTCACGATTAATTTTTATTGAGCATCTAGAGCCCATGGCTATATATAAAAATATGACATAACTGTATATACAACCCTGAAATGAAATTATAAAAGGAGTCAATTAATAAAATAAAGTACAAACATTAGTTTCGTCGAATTAAGTGCAAATTAATGCATGTCCTGATAATAAATTTTACACATTAAATCAATGATCAATTTTATATAGTATACATTATTTAGGTAGCTCCATTATTTACCCAGCAACACAAGGCAAAACCCTGTAGCCAATCCTCTTCATCATCATATTTGATCTGCAAAAATAATGAAAGTACACAAATTATTTACCTTTATCAAACTGTCAGATTATTAAATTCTTTTTTTAAAAAAATAATAACTAAACTTCCTCAAATAGCAGTGTGTTATTTGTTCATATATATATATATATATATATATCTGATTTTTGTTACAACATATATATAGTAAGATTATATATATATCTGATTTTTGTTACAACATATATATAGTAAGATTATTAATATAGTGTGTATGAATAATTAAGTTGGACATATATATATGGTTGCCAATCTAATAGGTATTTTTTTTTTTTACCTATGGGTAGGTATTTTTTTTGCCAATCTAATGATGATCCAATGGCTCTAATGAAGTGCAGGAAAAGATGTACATAATTAATGACTTTTCTCTCTCCTACCTTTTACAATAGAAAAATATATTTGTTAGATTTTCATTGCTCAAAAAAAATACCTACCTATATATATATATATATATATATATATATATATATATATATATATATATATTACCTGGACAGAATCATCAGCATCCTCGGAGCCAAAGTCCATCTGTTTGCGAGTATAATCTAGTTCCTTCTTCTTGGCTACCATTTGCTGATATTCATGGTCTGGATGACACACTTCATTGTTCCTTGCAAATCTCCCACGTACTCGAACTCTTCTGTCGGCTAGGGTTTTCCTACAAGCATACTGTCCGTATACACAACATAAATTATTCACAATAATAAGAATGAATTAGTTCGATCTTATAAATTTTTTGTGTATATATATATATGTATGTATATATGGAAAAGCATGTATGTGAACAACTAATTCTTACTAAGTATATATATATATATATACCTTAATGGTTTTGTTAAAATTCCTTTGGTTTCTCTTCTTCAAGTATCTAACAATCCTTTCTTTCCTTTCTTCTTCCGAATAACGGTTGACCTTCATGATCATATTGGGCTCTTCAATTGCATGCATTTGATTACTTTGCATTCCCAGCTGCGACATAAAATATTAACAAAACATAGATATTGATCATTTAAATCAAAACTAATTTTTAATTTTGACATATATTATACATGTATTACAGAATATATATATACATATAATATATATAGAGCAATAATCTAATAAATATTTTTTTTTATCTGTATTGTTTTGTTTAATTAAAATTTTTTACGTACGTCTTTTTATAATAAAAATTAAAAAAAATATTAAATAATAGATATTTATTTTTATTTTTTTTAATCACTTAAATTATGATAACCGTTAGATTATAATCCAATGATTAAAAAAATATACATTTGGATTAAGAACCTTATATATATATATACCTGCGCTATATATTAATTAATTATATTTATACGTACCCAACTTTTCTGTCCGGCGCCTAAAAGGCTAACCGGCTTAAAGTCCGGCAAGAACGACGTGGCACAACATTCCTCCCCAAACTCATGAATGAACCCATTATTAATATTGCATCCGCCACCACCAAAATTCTCATGAACCCCGGCGTTGATCCCATGCAAATTATCAATCATATTATAATCTCTCATCATTTTATAGTACTCATGATGATCAGAGAACAATAGTGCGCCAGTGCCTGCGGCCACAACACCGTCCGAAACCCCACCAATCTGCTCCGGGAACGACGTGGAGGCCGCCATAATCGCCGACGACAACGACGATGAAGAAACAAGCGACTCGGTCGGCGACGAAGACAAGGACGACAAAGCATTTTCCAATCCGATATTGCTGCTACTACTACTGCTACCGTAAAACGGAACCATAAATTCTTGATCTTGATCAGATGTAGCAGCACCCCACATTGCGGCGGCTCCACCGGGTGCCGCCGCCGCCGCAGGGATTGGTAGCGCCGAGAGGTCATGATGATGATCAGGAGTAGGGAATAATGTATAGTCTAGAGAAGAGTAGAGATATTCAGGAATGGATGAAGCCATTATAGAGGAGTAGTTTTAATGGAAAGGCGTGGGCTTGTGGGGCTTGCGTTTAATACTGATCGTCTTTGCTATACAGAGCCTCTTTTTATCTTTGTATACATATATATATATATATATATATATAGAAAGAGAGAGAGAAGTACAATGTGGGTAGTGCAGTGGCCAAGTTGTCTTAGCGAACTGTTCCGGGTGGGCCCGGGCAGCAAACCGTGTGGGATTAGAGACACTTCACTTCCATAATTAGGCAATTAGCAGTTAAGTATAGGCAGCTTAATCATAGCTAATTAACTGAACTGTTTTTTTATTTTTCTTTTTCTTTTTTCGCTACAAACACAACTAACTAAAACTGTGATTGTGCTGGATTTACTTTAAACGCCTGTAGTTTCTCTAACGCCTGTAGTTTCTCTACTGTTTGTTATTTTCAGTATATTAGTTAATCTATATAGGATATATTTTGTTCGTTAAAAAAACAAAGAAAATTAAAAAAGAAAAGAAAAGTTTTGATGAGTCCCTAATTCATTCAAATAATTAAGTTACTTAATAAATAACTTATTATTAACATATAAGGGATTTATGTTGTTTGATTATAGTAGTTTAATTAAAAATTACTAATATGTATTTTTTAACTTTAAATTATATGAAAATTAAATGCTACCTAAGGACCCTACTATATATACTAACTAATCGTTATATCGCGCTTTGCGCGAGTTGCATTAATATTGCATACTTTAATCCTAATTTATAGTTAGGTTCAATATATTTCAACATTAAAAAATATATTTATCTCTATATTTATTTTGATGAGACAAATGTAACACAACCATTTGTTCGATGAACTAAATTTATTATAAGATATTATTAATATTAAATTAAATATAATATTATATAATACATGTATATATTACAATCAATCATAGCAAAAAAAAATAATGATAGGACCAATCATATCATGAAAAAATTAGGATTTTTCTAAAAATTTTAAAAATAGAATAGTGATCAAAAATATAGTTAGGTTCAATATATTTCAACATCAAAAAATATATTTATCTCTTTATTTATTTTGATGAGAAGAATGTAACACAACTTTTTGACGTTCAATGAACTAAATTTAATATAAAGAATCATTAATATTATATAAAAAATTAAATTATGTATTTATCTCTCTCTATATTTATTTTGATGAAACGAATGTAGCACAATTATTTGTTCGATTCGATTCGATGAACTAAATTTATTATAAGGTACTAATATTAAATTAAATATAATATTATATAATACATGTATATATTACAACCAATTATAACAAAGAAAAATAATGACAGGACCAATCATATCATGAAAAAATTAGGAATTTTATAAAAATTTTAAAAATAGAATAGTAATCAAAGAAGCTATCAGAGTTTTTAGCTTCAGGCTTAATATATATATATATATATATATAGATATAGATTCTCCTAATATATATATATATATATGTTTCATTTTTTTTTATATGTGGCTGAAAATCATGTTCCTTTTACTTAATTAAGTTCAAGACAACTCAAATATACAGGTACCATGCATATGTTGATTACGAATAATTAGGAGTCCACCATGAAAAAAATGAAGTGTTTGCTTTTATAATTTGGACACTAGACATTATATATCAAGAAAAGGATTTTTATAATATATTATGCACAAGTTTGTTATTATTTCTTGAGAAAAGAAAAATTATTAATTGTTTGCAAGATGGTGTATATAACATTAAAACGCAAAAGAAACTAAAAAAGATCTAGATGGGAGGAAATTGGATTTGGATTTTGGATGTTCAATTTTATTTTATTTTTTTGAAAAGAAAACAACTTCATTAATATTCAAATAAAAATTATAATAACATATCGAATCCTCTATACCACTGACAAATAAAAAACTAAAAAAGCTGAAACCACCACAAATCTAGATTTGGGTATATTAAAACTACTTTAGATCTAAATCTAGGTAAACGAATGTCTTTCCAAATAGAAAGATTATTTGGAAATAAAACTAAAAACAAGAAAAACGGAGAAAAATCCATACTGGCAAGAGAGAATATCCCCTCTCCGGTATGGGAGGGAGCAAGGAGGAGCTGCGGTGGGAAAAATCTCTGCTGTAGAGGAGAGGCGAGACGAAAATACACCTTTGAGGTTCAAATTTAGTATGATATTAATAGCAATAATTTCTTCAAGTGAACTTGCAAGTTATAATTAAGTAGTGGGTCGATGCCTTTCTTAAATTTCATTTAACGGGGAAAAAAAAAAAAAGAACGTCCTATACATAGGCCCCAATCTAATAGGTATATATATATATATTTTACCCTTTTGCAGGTATTGTTTTGCTCAATTAAAATTCATTACGCATGTTTTTTCATGATCAAAGGTAGAGAGAGAAATGCATGAAATAATGTGTATTTATTTTTATTTTTATTTTTTTCTAACTACTCAAATTATAGGCGATATATTTATTTTTATTATTTATAATATTATTTTGCCTAATTAAATGATGATCTTACAGCTTAAAAAAAATACATGCAGATAGATTAAAAAAGAAAAGAAAAATACATGGCCCATATATATATATATATATATATTTAATGGGGTGATCATGATCAAGAGCAAAGATGACCTATTTTAATTGAGTTATGGCAATATTACTTACAATCATTTCTAATTACATTGCTATTGCATAAAGGAAGAAACAGAGGCATGTTTAGGAAACACATATTCATAAATTGAAGTTTAAATACCATCCGATTTCGTCAAATAGATATATACATAAATAGTTAAGGAGCCTACATGCGGGTATATCTATATATATGTCTTAGTAAAGAGAAAAATAGGTATAGTATAGGTATATATATATATATATAGGAATATATGTATATGTGTAAGAGATATAAAGTGAATCTGTGGCAACTTAGAAGGAAAAGCGGGAGATTACTGATGACGGGAAATAGAGGGTCTCATGTGAATACTATTCTTATACTGTTTAAAGCTGGATCGACACCCATAAGTAGTACAAAAGACATATATAACCTACTTATAGCCAAGAATCTAACACATGGCTTGTATGATTTCGCTTCTACAAATCAAGTACAACATTTATATGTCCCCCCAAATTTTATATTCCTTTTCTCACCCATTATTACTGATGTACCACTATATAATAGCGCTTTTTTTCCCCCTTTTATTACCTTCGAATATGGCCTCACTGTATTTTTGACTCTGGGACTCTGCTCTAGGTTAGTGAATTGCGTTGACAAGTTGGCATAAGAATGTATATATTTTTGTGTGTATACATATGTGTGTGTATATATTTATGAATGCTCTCTCCTCTCTTTTCTTTAAGTAATCATAAATATTTTTTTTCCAAAAAATGAATGTGTTTTCATTTTTCGTAGATTTTAAACCCAAAAAAAAAAGTACTTCTTAATCATGTCATGTTCAAGACTTAGCATATGAACGTTAATATTTACTCAAACATATAACCTTGTGGAGAATCCTTGGACTTACGTATATATATGGGTTTGTTCTGAGTTATAGAAGTTTCCTCTTTTATCTTTTTTTTTTTTTTTAATCCTTTGGAGAAGGGATGAAACAGCAGAAATGTACTTTTGTTCTTTTTTGATTCTTCAAAGTTTGAACGGGAATCCGGTTCAAAAAAGATTTCTTAAAAAGAGATAATGCATAATCTTTCGTTATCTAAAAAGATTCCTGGGGAGCTTTCCTACATAAATGACCTACCTAAGCTAGTATCGATTTAATAATTGGAAAATAGAAAACGACGACTGTGGAATCGCTCTCTATTTATATAAATACTACCGAAAAATCTTACCGACAAAAATTGTGACTGAAAATGTAAATTTGACAAAAATTGTGATTAAAAAAGTGTAAATTTCACGACTAAATAAATGTTAGTATTTTTATATCGTGATTAAAAAGTTCGTAGTTAAAACTTCTAGTCACAAAAATGACAATCTGTTGTGGCTAAATATACTTTTAGTCATAACAAATTTTATTATTATAAACAAAAGGTTATGACTAAAAATATATTAGTAACAACTTGCAATTAAATATCAATTTTTAGTCACAAAAAATTATTTGTTATATCTAAATGTCACTTTTAGTCACAAAAAAATTTATTGCATTTTTTTTTTTTATATAGTGATCAAAGTATAACTCATAAAAATATCAAGAGACATAACGCTAAATATCGTACTTCATATTCCATTTTTTAAATACCATATGATGTGACATATGATTTTTCACCATACAAATAATGAATAATATTCAATTTATTTGTGGTAAGTTTCAATTTACTAGTTGAATTATGATAACTTATTTATCAAATTAGGTGATATTAAAAAAATGGTAAACTAAGTGGAATCCCTACAGCACTATCCAAAATGAAAAGAAGAGTACTAGTTAGCACCTTGTTCTTGCTCTTTTTTACATGTCGGCTCCACCAAAATTATAACGATAAAATTAAAACATTTATATTCTTAATAAGAAATTTACATGTCAAGCAAAGAAATGAGAGAATAAAAAATAAAAATAAAAAATAAAAAATAAAAACACGAAAGCTACCAGAATTCCTCAAGTGAGAAATTATGTGAGGAAGTCACCAAAGAATATTATGACTATATTGTTACTAAAAAGTCTGCATAAAAATGTATCACGGAAAAAATTACAGTTTTTGTTTTAGCCACAACCAATGTCGTGATCATTATATATACATACATATATATATTTGCGATAAGTGATAACCAATTAAATGTTAGCTTTAGTCACAAAATTATCTTCTTGATATTTAAATATTTTTAACTAAATAAATGTCCAAGATTTTTGTAGTTAGACACTGAAAAAATAAAACATAAAAGATCAAGGGAGTTTAGTGAGATGCTTGTAGGTGAATTTTTATCTTCTTCTCTCTCTGGCTATTTGCCACAAAAAGTGAAAGGAAATAAAGATAGAATTGAAGATTTGCAGGCGGGTACTGATCAGTATCAGGTGCCTCTGTTAAGCTTTCCATCCCATCAGCCGCATACAGCTAGCCTCTTGACCAATATTGCCTTCCCACTTGCATGTGAATAATTTTGATGATATTTTTCCTTTGTTATTATTCTGAAGTTGAAGTTTGTGTAAACTAATTAAGATGAAAGAAAACGCACAGAGATGTTGTAGCATTGGATAGAATTTGATAAGAGACAAGAAATGATTGTCTCAAATGTTAAGCAAAACAGATTCCATTAATTAATTCTATATTCGTTTTGAGTAGTCCTTACTATATGTATATATTTTTATGTTTGATTGTGATCTAACAAGCAGTAAAGCAAATGTGAGGACTTCCCTCTTTGATACTGACAAATTAAAAGTGAGTTTGGGATGATAGTCCAACATTGTAGAAATTCCTTTTCATCTCAATGTAATTAAAATTTACAAAACTAATATAATAATTAAGTTAAGACAATTCCTAGTAACGTGATTGTCAATTTTTCAAAATGAATGTAAGACTCAATATGGCTTCTATCATGATATTTACATGGATTAATAATGCAGTCGCGTCAATCATAACTATCTTAGTATTTCTTTGTCTAAAATGAACACATATCATTAAATCCATTTTCTCTCTCTACTAAAATCATAGTTTACTACCATTTCCGATTACCTGATATAATTTCTCTCTTGTGTTGCTTCTTTATAGTCCAACAAATGCATTTGAGTGCAATTGTCAATGTAGTCTAAAAGTGAATCTCAAATCAGATTTTGGAGCATAAGATCATAACAGCAATCTTCCTGTTTTCCATCATTTACCACTATATAAATTATTCTGGTTCCTTACTACACTTTCATTTGTTTCTATTTACCATTCTAAAATCTTCCTTTTATATCTTGCCTATCCTTTCATGTACAGGGCATTTCCTCCCTTGTCTACATGCGGTCGGAGACTGCTTCTTCTTTTCCACTCCTGCTTAATCCTAGTCTTTTCGAAGATATATTATATCCCACGGCTAACAAATTATATATATACATATATATATATATATATATATATATAAATAAACCAGAGAATGAAGGAAAGAATAGTCAAATCAAGAAGCCAAGAAAATCAATCTCAATGATTTTATTGGAATAAAAATGCTTTTCTCCCCGAGATAGAGTCTGTAATGTTTCTCTTACAACAAAGATTGTATGTAATGTTTCTCTTACAACAAAGATTGTAAAGCCATTGGCTAACATTATATGCAATATGTGCACATGGGGTATGAGATCCGTACGTCAAAATCTGGCATAAAATAAAAGCTCTTTATTCCTTGTCTCAAAATGAAAACAGGCATTAACACGTTTCTTTTATTAATTTTTCGTACATCCAAACAAACAGGAAAACATTTCTAATGTTAAATCAAAGGACGGAAATTGCCAATCCTTTAAATCACTTCGATTGTCCAATTTGCAGATGAGAGAGCTATCAAATCTTCCAAATGGATCTGTGTATTTCCAACATCAACAACTAAATACACTAGTTCTCAAAAATGTTCAATGTAAGATATTTGGTGAAGAATCTAAAGGGCAGGATAACACAATTGAGGACGAGATTAGAAATCTATTTAAATTGTTCGAACTTCAAACTAAAGTTGCTCTTTGAATCAAACAGATAAATTCTTTATTACTTTTCAAGGGACAAATCTGTGAGAACTTACAAGTAGTACAAACCACTTGTTCAAAGTAAAGGATGCTAATTTGACTAACCACCAATATTACAATCAACATCAACTAAATGGACAATATTGGTTAATAATAATATGCCACAAGTATCACATGGTTGAAATGAAAACCACCGTATATGAACCAATAACTGCAAATCTATGGAGATTGAACAAGAAGAACGGATTGAATAACCCATAAAGCCAACCATGGAATAACTTTGTCAGATGAATTGTATCTTAATATCTTATGTGTGTGCCGACTGCCGATAATGTGTAAGAACATAAACGACTTTAATTGATGAATTGTGTATTGTGTCAGAAAGAGAAAGAGACAGAAAAAGGACACAACATTACTGATGTTGAAAATAGTTGTTTTGTACATGCAAATTCAAGAAACGAAAATCTTCCAAATGCCGATCTCCCTTTTTAACTAACCGAGCAGGTAGTGCAAAAAATAAAGCAACTATGTACAAGCAAACCTGCATTTAATGATACATAAAAATAAAGCCTACAAAACCCTACCCCAGCTTTTGCAAGGCAAGACACCAGTTAATTTCTGACAAACCAAGTACATAAAGAAAAGCCATAAACTATCCATTTAAAGCAGGCGGGAATGAGTTGATCCACAACCTGCCAAACAGCAATTCACGACTGACTTGAGCTAATTCACGGCTCTCTACGCGCACCTCAATAGAGCTCTGTTGCCTGCACATACGTAGTTGTACAATAGATGGTTAATGTATCTAGGCACACTTACATGCGGCGCAAGACACATTCACTGGAAGTGAAGGAAACTAAGGATTAGGACATACCACTTATTTTCATACCATTCCAACAAACAAATACTTGAAGTTCTAGTGAATATTGCGGTTAAGCAATCCTTGAAATGATAAGTAAAGATCTTGGTTATCTGTCCCAAATATTTCCTCTGCTTTTCTTAAGGTTTCCTGAATAATATAAGCATAACCACCCACTTGTTATGTAAGCAACCAGTATGCAAGATATCCAACTGCATCATCATAGGGAAAAGTATACGGATTCAAAATCTACCTCTCGAGTTTGCTTTTGAGCATTTAGCTCCTTGATATTAGCTAGAAAAGCACTGAACTGCTCGTATGAGAGACGACTCCTAAATGAACAAAATAGTTTATCAGGCTGTGAAGAGATTCTTACTACTTGAGTAGATCAGTCTAGGTACATTTCACAGTGATAGAACCTACCGGGCTTGACGAAAGAACTCCTTGCCATCAATTCGAGGAGTGCGCCCTGCAAAATGTTGAATGAATAAGCAAATCTAAGTTAAATATGGTATAAGAATGTTGGTAAAGATTGCTAGCAACTCAGTTACTAGATTTATGAACACTAGGAAAAGTTTATTCAGATGAGGGAGTAACCTTATTAATATACATATTCAACAGAAAAAGCAGACACAAATCGAAAAACAACAACACCACAATCAGTGCAGTTAAAATCCAAACTACTATGATATGAATTATTGATAACAACGCAAAACCTGGCAATGTACGACCACGAGGAGGAGAGTTTGCTGCTGACGACTGCTGGCTTGATGGATACCACGCAGACAGAGAAGACCGTGCATCATATGGTAGTTTTGTTGGAGAATTGGTACCAGAGGTTCGCTGTGGAGATGCAACAGCAGAATATCCTCTAGGAGACACACTTGTGGAAATAACTTTTGGAGTTCCTGTTGGAGTAAGCCGTGGTGTGATATACGCAGTCATGGAAAACCTGTTTCCAGCATTCCTTGATGCTGTAGACAAAAAATTAGACTTGATGGATAAACCAATAACCTCTGGAAACAGAATATTGTTGTATGGAACCACTAAGTGGCACGATATTTACTAAGATAATTAATCACGAACAAAAAGACCGAGATACTTCAATCTAACATTTAATAATGCACAAATATGAAAGCTGCTCTAGTTTGTCAGCACAAGCCTTAGCCTAAGAGGAGATGCAACTAGAAAAACTAGAAGTTGAGAACAGTGTATGTGCTTGTATTATGGAAGTTCTACTGACAGACACAAAAGAGCTGTATGAAAATGAGGCAAAGTCCATATACCTTCATCTGTGTATCCCATGTCTGTAGAACCACTCAAGGAATGTAGTCCATTGTAGCCATTTGTCACTTCATCTGCCCACGAAAATTTTGAATAAATAAATGATTGACCACCAAGTGGAACAATGGAACAGAACAACGACAAAGTTAGGCCATTCAATTTATACATCTAGGGGCTTTTAAGTACTTATTACAGAGGTCATAATAGTAGAAGGATTAACAGTACCCTTATCAGGATATGCCTTAGGAACTGACTGGTCACAGGTCCCAATATCAACAGTTTCGGCTGTCTGCAAGAGCATAATATCATAGCTAATGAGTTTCATATGAAGAGTCTCCACAATCAGAATTAGGATAAATATGAACATCTAAAAGTAGTGACCAAAAATCTTACAGAAGAATTTTCCTCATGTAGTGACTGCATCAGCTGTCTCTTGAATGTCTCCAACTGTAAAAGATACCAAACATAATAGTGAACAGAAGTTAAAAAGACCAATTGAAACGTGTCAGCAGAAAAAGAAATATTGGTAGCAGCACAGAAGCAAAGGAACCCAAACTGGAAGTAATCAAAAGAAAGTAAGAAAAGGAGAAAAAAGGGCAAGGAGCAGGATGATAGATGGAGTAAAATTTAACGCATGACCTAACTTCCTCTTTGCCAGTCAAATGTGTTGAGGGCATTTCATAATTCCAATAAACCATACATAACCTGTAGATTTCCCAACATTTGGGTTGGAATTAGCATTCACTTATTTACTAATCTAGTTTCTTTCAACCTTACTCGGATGTAAAATGTGTTCTTAAGTAAATGGAAGTCCTTTACTAGTTCACATTTCCTCAAGTTCAAGCAAATACCAACCTTTGCCAAATCACGGCTTAGTTTCTTCGCAGTCATTGCCAATGAATCACGCTCCTTAGAAAGTTTCATCTGCACCAAAAACAACAAATAAACAAAAAAAATGCCAACAATCCTAAATAGTCACTACAAAAATCTTCATGGAAGACATATATAGAGAATGATTTTATGGGCAATGTAGCCCTTCCTTCCCTACTCTATCTGTTAGCATCAGAATATATATATATATATCCTTCCCTACTCTCTCTATTAGCATCAGAATATATATATATATATATACACACACACACACACACACACATATATAGTGTCTATAAACCTTCAATTTCCAACAATGTAGTATCAAAGCCACAACAGAATTTCCAAGAGCAATAAAACCCAATACCTCTCCCCCAGTTATTCTTTTCCCCTCAATTATCAGTCTTCTCACACCAAACTCAAAATTCAAACCCAAAATTCCTCATTTCCCCTCTGAGCAAATCAAAAATCGAAACTTTCTAAGAAAAATGTTACAATCAAAAACCCTAAACAGACCTTATCCAGAAAAAAAAGGCGGGGGGGGTCGTAGTCTTACATTGTCATCGAGGGCGGCCTTCAATCGCGAATCGGCGTCGTTTTGGGCGTGCTGGAGGCGAGAGAGCTTGTCCTCGAGGTCGAGGATGACCCTATCTTTCTCGTAAAGCTTCTGCCTCATCCTCCCCACATCGGTCTCGAGCTTCGATACTCGCGAGGCTATGGCCATGGAGGTTATCTTCCGAGCCAGATCCAGCTGGTCGTACGGATCCGTCGGTATCACCGATAGAATCTCGTCCGGTAGGTGAAAATCGGGCCCACCACCGCCGCCGCCGCCGCCGCTACCACCACCACTGTTTCCACTGCTCTGCGACATAATCTCTCTCCCTGTTTCTCTCTCTTCTTTCTCTCCCTAAAATATAAAACTTGTATAATATTTGTAAAAAAGTATATATATATATATATATATGAGGTAATATAGAGCTTAATAGGTAGAATTAATCAACAAAGAGAAAGAGGTGGTTGAGTTGAGTACTTGTGTTTGTTGCAGCAAGGATGCTTTGGACACGACGAGAGGCCGAGTTGGGGACTTTTGTTTATTTTAATTATTAATTCGAAACCAAAATTCCCACTCCTTTAAGCTCTCTCTTACTTTTCTTTTCTTTTTTTTTTTAAAAAAACAAATCGGCTAAAATAAACTGGATTTGTTTGGTTGCGGGTTGCTTTCTGAGTTTGAAATTTGAGAGGTTTCCCTCCAAATGAGCACGCAACCAAACAAATATATATATATACTATAGTTTAGATTTGTTATGCCAATTGCTAAAGTTGCAAAAAAATACAAATAACAAATGGATGCAATATGAATTTTTTTTCTTGGTTCCTCTCCTCTTTTCCTCTTTTATCTCTCCTTTTTGATATTCGTGTCAATTTATTTATTGTTGAAAAGTAAATGTTCTTTTCAATTGTACACGAGCAACATGTCGTTTTGTAACTAAATGTTAACAAACGATGAGATTTTGGTAAGACACGGGTGTGGTGTAGCTTCTAGTTTCTACCCATTATTTCGGGTCATTCACATTTTTCACCCCAGATAATAAATAGAATGAGTCTCTTTTTTTTCCCCTGAAGCTGAAGTACTGAACTTAAAAAGTCTTGGGGCCTGTTTGGTTCAACCATTCTATTCCATTTGAATGGAAATCTATTTGAATGAGTGTTTGTTTCAACAACTCCAATTTTTCCATTCAAATGATTTTTTAGAATAGATGTTTGTTTCAACAATTCAGTTTTTCTATTCAAATGGTTCATCAGTCACATCAACCATTGGAATGGGTTTTTTGTGTCTTGGATGAGAATGGAAGGGAGGAAGTGTTTGGGCCCGTTTGGTTCGCCTATTTAAATGGGTGTATTTGAATGAAAATTATGGAATGTGTTATAATTGGAATGGGAGACATTTGAATGGAAAAAATAGTAGAATATGTTGTAATTGAAATGGGAGCATTGGAATGGACTATTCAAAAACACCTCCTCCTCTCCATTCTCATTCAAGATACAAAAAAACCATTCCAATGGTTAACTTTTTGGATGGACCATTTGAATGGAAAAACTGAATTGTTGAAACAAACACNGCCCCGTTTGGTTCGCCTATTTGAATGTGTGTATTTGAATGGAAATTGTGGAATGGGTTATAATTGGAATGGAAGACATTTGAATGGAAAAAATAATGGAATGGGTTATAATTAGAATGGGAGTATTGGAATGGACCATTCAAAAACACCTCACCCCCTCCATTCTCATCCAAGACACAAAAATCCATTCAAATAGTTGATGTGACTGATGAACCATTTGAATGGAAAAACTGAATTGTTGAAACAAACACTCATTCCAAAAGACCATTTGAATGGAAAATTTAGAGTTGTTGAAACAAACACCCATTCAAATGGATTTTCCATTCCAATGGAATGGAATGGGCGAACCAAACGGCACCTTTTTTCTCTCAGCTTTTGTCTCCAAATTTTTAAGTTTCTCATTTTATTAAGAGTAGAGTAACCCCCCAAAAAAAGAACTCTAAGTATGCTTTTTTTATACTTTGACATGTGCAAAATTAGTTAAATAAACTTGTATTTTTTTTTCTCATTTTTTAAAAAAGAGATTTAAGGAGGACACTGTACAAGTCTATTTTTAAAATATACAGTGAGTAGACATCTCGTAACGAGTCTATTTTCTCTTAAGATTAATAATATAAATGGTCTTGGGCTATGAAATTTTAGGCAAATTGGTTTTCAAAGTCTTAATTGTGATAGTTAAAAATCTGAACTTTCTAATTTTGATGCAAAAATGCAAGCAATATCTCATTCTTTTTCTCCAAATCCTTTTATTCACTTTATTTTGCCTCAAATACTCTTTCAGATCCTATCACATGCTTCTCACGTGTGTTTTTATCAGAAATTTAATAGTATGTTATAATTTAGACAGCTTAAAAACTAAATGACTTCAAATATAGGGACTTAATTACCATAATTAGAACTTTGATATCAAATTACCTTAAGTTGGATAGTTCAGGGGATCAATTGTGCCATAAACTCATTTTTTTAAAATAGAGTAGATGATGAGTCTATATAACTAAGGGTTCATGACATAAATGGTCCCTAAAGCATCCAATTTGTGGCAATATAGTCCTCAAATTTCTAATTGTGACAATTAAGCCCCTAAATTTTCTAATTTGAAGCAATTTGATCTTTGAACTATCAAAATTACAACTTGTTTTTAAATTTCTAACAAAAAATATATATGAGGAGCGCATGGTAGAATCCCAAAAAAGTATTTTAAGGAAAAATAAACTGAACAAAATGATTTAGATAGAAAGAAAAGGTGTTATTCACATTTTTAGAGTTCTTGGAGCTACAAATTTGAAGAAAAGTTTTCTATAATTATTCATTTTTATGCTTAAAATTTCTAAATTACTTTCAAAATTATATTTTTAATTTCTACTATATGTTTTTCATGTGTGTCTTTCGTCAGAAATTTAATAAGTATTTTTTTTATCTATCTATAGGTTTTTTTTTTTCCTAGCCGTCGAATTATCTAACAGTTACTATAATTTGAGTAGTTGGAAAAATAAAATAAAAATAAATACTCATTTTAATATTTTTCTTTCTCCATCTTTTTTCATCAAAAATCATGCGTGATGAATTTTAATTGGGTAAAACAATACCATGAATAGGTAAAAAATAAATACCTACTAAATGGGTGCCTACATATATATATATATAAAACCCCACAATGTGTGTCCCTCATCTAATTTATCCTTTTAAAGTGTCTAAAGTATCTCATCCTGTAGTTAATCTCTTAGCTTTTAAGGTGCTTTCTTTGATGCAATGTCCGAGACCTTCCTGTGCATTTATGACATAAGCTTGCTATATTTTCTTTAATGCTTTTGTGAAATGGAATTATATTATAGTCATTTTTCTCGCCCTATGGATTGTGAAATTAATTAAGAGTGTTCATTTAGATACTTTATTCTGGTTTTGTAGGGCTATGTAATTACTACGGAATGAAGAACTTTGCAAGTTTCTCCTGGTGAATTTGCGATTTTACCCCAAAGATTTCGTTTTGCTATTGATCTGCGATCGAGTTTCATTGTTAGGATTGTCACTTTTGTACAACATAGTTTATCACTTGTAAAATTTTATTTTAATACTGTAGGAGCTACTGATCTTGCTGCTCCAATGGATTTTCTTACTCCTCATGCCTGTCACCATCCGGGTTACACTAAATATACAAAAATTTGGTGAATTTTTCACTGCAAAACAAGATTTTTCTCCCTTCAATGCAGTTGCTTGACATTGTAATTATGTTCCATATAAGGTAGGTGTCACATTATCGATTCCTTGTTTCATATACATCTTTAACCTTGGCCTTCTCAACATGATTTTTTTTTTTCTTTTTAAAATATTGTTTTCAGCTATTTAAAAGCATTGAATTTATTGAAGTTGACTCTATGGATGATTTTTATACCGAACTCTAAAGAAAAAAATTGTATTCGGTTGTTTAAAAGCATTAAATTTATTAATCTTTTTTTTAAGCAAATTAAATTAATTAATCTAAAAGGGCGAAATATGTATTGATTTGTTAATCATATAGAATATTTTCGTTATTTATGAAGATCGAGATGATATATTGAGTATTTTATCAAAATGCATTGGATATTTTTGTTATTAGGGTTTCTTTTAAAATTTCAGGCCCAAAGTACCAAAAATTGAAAAATTCTAGATGGGTTGAATTTTTTGAAAAATCCCAAATTAATTTAGAAAAGTATTAGTTTTAAAAAAAATTCTAGCAAAAATAACATTTTTAATAAATATTTAGAAAAACACCACTTTTATTTTATAATTAGAATTTTTCAATGGTACTCAAGATAATCAGTTGGGCTACATAGAGTAATCAATCTAGTTATTTGAGGTAACTGATCAAGTTATCTAGGTAACTTAATTGGTTACTTCGAGTATTTCATGAATTAATAAAAGTGATATTTTTCTAAATACTTTTGAAAGTTGTATTTTTTAATTAAAATCCGAGATTTTTCACAAAATTTCAAAATATAGAATTTTTCAATTTTTTTGAAAAATTACCATAAAAAATAAAATTTCCTCTTGTTATTATTCTCATAGATAAATTGTTTGCTATATAATACAATAAAAAATTTCCTTAATCTAAATACGATAGAAGAAAATACTATATCTTATTCAGATATGAGAGATAAAATTACAAAAGCCACTGCTACGAATACTCAACCAAATACTTATATATAGCCAAATATTTATATTGTTTGCTACTAGATTATTAGTATACAACCAACAAATTTTGAATTTACTAATGATACATACACCTCCTAAAGAGGATGTGTGCATTGAGATGCAACAATGAGCAGTCTAACCTAGCTAGATCTATTTTCAATGGCTCACGACGGGCCACAGGACAAGCTAACCTGCTCTATTATTCTGGCGGACCAGGGTGACCAATACATGTAAGGGAAATGGTTAGCACGCCTTATGGGACTATTATATTATAGGTTATTATGAATTATGAAAATTAGGCCTTGTACAACATTTTTAGAAAAAAAAAATTAGAAAAATATGGAGGTCTTTATTTTTTTTAGATCTGGTACGTTTTTATTAGAAAAATGTCATTTTAAAAAAATTATTTAGAAAAATATAATTTTAAAATAATAACTAGTAACTGGTAATCAGTTTTCAAATACTGATAACTAGTAACCAAAGGTATTTATAACTGGTATATAACTGGCGACTAGTGACCGGTAACTAGTTTTCAGAAACTGGTAACTAGTAACCATTTTAAAAGTGGTACTTTTTTTTTTTTTTTTAAATGATATTTTTCTAATAAAATTCATAGGGGAATTGAAAAAAAAAAAAAAAAAACTGGCCTCTATATTTTTGTAATTTTTCGTTTTATTTTTATAGATAAATGTATTAGAAACCCGTATAAATTAAGCCATAGGTCAAGACAGGCCAGCCTATTGGCTTTAGTCGTGCCAATTCATGAATATATATTTGGATTTTTTAGCCAAATAGCCGAATTTTGGATCATAGTTTAAAAAATGGTCATTTTTTAAATACGGTTAAAAAATGACTGAATTTTAAAAATTATTTAAAAAATAGTTATTTTTCATATTTAGCATATCAAAAGATATTGATTTATTTTTTAAAATTGTTTATTTTTTCAAAAAAATTGATTTATTTTATAAAATTTTGATTTACTTTTTTTGAAAAAACAGATCAACTGAAAAAGGGTCGTTTATCAAAATAAAATTATAAAACGATCATTTATAAAATGAGTATAAAAAATAGGCATTTTTTAAACTGATCTTAAAAAAAAAAAGCCATTTCTTATAAATACTCTATATATTTCACTAAAAAATACTTTAAAAAAATCATAACAAAGTTATTTTTAGAGAAAAATTTATTAAAAAATAGTTTGTTTGTCAAAATGGTCAACCCACGGCCTGGCCTAGTCTAGTCTAGTGGATGCCACAACAAATCGCACAACATAACATATGCCATCCCAATTTTGTTCTCTCTTTTGTGAATAAAATGACATGTCATTTATCCCGGTCTTCCACAACAAATGGACAAATCGTATAATGTGGCTTACTCATAATAAAGCACATGTCATCTACTTGGATGCGAATATTATTTTGTTATTAATAACTATCTGACACTATATTAACATGGCGGACAAATACAAGAAAAAAAACCAACCACCACCACATAAATAAAAATTCAGAGACAAACAAATGACAGAAAAAGAAAGAGGAAATTTACACAAACTAAACGCAGTTTGTTAATGAGCTCTTATGAGCTAATACTCCTAAGTCCCATATCCTATTCCTATGAAAAAAAAAAGTTATCTACAAAATCTCAAGATAAAAAATGGGAATTTATTTAACCATCGCCGGAAAGCAGAGAATGGAGAAATTTTATTTGACTTGTTTGTCTTGTATTCGTATTAAGATATGCTTTCGACCAAATGACCAGTCATCCTTTAAAATTTTTTGTTCAAATTTTTGTACATATAGAATCCATAAGTCCGGCAAAGTCCATAAAAACAATCGCTCTCCTAAGCAGTTAGGACAATCATGGTGGATTGAAAATAGTTCAAAAACTATATACGATATAATCAACCAAAACACGAATTATTATATAAGTTAATTAATTAACTCGATAATTTCATGGTGGATTCAAAAAATAATAATTAATCACACAATTAATGCACATTCATGCATATATATATATATACACACACTAATTAACTAAGATAACAGCAACAAAAAAAGTTTTAGCAAATATTGATAACATTTTTCCATCTCATCACCAATATGAAGACCCACAAAGTTGAAATCTTATCAAGAGATTTAGTAAAGCCATCATCTCCTACTCCAGCTCATCTTAAAGATTACAAGCTCTGTCTTTTGGATCAGTTCTATCCCGAAATCCATTGCGGCATCATATTCTTCTACACCTCCCCTCCTAATTGGGACAAAAACGACGACAAAAACTACTGTCGTATCCTCAAAAACTCCTTGTCCGAGACCTTAACAGACTTCTACCCCATAGCAGGGCGATTCAAAGACACGTCAACAATCGACTGCAACGACGAGGGAGCTTGTGTCGTCGAAGCCAAACTCGACTCCAACCTCTCGGACTTCCTCTCCAGCGATGACCTCCAGAGAGAGTTCGGAAAATTGAACCCGAGTTTCGACCCCGAAACCATGGAGTTAGCTTCAAACTGCATTTTGATAGCTCAGCTCACTGTCTTCGAGTGCGGAGGAAGTGCAATCTGCTTCTGCCTCAAGCACCGGTTCTGCGACCTGGCTTCCGTCGTCGTTTTGCTCAAGAGCTGGAGTGCCAGAGCCAGAGGCGGTTCCGCCGAAATCGCGGTCCCAAGTTTCGTCGGATCGTCGTTTCTTGCGCCGCAAGCGTTGCCTCCGCTGCCAGAGACCGATAACCCCATCGAGAATCGGACCGCGAGGAGGCTCGTGTTCGAGGCATCGAAGATCTCAGCTCTGAAGAAGAAGTTCCTAGCGGAGAAGAACCCATCAACCGAGATCGATTCGGTCTCTCGGGTCGAAGTGGTTCTAGCTCTGATTCTAAAATCCGCCATCTCCGCCGCTCGATCGATCGACAAGTCACCGGCGAAGAAATCGTCGTTTCTCTCCGCGGTGAACTTGCGGAGAAGGACGGCGCCACCGCTGCCGGAAAATTCGATCGGGAACCTAATATGGGGGATTCCGATGGAAGTAGAGGGCGAGATAGGGTTTCAGGAGCTGTTGACTGATATGAAGAGGGAAACGACGACGTTTTGTAACGAAACGGTGCGTAGAGTCAGAGGCGATGAGGAAGGGTATTCGCTGGTTTTCGAGTCGATGAAGAAGCAAGAAGAGATTTTGAAGGAGACAGGGCTTTTGGATTTATACTGGTGCTCAAGTTGGTGTCGTTTCTCGGTTTATGAGGTGGATTTCGGGTGGGGAAAACCCGTTTGGGTGAGCAGTGGGATATTGTCGTCGCAAAATTTGATTGTTATGGAGGATACCAAGTGTGGGAATGGGATACAAGCTTGGGTTACGTTGGACCCTCAAGTTATGGCCATATTTGAATGTGATGAGGATATAGTGTCGTTTGCTTCCTTTAATCCTAATATTCTTGCTTAATTAGTGTTGCATGAAACTACGTTCGAATAATAGTTACTTTACTATTGGCGCCAAAAATTGTCATCCTTAAAATGATGCTTATGTAGTACTTGGCTAAACCTCTTTTTTTCAGTTAATTTTATATTAAAGAATGTGCATTATATGGATGGGTGTTTATACCACATTATATGGATGGGTGTTTATACCACATGAAAACTCTAGAAAAAAAAAAAAAAAAAAGTAAAACAATCAATCACATAATGCATGATTAGTTATCTTTATGCGGATTGGATTTGATATTAGTAAATAGAAAATAGCTATTGTCATATGTATAAAATATCACATAGATATAATGATAGGTTATTTTTTCATTATTTGTTTTACTATTTATTTCTTCTTAATACTCTATAGCTAAATAAATAGAATACGGAAGAAAAGTAAGTCCCACATCGATAGAAGAAGGAGAAAAAATGAGACGAATCTTTTATAAAGAAGTTATTTTTTTAGTTACTACTAATATAAGCACACACTAATTTCAAACTAACTAATTCTTTTTGGATTAATGTGTTATTGGAAGTGGACTTGTCTGGCGATTTGATTTCTTTGTGGTGACGAGCATGGATGTAATTTAAAATAAAAATTTTAAATTTTAAATTTACTTAATTTTTTTTTTCTGAGAATAAAATCACTAAAACTCTAAAAGAAAGCGTAAGTTCATAATTTACCCTTTTCTTTGAAGTAATTTACACACAAAAAGGGCTTTTTAGCCTCAAACGGAATGAAGATATTGATATCAAAAAAGTTTTTTTAATTAGTTTTCCAAAGCAAACAAAATTTTATAAAAAATTAGTACTTATCATGTTTTAATTCCATAATAAAAAAACACTTAATAAGTTTCAAAAATAAAAATTAACTGTACAAAGAATTATAGAAAATAAAAAATCACTTAAATTCTAAACGAAATTCACATAAAAAAATATATCTTCTAGATTAATTTCATGAAAAAAAAAAAACAGATAACTAGCCTCAGATGGAATGAAATCTTGCTATAAAAAAAGTTGAAATTGAAATAGCACAGAAAAAAAAACAAAATCCAAAATCAAAATTAAAAGACGATAAATAATAATATGTGTCAACCTATAATAGGAGCAAGATTAGTAGAAGTATGGATCGGACGCTTATATCGCCTAAGTATGCATGAAAATTCTCTTTTTCTCTTCCTCTTTTTAAAGAGAGAAAAAAAGAGGGAAGAAGAGAAAGAGATTTTCATGGGAAGTAATTAAAGGAGTGGTTGTGTTGGGATTTTACACCTCACAAAATTAATTATGAGAATATTCTAAAATTCCCCCCATGGATTTTCCTTCACAGAAATATCAACAGTAAAAGAAAGTAGTTTAACACAAAGATTTACGTAGAAAACTCCAATAACAAGAGAAAAACCACGGACTGTCAAAGACAAAATCCACTATGTGAAAAATTATTATAATCATTTAGAATTTACCACTCAACCCAAATTGACCCAAGAGATTCTTTTACATGTAAAGAATTCTCTCATCCAAGCTTTTACATAATAACTACCCAAGCGTTTCCCTCACTAACTTCTCTCTATATCACTCTTTATTATAGACTACAAAGAGAATTTATAAGAAAGCTCTTAGAGAATTTCTCAAAGGAAGAAGCTTGCTTCTTGGATGGTTTGAATGAGAAGAATAACATGGTATTTATAAGTGAATGATGGCTCATCTTTTTGTTTGGAAAGTCACTCACGTAGCAGCCCCAAAATACCATGTAGAATGCATTTACTTTTGGCCATTCAAAATGTTCACCTTTAATTATTTGTGAAACATTGAAACATGTTATCATTATAACATGCTCCTACCATAACATATTTTGCTAAGTTGGCTACTATTCTCCATTAGCTTTCTAATTACTCCACACTGTTGGTAATTATTATGAAAAATGTGATAAAATCAAAGATGAGTGGAAGTATGAAAAACAAATTTTTTTCTAGCTTGTAGTTTTTCATAAAACTTTTTGAATCTTTGTTATGGTCTAAATACATATAAGAGACCGTGTAATTCAACCAGTGAGTCTTTCTTCCTATGGATTAAGCTTGTAACTACAGAGATGAGTAGACATCTCAATCTTGATTATTCTTCCAGTAAGAATCTATCACTTTTCTCTCAGTTTTCTCTCGCCAAACTAATGTATCAGTCAAAACTGAACTTACATACAATGGGAGGGTGGGAGGAGCCTATTATAGGCTCCTCCTTATGGTGGAATTCAGCCAGGCCTAGGGGATGGGCTAGCAGAAATTACTTGATGCCTTAAAGGGCATTGCAGTTGGCTCAACCTACTGCTTTTTCAGTCTATTTCTTTTTTTATGTAATTGCTCAGAAAACTATTTGAGCCCAATTAATATCATGTAGCCCAAGATGTTGGTGTACGTTGGGAACCCAAATAGATCAAATTAATTCAAGCTCTAATAGACAAGGCTCAGTTATAATTAACTCTTAATACAAGTGGATTTTTACTATTAATTATGGACTTATTCCACTAAAGGTCTAAACTGCACTTTTGAATTAAATAAATATCACAATAAACTTTATAATTAAAATTATGTCCATTAGATAATTAACATATGCATATGTGTCTTCATATGGATATACCGATAATTAGAGCTAGTTAAATTACTGTTTTACCCCTCTAATTATATCTTTCAATTCCTTGATACAAAACTATATCTAATAGAAGACCAGACTTATAAAAAGTCTTTAATTAATAAAATATCAAATTTTATTGATTATTTAGCTAAGATTTAAATTATCCAAACTCATATAGCTCCTTAAAGTAGTATTCACTTATCTAATAATAGAATTATAGATTTCATATCTATAAGCATATGTTCCTAATGCTCATAATAATGTATTATCAAAATGTCAGGGTCTAGACCGTTAATTTCTAGATCTGTGCCTTTAACATTTCAAATAATACAAATTATGAACACGAATTCATCACATATTTCAGGATTAAGAAGCCATGCTTTAATTATCAAGTTTGTGAAAATATGTTCTTATCACATATTTCACGTGGTTCATGTTCAGTATTTACACACTAAGATTTTGTGCACCTGGTCACATCAATATAAATTAAGACACACTATAAATGTACAAAATCTTATAACGCGATCAAAAAGAAGTGTCCAGCTTTTCTTATTAGTTGTGAACAATTTTATTTGATTTAATTAAAGAAAATATATTTTAACTTTAATAAACAACTTTATTAAAATATTTATTTAGTAAATAAATTATGGAATCTTTTGACATTTACTATTGTACCAATAATCAAAATATTATCACAAACACCATGTATGAAATATCTTTTATTAAATATCTATAAATAATTAATACTTTTTGGCCATAATCCTAACACACACCACATTAACAATTAATAATTTCCATCCATTATTCAACAATCTCTATCTTGATCAAAAATAAAAATTATATGTCTATCTTTTCTACTGCTCTTAATCATGCTTATTAGATAGAGAATTTCAACACTTTATCTTTTTACCCACAACTGCAATTCTTAAATTAGAGAGTCAACACACTCCACCACAAAGAGTACATATATTTAGAATTCACAAATTCTAAGAATTTATGCTTGGCACATGTCGAACAACCTCACTGAAAATTATGATGCAACTTCCATGCTGGCTTACCCCGGAAGTTCTTCAGCTATCGACATAATTCTACTACACCTTGCATCGATGCCAACTAATACCTGTATGCAATTTAGTGGACACTAAACCCGCCATTAATAATGACACATCCTTTTTTATGGTATCTTTAGAGATCAGCGACACGCCATGAGGATGTTCATATCCTAATTAAAGGACAGGATCATCGTCTCCACCATAGAAGATAATATTAGCAGCATCACTAGAATTAGAGCTTCTAGCTGAACTCGCTTCACTTTTTTGACAATCTTTCTAATGTGCCCAGATTGTCCACAGCCCAGTAGACTCTTTTTGAGGAGTTCTTTTTCTTCTTCTGACTTTTAGCAATAAGAGTGAATTTTTTAGGTGAAAATATCTTTCACCACTCAGCCTTTTTTCTTCAAAAAAGAATTTGCTGGTGACCTTTGAAAAGAATACTTTTTTTTTCCCATACAGCAAGATAGGCTTCATTTGCTCATAAGAAGACAGAAGAGACAATATGAGTCATAAAGCTTTATCCATATCTTCAATGGTAACTTTAATGGGTTCTAATTCAGAGACGATTCTATTGAGAATACTAAGATAATCTGAGATTTTTGTGCCTTATTACATACACAATGCATAAAATTGTTCCTTCAAGTACACACAATTTGAGATGCTATTTGCTTAATATAATTCTTTAAGCTTTTCTCACAACTGTTTGGCCGTTGTTATTCCTCGTATAGATTTGCAAGGATGTTCTTGGCTAGAGACAGCCTTATTGCGCTTACAGCTTTCAAATCTAATTCTTTCCAATCTTTGTTACTCATACTAGATTTAGAATCTCCAGTACTACTAAATTTTTTTGAGTCTTTGCTGGCAACAGTGGTTGGTTTACCTTTCAAAGCCTTGTGCAATCTAGATTGGATCAGCAAATCTTTAACTTGACCTTTCTATAAGTTCAAGTTAATTCTCCCATCAAACTTCTCAAACTTAACTGCTGATATTTCTGTTTTTGTAGTTTTTGCTTGACACACCAAAGCTCCACCGCACCAAAAGGAATCTGGCTCTGATACCACTTATTGAGAATTGTACGCCTCACAAAATTAATTATGAGAATATTCTAAAATTTCCTCCTTGAATCTTCCTTTACAGAAATATCAACAGTAAAAAAAAGTAGAGAATAATACAAAGATTTACGTGGAGAATTCTAATAACAAGAGAAAAACCATCGGTTGTCAAAAACTAAATTTATTATGAGAAAAATTATTGCAATCACATAGAATTTACCACTCAATCCAAATTGACCCAAGAGATTCTTTTACATGCAAAGAATTCTCTCTCACCCAAGCTTTTACAACATAACTATCCAAGTATTTCCTTCACTCACTTCTCTCTATATTATTCTTTGCTATAAACCACAAAGAGAATTTATAAGAAAGCTCTTAAAGACACTAAAGAATTGCTCAAAGGAAGAAGCTTACTTCTTGGATAGTTTAAATGATAAGAATAGTATTGTATTTATTGGTGAATGAGAGCTCATCTTTTTGGTTGGAAAGCCACCTATATAACAGCCCCAAAATACCACATGGAATACTTTTTCTTTTGGCCATTCAAAATGTTCACCTTTAATTATTTGTGATATATTGAAACAAGATACCATCATAACATGCTTCCACCTAACATGTTTTGCTAAGTTGGCCATCATTTCTCTATTAGCTTTCTAACTACTCCACACCACATCAATAATTAATAATTTTGATCCATTATTCAACAAGTTAGATGGAATGGACTTTGGAATGTAATGCCCATTGCAGTATAAAGGCCATTCCAAAATCATAGAGTTAGCTTCCAATTACATTTTGATAGCTTAGCTCACTGTGTTCGAGTATAGAGGAAGTGCAATATGCTTCTGCCTCAAGTACCAGTTCTATGACCTGGCTTCTGTCGTGTTTTGCTCTTTGAGCTGGAGTGCCAGAACCTGAGGAAGTTCTACCAAAATCGTGGTGCCGAGTTTTGTCGGATCATCGTTTCTTGCGCTGTAAGTTTTGCTTCGACTATCGTAGACTAATAATTCGATCTAGAATTGGACTACGAGGAGGTTCGTGTTCGAGGCACCGAGATCTTATCCCTGAAGGAGAAGCACGTAGCAGAGAAGAAGAATCGATCATCAGTCGAGAACAATTCTTCTTCAGCGTGTCGAGTTGATGTCAGGATACAAGCTTGAGGTACGTTGGACCCTCAAATAATAACACACAATATATAATGTTATAAAATAATTTAACAAATGTTTATAATAAACTTTAAAACAAAATTTAAAATTACTAAAAGTTTACTCCAATATGCTTGGTATGAAACTTGATTCGTCCATAGAAAATGAAGTATCTTATAAAAATAGTAACTACATTAATAGTCGAAGCTTATGTGATACACGGTGTCCTTAAAACTGATTCGCTCCCTCCAGTAGAATGGTTAAGGAATTGCAAGTGTCAGTTTCCCAAGATACAATGGCAAGAGTAGCAAGTGAAGCACCAACATTTACATTCTATAAACCGGATTGCTACGAACTCCAACACACAAAGAATTCTAGCTATGAAATTCCTAGACAGTCAAATAACTATAGCTAGAGACTGAAAACTCTAGGCAGCGGGAAGAACCAGAAAGAAGAGGAAGGCTCTCATTTTTTGATATGTTGAATGAGGAGGAGGAGGTCTTCTTTTATAGCTTTTGAAAAGGGAAGTTACCACCCTTGCTCTTAATGGGCATTATTCTCATAAAACCAAAAATGGCTACAAAATTTGCTGCTTTTTTTTTTTTTTTTTTTGGGGATGAATCCTACCATGGGCAAAAACTAAGACAAAAAACAAATGGTGATAGTAAATTAGACATCTGAAAGTTCATAACATAAAATATATACAAATCCATAATTGAGGTCCTGAAATAGGGACATTATGAAAGTCTGGGACTAAATTAAATTTCAGTTATTCATCAAGAGTAAAATTCGATTAACCTATCATTTAAAACAAGGATTTTCTATTGTTATCAGAGAAAATTAGGTGGGTTACTACTTTTTGATAATTGTTTTATTTTTTACGGTGGCACGGCGGAAATTTTTAAATTATACGAACTTTACAAAATTTTTTTTGTCTTTTACGATTATTGTACAGGCGTCAATGCCTCAGTTTTTTTAATATATTGAAACATACTGAAGGCTGAAGAGCGTCAGCATGCCTAACATGCTGTCACATGTATTTACTTTTTTTTTTCCAAAATTTTATATTTTTAAAAGCTTTTAGTATTTTTTATTATTTTTTCTTTTAACCATTTTTTTATCCTTTTTCTTTTGTTTCTAATTAAATTTTTTATTCTAAAGCAATTTTAAGTTCTTTATGTTCTTTGTTTATTAGTTTATTTAGTTGGCATTTTTTTATTTTTCTTTTTTTTTGGTTGGCTACTTTTATTTACACATATATAAATATTTTTTTCTTGGCTTTCTTTTTCTTATTTAAATATTCAATTTTTTTTTTCATCTTAAAATATTCTAAAATATTTTATTTCCTTTTTATTTATTAAAAAAGCTTTTATCAAAATTAAATGGTTATAAGTATCTTCTTATGTTACTTATAGTAATCAGAAAATTAGAAAGAGAGTTAGACATTCCTAATTGCAAGGAAAAAAAAGATAAAAATTATAAATAACCTTATATGAAAACTATAAATAACTTTATATAATATTACCTATAATGGTAAATTTTTCATTTACAAAAAAATTGTCTTACCATAAATATATCCAATCTAGATACCCTTGGTATCCGAATAAGTTAGGGAAAAAATACCACACTTATACTATTGGATTACTTATAATATCTAGATAAGTTGAAAAAAAAAATAATAAAGAAGAAAAAAATATTACCATAAGTATCCTACTCGGTTACTTATTTTATATGAGGAAAGATGGTTAATAGGACTAGAATCATTTTCTTAAAATAAAAAAGTATATTACCATTGGTATCTTACTATGTTACTTAAGGTATCTAGGTGCATTAGGGGAAAAAACAGAAAAAGAAAAGAAGGAAATATTACCATAGGTATCCAACCAGGTTATGTAAGATATCCATACAAATTGGAAAAAAAAAATAAGAAAAGAAGAGAATGAAATGTTACCATACGTATCTAATCAAATTACTTAGGTATCTGGAGAGGATACCATAAATATAGTACTAGGTTACTTATAGTATCCAAGTAAACTAAAAAAAGAAAAAAAAAAGAAGAAGCAAAATAGATACCGTAAGTAAACAACTTGGTTATCTTGATATCCAATATATTGGGGGGAAAAATCATACCAAGAACTAATGGTAACTAATAAACAAGAAGGGTGTTGAATAAAATAAAAAAATAATAAAGAATCAAAAACAAATACTAAAACTGTGAGGTTACTATAAGTATCTTATCGTGTTACTTATTTTATTCAAGAGTTTTGTTTTGGTTTTTTTGTTTAATGTTACCTTAGTATCCAAGAGGATACCACAGGTATATCACTAGGTTATTTATAGTATCCTACTAAATTTAAAAAAAAAATACCATAGGTATCTATTCAAGTTAGCTCAGTATCTAGTAAATTGGGGAAGAGTTATGTTACTAATGGTATCCAACAAACAGAAATGAGTATTAATAGAATAAAAAATAATTAAAACAAAACCAAAAAGTAGAAGGTTACTATATGTATGTTATTGTGTTACCTACTTTATCGAGAGTTAATATTTTTTTGTTTTCTTGCAAAAAGAAAATACTTAGTTACTATTTTATTTAAAAAAATTATCATGTTACCTATTTTAACTAAGAGCTATTTTTTTTATTTATTGCTTAGGTATTTATTTAATTAAAAAAATTTGACATATTTCACTTTAAAATGTAGGCATATAATGAGTGGTATTACAATTAAAAATGTAGAATTTCTAATATGCCAAAAAAAAAAAATCACACAAGAATAAATGAAAAAAAAAAAAACTTGAGTGAAAATTCAAAATTTTGCAAATGATATTAAAAGTAAAGTAATGATTAATTTAAAAAAAAAGAAAAAAAATGAAAAATTCATTAAGTGTCAACCCTAACATCAGCATCATTGATGCTTGACCCACGCGCTTTCTCAAATATTTTTTACTTGTAGCCATCAGGTCGTATCAAACTTTTTATCTAGCCGTATTTTTTATACTTTTTACACTAGAAGCCGTATTTTTTCGTTTTTCTCTCCATTGGTCGTAATTTTTAAATCTTTTGTATAAAAAACCGTATTGTTAGGTCCAAAAGTTTGGCATTCTAAATGGCTAAGTTTTGAGAACTCAAGTTGATAAAAAGGAAGATGTTGTTACAACAAGTCTGTTGTTGNATTAATTTTCTTAAATCTTAGCTTTTGATTGATATTGATTAAGATATGATTTTCCAGGTTAATTATCAATCTTTGACAGGTTAAATGAAGTTTTTCCAGCTGTGCAAAACTTGTCCAAACCGAATCAAAGGAGCAATCATGAATCTGGACGTTTTCCTTGTAATTGTTCAGAAATGTTGTTGCAACAACTTTCTGGCAGATTACAACTTTTATGGAAAGATTTTGATTTTGTCATTAATTCTTTCCTTATTTGATTTCAGCCTATTCACACTACAATGGACGACCAAGGGGGCTGGAATTCACCTATAAAAGCTCTTCTACTCTAAGAAATCATTCATGCACTTCATTGAGAAAAATATACTTAGAGAGAGCTTTTTATTTGTAAGGCATAGAGTGTGTTCTATTGCCATTGTGTGACTTAGAGAGCTTTAGGTTTTCTAGGTACTTTGTTTGAGTGCATCTTGTTCTTCGGGAGGAAGACCATCACGTCTTCGGGAGAAGGCAGATCCGGACCAGTGAAGGGAGTTCACGTGTGAAGGATCAACAAGACGAGGGGAGCTCGCTAAACAAGATTAGTGGAGTTGTTACAACACATTGCGGCAATTGAAAAGAGGGAGTCTTTTGTTGTGTCAGTCAATTGGTGTTTGTAATTCTTATACTTTACTAATTTGTTTAATCTCTGGGCATGGCCCCGTGGAGTAGGAGAGGTCCGAACCACGTTAAAAACGTCTTGTGTTCATTTCTACTTTTTATGTTCTGTTGCAACATATGCACTCGTTGTTGCAACATATGCACTCGTTGTTGCAACATAGTTTATCCGCATGTTACAACATAGTTAATTAATTATTAATTTAATCAATTAATTAATTATTTGGTAATATCTAACAAAGCAGATCTTTCAATTGGTATCAGAGCAGAGTCACTTAAATATTAGTGAGATTTTGGGATTTTCTGATCTGTTTTCTGTTAGTATGTCTCTTCTAAATGAAGGAGGATCAATTTCTCGTCCACCGTTGCTAGATGGGACCAACTATCCTTATTGGAAGACCAGGATGAGAGCATTCATCCGAGCACTCTATATTAAAGCCTGGAGATCTATTCTTACGGGTTGGTCTCCTCCTGTTGTCAGGGCTGATGATGGAACAACTTCCTTGAAATCAGAAATTGATTGGTCATCTCAAGATGATCTGCTGGCAAGTTACAACACCAAAGCTCTTCATGCCATTTTCAATGGGTGTGATATAGAGCAAATCAAGTTGATATCTTCGTGTGAAACTGCCAAGGAGGCGTGGAAAATCTTTCAAACTCATTTTGAAGGTTCAGGTGATGTAAAACGTAATAAACTCACATCTCTTACAACTAGATTTGAGCAAATACGTATGGAAGAAAATGAATCTTTGTCACAATTTTATACAAAATTGTGTGATATTGCTAATGAATCGTTTGCTCTTGGTGAAAAGATTCCTGAAGTTGTTATAGTGAGAAAAATTGTTAGATCTCTTCCTGATTGTTTCCAACCCAAGATTGTTGCAATTGAAGAAAGCAAAAATCTTGACATCATGAAGGTTGAAGATTTGATGAGTTCTCTTCGAGCATTTGAAATGAATATAACGGTAAGAAAGAAAGAAAAATCCATTGCTTTCAAATCCTCACAAGAAAATGCTGAAGTGTCTAATGATGAAGAAGATGGTGATGAACTTGCTCTACTTACAAAAAATTTTAAAAAATTCTTAAGAAAAGTAGGCAAGAACTCTGGATCTGTTTCATCCTCATCCAAATCAGGTAAGACCTCCTCTAAATCTTTTGATTCTTCTAACAAGAAAGGTGTGCAGTGCAGAGAATGTCAAGGATTTGGGCACATACAATCTGAATGTGCAAACACTTTGAAAAAGAAGCCTAAATCCTTCGCATCAACTTGGAGTGATGAAGAATCTGAAGGCAGCCAAGAATGTGACAACAATGTAAGTAATCATGTTGCTTTTGTTAGTTCATCTTTTCCTAGTAATCTTTGTCATGTGCAGAAAAAATCAGTTGTTTGTTATACTATCTCGGAAATTGATGACAAAGAATTGCCTTTGGTTGAATCCGAATCTGAGTCGGAAATTGATGAAGATTCACTTGGTGAAGCATACAAAAATTTGTATGCTCAATGGGAACGTGTTTGTGCTGAGAATCGTGGTCTGGTAAAAACCATTCTCTTTTGGTTGAATTTAAAGAAAATTCATTTAAAAGAATTCAAGAATTAGAATTAATTGTTGATGAAAAAGAAAAAAGATTTAAAAAGGTTTCTATGGAACTTGAAAGAACAATAAAATCTCTTAAAATGCTTAATTCTGGTTCATCTCAATTAGATCATATTTTGTCTTCTAGTAAAATTTCTGGTGATGTTACTGGACTTGGGTTTAAAGGTGAGTATTCAGGAACAAAAACTGTTTTTGTGAAAGAATCGGTTACTGCTTCTGCCAGAACACTTGTTGTTGTAACAACAGGCTCAAAGAAAGTTTCAGCACCCGTCAGCACATCAGTTGTTGCAACAACAGGATCTTCTTCAACATTCAGAAGTGGTCTTGGTTTTGTACCACAAGCAGGTAAATACAGCAAATCAGTTGCAACAACAGATTTGTTCATAACAAGCAAAGGTAAGAGATTCATACCCATTTGTCATTTTTGTGGTGTTAAAGGTCATATTCGACCTAGATGCTTTACTATGATGAGTTTTCTGGAAAATAATTATTTTAAAAAGTCATTTTTGGATTCTCCTCAAAGAAAAATTCCAAAACCGAAAATTGATTTGAAAAATAATTCCAGAAAGATATGGGTAAGAAAGTCTGATCTTAATTGTTTTATCTCTTTTACTTGTCTAAACACTGGTGCTACTAACCTGTGGTATTTTGATAGTGGCTATTCCAGGCATATGACAGGTGATAAGTCCATCCTGACAAACTATAAGGTTGTTACTGAAGGTATGGTAACATTTGGTGATGGTGTGAGGGGGAGAGTTCTCGGCATTGGAACTCTCAACATTGATGGTTTTCCGAAATTGAAGAGGGTGATGTACGTAGAAGATCTGAAGGCTAATTTGATTAGCATAAGTCAATTGTGTGACTTAAATTTGAATGTGCAATTCACTAATGAGAGGTGTCAAGTCTTGGATATTTCAGGTAAGTGTGTGTTGGAAGGTTTCAGATCTTTGGATAATTGTTACACCATTTCTCCTAGCACACACACATGTCACAAAACCTCTTTGGAAAATTCTGATTTGTGGCATGAAAGACTTGGTCACTTGAATTTTAAAGCACTAAGAAAACTGGAAAGTATTGGTGCTGTTCGTGGTTTACCATCACTTGGTAAAAAATCTTCTGAAGTGTGTGGACCTTGTCAATATGGAAAGCAACAGAAATCCACACACAAGGTATTCAACAGATTTCAACATCAAAGGTATTGGAATTGTTACATATGGATCTGATGGGTCCTATGCAAACAGCAAGTGTGGCAGGTAAATATTACATTTTTGTTTGTGTTGATGATTTTTCTAGGTTTACCTGAGTTGCGTTTTTGAGAGAAAAATCTGATACTTTTGATGCTTTCAAGAGTCTGTGTTTGAAACTGAGAAATGAGAAAAATTGTAATATTGGCAAGATAGTGAGAATAAAAAGTGATCATGGAAAAGAATTTGAAAATTCTGTTTTTATTAAATTTTGTGATGATCATGGTATTGCTCATGAGTTTTCTGCTCCTAAAACACCACAACAAAATGGTGTTGTGGAAAGAAAAAATCGTACCTTGCAGGAAATGGCCCGTGTGATGCTCAATAGCAAGAAATTACCAAAGAAGTTGTGGGCCGAAGCTATAAACACGGCATGTCATACCATAAATCGTGTTTATTTGAGACCAAGTACAAAAATGACACCATATGAGATCTGGAAAGGAAAGAAACCCAATGTAAGTTATTTTCATGTTTTTGGTAGCACATGTTATATTTTGAATGATCGTGAACATTTGGGTAAATTTGATGCAAAAAGTGACATTGGTGTTTTTCTTGGTTACTCCAATAATAGTAGGGCATATCGTGTGTATAACATGAGAAGCCAAACTATTATGGAATCTGCTAATGTGGTTGTTGATGATTGTAGTGATTTTTCTGAATTTTCAAAAGAAGAAATTATAAACAGTTTTACTGATGAAACTGTTGAGTCAACGGAACCAGTTGTTGCAACAACAAAATCTACTGAGAAACCTGATGTTACAACAACAGAGCCGCAGGTAGTTTCGTCCAATTCGGAAATTCCTGAATTATCCATGAAGGATGGTGAGTCTCTTGAAAATCTTTCCAGAAAAGAACCATCCTCCAGAATAAAGAAAAATCACCCAACAGATCTCATTCTTGGTAAGCTTGATGATACCATGGTCACAAGGAAAAGGTATGTAAATCTTGCTCAATATGTTTGCTTTGTTTCTATGGTTGAGCCTAAGAATGTCAAAGAGGCTCTACTCGATGAGTTCTGGGTAAAGGCTATGCAAGAAGAGTTAGAACAATTCTCTCGTAATGATGTTTGGACTCTTGTTTCTAGACCTAATCATACAAATGTCATTGGTACCAAATGGATTTTTAAAAATAAGTCTGATGAATTTGGTAATGTTGTGAGAAATAAAGCAAGATTGGTTGCCCAGGGATATACTCAAATTGAGGGCATTGACTTTGATGAAACATTTGCTCCAGTGGCTAGATTAGAGTCTATCAGGTTACTTCTTTCAATAGCTTGTATCAAAGGTTTCAAATTATACCAAATGGATGTTAAAAGTGCTTTTCTGAATGGTATTTTGAATGAAGAAGTCTATTTTGAACAAACCAAAGGATTTGAAGATCCACATTTGCCTAATCATGTTTTCAAATTAAAAAAGGCACTATATGGGTTAAAACAAGCTCCTAGGGCATGGTATGAGAGATTGACAATTTTCTTGATTGAAAGGGGTTACAAGAGAGGGGGAGTAGACAAAACACTTTTTATCAAACACTTTGACTCTGAAATTATTATTGCTCAGATTTATGTAGATGATATAGTGTTTGGCTCTACTTCTAACTCTAAAGTGCAGGAATTTGTCAATCAAATGAAGAAAGAATTCGAGATGAGCATGGTTGGAGAGCTCACATATTTTTTAGGTTTGCAGGTAAAACAGCTTGAGGATGGCATTTTCATTTCTCAAGCCAAGTATGCCAAGAACCTTGTTTCCAAGTTTGGTCTTGAAAAAGCCAAGTAATTTCGTACCCCCATGAGCACAACGCTGAAGTTGACAAAAGATGAAGGAGGGGTAAGTGTTGATCCAACATTATACAGAAGCATGATAGGTAGTCTTCTTTACCTTACTGCTAGTC